>CM076575.1:1874282291-1874804740 GCA_034641835.2 Pinus albicaulis | reverse complement strand
TTTTTTCATTTTTTTTTTTAAAGTGATGTTTTTATGTCGATTTTGAATAGTGGTGGTGTATCATCACCAACGTTTTTTTATAGGATTGATTTTGACACTATAGATTTTCTAATGTCTTCTTCCTCTGTGAGATGTTTATTTTTAAGTGCATTTATGTACTTGTGTTTTAAAAATAAAAAAATAATTTAAAAAAAAATAAAAACTTGTAATGATATCTTCACTTTTTCACATACATAAAAGATGGAAAAAGGGTCAATATTCTAAAGTTTATATTTTCTACATGTTTATGTATTGTTAAATAATTTTTCAATGCACATCAAAAAATTGTCGCTAAAAAACCAATATTTTGAACCATATGACAAAAAAATACAAATTTTCAATATAAATACAATGCAAAAAATACACTTTTACAGAGTTTTTGTTGGAAAAAGCATGTTAAATAAACTAATTTTTTGGGAGAATCTTAACAAAAAAAACTTAAGAAAACAACATTTTTATTGAATTTTATGTCAAAAAATAATAGCAATCACATGTTTTTTGCAAAAAAAAAGGGTTGTTCTCATAAAATATCAAAGTCTAAACATTACAAGTAAAACTGTTTAATAGTTCTAAAAAATAAGCTTTGTTTGCAAGCATAACTTAAATATCATCAACAATATCAACTAATACATCTTCAACATCATCTAGAACAACATTGATGGCTTCTTCCGCAGCATTTTCTTCTTCATTTTGATCATTGCCGTCTTCTAATGGATCTTTCATGTCAGCAAATCTTCCAAAGTGTCCCTTTCCAATCATTCCATATAATGGTGGTTGAGGTTCCTTTGCTTTTTTGCCACACGTGATTCATTAAAATCTCCTTTCCTCAAACCAACTTCTTGCTTCGCATCTGGAAGGAATTTAAGAGCGTTAATTATTTGTTGAATAAATTTGCATTGAACTGGGTCTTTCTCAATGGCAATGCAATTTCTTCCTTTTAGTAGGCAACATGCTAGTGTTGTACCTAATCATCAAGCACAAAAAAAATAAGTAAGAAAATTAGTATGGAGACATAAAAAGTAAAAAAGACAATATTTAAATTTAAATTTATATAATAAAACTTACCTGAACCTGAGAATAAATCCAAAACCCATTCTCCTTCATTTGAACATAGATCTATAAGATAGTTAATCAATGCTTGTGGTTTTTGATAAATGTTAACTATATCTCCTTTTGCATCTTTATCCTCATATGTTAGTTTTCTTACAACTGCATCATAAACCAAGACTTGACTATGACTCTTCCCATCTACTCGATTCATAATAATATGCTTATAGCTATCGCCTTTTGTCCAACATTCAACATGGATGAACTCACAATCATTTATAATAGGCTGATCTTCGGAAGAAACAATATTTGACTTTTGCCTGTAACATAACATAGTAAAAGTTCAATTAAATTTTACATGAATAAAAAAATTTAGGAGGAATCAAATATACAATTTCAAAATCTTACCATGTAAGTTGCATCCTTGAGTTTGCTTTACCCTTGAAGCTTGTTAATAACATTGGAAACTGTGTGTCTGAATGAAATGTCACAAATCGCCAAAGTGGTGATGTTGTCACTTCTTGAAAACCCGTAACCACTTTACTAAAAGCTTGATAAGTATATGGTTCTCTATCATATTCAATGTCCGGGAAATTGAAACCATGAGGAATATCTGCAATAACTAGGCCATATTCCCTTTTAGGTATTAGTGATGCAATGTCTTCACAGTCACCTTGTATTATTTGATATTGGACATTGTCAAGCCCATTCCAAATGTAATGATTAAGAGTAGGATCTAGTTCAACATTCATAAGACACTTCCTTCTCATGTTCTCCATCTTAATTTTTTCAATAAAGCTTTTGAAAGTATCTGGTACTCCATTTCCATCCTTCTTCGACATCTTTAATGACATAAAAATATATATATAGATATGTATAAGTAATAAAATAAAAATAGTTTAAATATGAATAAAATGAATTTATAAATCAACATACCTTATTGAATGCAATATAAAACTCTTTTAGTGTTGATGTAGAACTTGCTTCTGGGTAGTTGCGTACAACATCATCTCAACTGTCTTCATTCAACATTTTAACCATGTGTTCTTATATTTTCATAAAAATTTTCTGACTGAATAAATCAAGTTAAAAGCGTTAATATATTGACATGTATAACAAATTCTACCAACATCATTATGTTTTATTTAAAAGAAAATTATAATGAAAGAAAAATAAGAAATAATTCAAGAAACTTACTTTTGAAATTCTGCACATATTTCTTCCATTGATAATTCACCCGACTTCACACGGGCTAATACTGATTTGACTAATTTATCATCCTTCACACCTTGCATTGTTCTCCAAGGTGTAATAGTCATATCCTCTGGAAGCTGCTTCATTTCAGGACCCCCCGTACTGTTGGTACATATTATGGGTTTACTCTTTCTAACCTTCTGATTTTTATGGAAATATTCTCCCACCGATAAAAAATCTCATCAATCAAATCCCATACCTCCCCAGTTCTAAATGCCAACTGAAAAATGTTATCTGTGCCTCTGAAGAGATTTGTATTCAATTTTCCATCTTTTGGTTTTTTTTCATCAATTTGATAACTTGTTTCCATTAAACATTCCTTTCGAAATGCTACACTAACTTGTGTCTTATCCCCACCACATTTTTCTATGAATTCATTATGAATAAATCTAACCCTTTGGATGAAATTCATTTTCATTCTGTACTCATTATCTGCATTATGATCCCATGCCAATAACTTTGATTCCATTTCTGTTAAGCCAGCGTAAATGATGCATTTCACTGTTTGAAAAAGATAGTTATTGGGATATTCTGCAATCAATTGTCTCTTAGCCTCTATTGAATGGTTCCCTCCAATTACATAATATTTATAATCAAAAAATTTTATCTTATCAAATGCTTGTTTGTTGGGAACTTGACATAGATCGACAAGAACCACATAATCCACCACATGCGCATATGGATTGAACCTGAAAAATGTTTTCAGATTATGTACATGTAGGTGATGGGCCTTTCTAATTTGATATTGAGCTTATCCTTCATCTGGGCCATAAAATTGGTTAACATTAAGCTCAAATGTTTGGCCACCAAGAATTAATTTATTCTTCCTCAACTCTTGTCGAATAGCATTTTGTTTTGTTTTAACAATGCCATCCTCTAACTCAGCACCTGGTGTTATGATTTCTCTGCTTCCGCGAGAGCTTTCAATTTGTTCTTCACTGCTGCTCACGACCTTTACAAGTTCACCAATATTTGATTTCCTAGTATTATTGGATAACATATCAGTTTTTTTATAAACAAGCTCTCCTTCATGAGGTAAAAGAGAGACATCTTTGGTAATTTTTCTTTTTGGTGTCTGATCTGTTTTATCCTTTTGCACAATAGTTCTCATCTCCTCACTAATTCTATCATAATTTTCTGTTTCATGTTCGACACCTTCAAAAGAAACATGTTTAAGTTTACTAGATTGACCCACCTTAGTGACTCTTGGTTGATCCCCTCTTTGTACTGTTGCAGTGTCACGAGCTATTTCTCTTTGCTTCAATCTCATTTCCTCTGCTTTGTCTTTGTGGAAAGTTTTGATCACATCCATAACATTTGGCACCAACATATAAATACCATCAAACATGTTTGAAAGACCCGAAACAAAATCCTATGAAACAAAATAAAACATGTCAATGATCAATAATTTATAAAAAATTGAATCATCCTTACAATAATGCATAGAGGAAATAAAAATAAGCATACTTACAATGTTATTTTCAATGTTGCTTGATATTTCTTCAGAAAATTTTGAAGATATTTCATCTGTATCATACTTGACGATTGATAGACGATATCTAACCTTCTCACGTTTCTGAGTCTTCCTTGCAAGAACATAAATAGTGTTTGTATTCGGAACCATACATATGTCTCGTACTCTGCCCATCACATCATATGGCTCATTTAAGTCAATCATACCACAAATCAGATAGATGTGTATATCAGCCTCCATTTCACTGTCTTCAAGATACCATGAGAAATCGGTTTTATCTATTTCCTTGGCGTTCTTCCAATCAGAAATAAGCTTTAATGAACTTGGTGCCCCACTTGCTTGACTTTTATTAGTGTGTGCAACAATATCCTTATTGCGTCCAACAATGTCCATAGTGCGTTCAGCTGCGACTTTAGATTTGGGAGTTGTATCCATAGTGCGTCGAGCTGCAACTGTAGATTTGGGAGCTGCTGCCCTAGGTGCAGAAACATTCACATAAATCTTTTTTGATGCCATTTTCCTGATATATATATATATATATATATATATATATTAGTTAATGGAAAAATATTGCGAATAAAATAAATTTAATAAACAAAATTTATTTCTAAAACTAAATAGTTTGAAATTAAAGCAATAAAATTAACTATAAAAATTTTCATTTAAAAACAAAATATTATAAATCATATGTATATATATCTATATAATATGTTTTGAATACATTTTATAAAAAATTTAAAAATGTGTTTAAATTGTATAAAATAATTTAAAAAAAATAAACTAGTATTTTCAAACTTCAATTTTTGTTTAATATTTAAAAAAAAAAAAAAAGTTACTAACTATTTATAACAAATGTTATAATATTATATATTTTTTTATTTTTTTAATTGTATTTTTATATAGTTTTTTTTTTATTAATTTATTATATTGTATTTTTTTTTTTAACTATATAATGTTTAAAAACAAAACATAATTGCTGTTTAATGATATATATATATATATATATATTTTTTGTTATATTTTGAGATTTTTAACAATTATTATTTAACAATGTTTTTATTATATTATATAACAATTTTTATTATTATTTTTATATATAACAATGTTTCTATGAACTTTTAATTGTTTTATTAAAACAAATTATTAAAAAAAAAAAAAAAAAAAAAATTTAAAGAACAAAATAAAATAAAAAAAAACCAAAATTTAAAAAAAAAAAAATATTAAAACAAATTATTAAAAAAATTAAAATTAAAAAAAATTAAAAAAAAAAAACCAAAATTAAAAAAGGTTTTATTAAAACAAATTTAAAAAAAAAAAAAAATTTAAAAAAAATTAAAAAAAAAAAAATTAAAAAAAATTAAAAAAATGAATAGCCTGCCCACGGCCGCGGGAGGCCGGCCGAGCGGCGCCACGGGGGCGGCCCAGCCGGCCTCACGGCCCCCGCTGGGCCAAGGCCATCCCGGAATCGGCCCTTGGCCCAACGGGGGCCGTGACGCTGGCTGGGCTGCCTCCGTGGCGCCGCCCAGCTGGCCCCCGGTGCCCGCGGGCGGGGTCTGCGGCATGTTTGTTTTTTTTGTTTTTATTTGTTTTTATTTTTTTTATTTTTTATTTTTTATTTTTTAATTTTTTTAATTTTTATTTTGTTTTTTATTTTTTATTTTTTTTATTTCGATTTTTAATTTTTTTTTATATATAATATAATTATTAAAACATTATTTAATAATTAAAAAAATGTTAAAAATATCAAAATATAACAAAAAAAAAAAACAATTTATTAAATCACAATTATGTTTGGTTTCTAAACATTATATAATTTAAAATATATATATAAACATTTGTTTTAGTATAACAATATAATAAATTTAAAAAAAAAAACCATATCACAATACAATTTAAAATATATATATATATATATATATAACAAAACAATAAAGAAAAAAAAAATTAAAAATTAAAAAGAATAAAACTAAGATTTAAAATTAAAAAAAATAAAATAAAAAATTTTTCAAATAAAATATATATATATATATATATATATATATATATATATATATATAATGAAATCACTGATATATTTATGATAAAAAAAATAAAAACAAATAAAAAATGTTATAATATTTTTTTTTTTTTTTATGTGCATGATCGTTTTATGGATTTTTCTGTCTAGATGAACCTATAAGTCTTAAAAAAGAAAAAAAATCTAAATTTTTGTCCTTAAAACCCTAAAAAATTTAGTTTTTTTTGCATTTTCTTCACTAAAAAAATATTAAAAAATTAAGGTTTTTGAACCTAAAAACCTTAAAAAAGTAGTTTTTGGACACAAAAAAACTATAGAAAAACAGATTTTCCCCAAAATCGTCTTTAAATTGACAGAATAAAAGGAAAACTAACCTTTGAAATGCAAAAAGCTGCTGTCACCAATGCCAACACAACGCCTCCACAAAATTACGAATAGCAACACAATGCCTCCAATGCCAATGCAATGCCTTCACGAAGTTACCAATGCCAATGCAACACCTCCACAAAATTACCAACAACGACACAACGCCTCCGATGCCAATGCAATACCTCCACGAAGTTAGCAATACCAACGCAACACCTCCAGAAATTTGCTCTAACAAATACCAGAAAACTTGATGTGATGTGATGAATAGAAATAATCATTCCTTTTAAATAGCGAATATTGTCCGATTGGTTTACTGTTTAACGAATGTGGGATTAAAATTTGAAATTTGAAATATTTACATTTAGTTTATTATAGTTCATACTATAGTTAAAATACTTATTATTTGCATGTAGTTATCATAGTTAATATTTTATTTAATATTTACATGTACTGAATGTTGAATAATTCAAATATAATCTCAGATTAAAAATTAAAATATGAAATACTTACATGTCGTTAATTATATTTAATATTATAGATAAAATAGTTAATATTTGCATTTAGTTATCACAGTTAATATTTACATGTAATCAATGTTTAAATTTTAAAATCTAAAATATGTACATGTAGTTAATTATAGTTAATATTATAGTTTAAATAGTTAATATTTACATGTTGTTATTTTTGTAAATATTTACATGTAGTCAATCTTAAACCATTCAAATAAGAAAATTATTTTAGTTTCGAAGACAAGCATGAAAGGAATATTTTGTGGATATTTTCAATAGAAAGTATGGTGAAATATTTGAAGACCAACAATTTATTAATAAATTTTGAAATATATTTTAGATGAATATAACGTAAGTTTAAAATTTTAAATTTAAAATATTTACATGTAGTCATTATAGTTAAAATAGTTAATATTTGCATGTAGGTATTATAGTAATATTATAGTTAATACTTACATCCAGTCAATGTTAAATCATTCAAATAAAAACATTATTTTAGTTTGGAAGGCATCCATGATAGAAATATTTTGTGGATATTTTGAATATAAATATCGGTAAAATATTTCAACATAAACAGTTTATTAAAAAAAGTTAAATATATTTTTTGACTAATATTTGTACCAAATATTTGAAATGAAAATTTTGGAGTGAAAGTTTTTCGCGAAATTTTTTAGGGGGAAATTTTGGAAGGAAATTTTTTCGCGAAATTTTTTGGAGGGAGAATTTGGAGGGAAATTTTCAGTCTTTAAGCTATATATTGTAAGTGGGAGAGGAATTTGTATCATTCAACCTATTCTTGTTGAAAGCCATGGTTTCTTCTAATAACGAAGTTTTTCTTCCTAGAACATCAACATCTTCGTCACGCAACAACTCTATTCAGATTGATGAATATAACGGGAGTTCGTTTACCATGAATAGAGAGCCAAAAAATCGACTTGGTCGTTATCCTAAAGATGATGAGAACAAAATTGATGAGGTGCAGCAAAATGAAATTTCTGTAAATCGAGCGCCAGTTATACCACTTACTCTTACTCCTAAGGATTATGAAAACAACAGTGATGAAGGGTATGATGAAGAATTTCCAGAGTCAAAAGTTTCACTTCGTCCTAATCCCAAGGATTATGAGGACACCATTGATGAAGAGGGAGATGAAGAATATCCACTTCAGCTTAATCCTAAGGATTATGTGAGAACAACAAATGAAGAGGGGAATGAAGAATCTGTAGAGTCAAAATATCCACTCTATCCTAATCCTGAGGAGTATTCTAGCACCACTGATGAAAAGGGGGATGTAAAATTTCCAAAGTCAAAATATCAAATTCGTCTTAATCGTAAGGATTATGTGAGCACCACTGATGAAGAGGGGAATGATAATGTTTCATAGTCAAAACATCCACTTCGTCCCAATCCTAAGGATTATGCCAGCACCACTGATGAAGAGGGAAATGAAAAATTTACAGCGTCAAAATTTCCACTCCGTCCTAATCCTAAGGATTATGCAAGCACCACCGATGAAGAGGGGGACGAAAAAATTCCAGAGTCAAAATTTCCACTTCGTCTTAATCCTAAGGATTATGTCAGCACCACAGATGAAGAGGGGAATGAAGAATTTGCAAAGTCAAAATATGCACTTCGTCCTAATCCTAAGGATTATATCAGCACCACTGAGGAAGAGGGGAATGAAGAATTTGCAGCGTCAAAATATCCACTTCGTCCTAATCCTAAGGATTATGCCAACACCACTGATGAAGACGGGGATGAATTTCCAAAGCTAAAATTTTCACTTCATCCTAATCATAACGGTTATAATTTAACCACTGATGAAGGGGGGGATGGAGAATTTCCAATAAATATAGATTCAAAGCATTCACTTATTCCTAATCCTAAGGATTATGAGAGCTTCAGTGAGGAAAGGAGGGGCAGGATGAAGAAATTCTAGTGAATACAAATTCAAAGCTTCCACTTATGCCTAATCCCAAGGATTATGAGAGCACCACTGAGGAAGGGGAGGATGAAGATTTTCTTGCAAATGATATCATCTTATCTCGAATGAGAATCCGATCTAACCTTTCCTTGATGTTTGCCTTGCCTATTCTTCTATTGTCCTAGGTGTATTTCCCATTTTTTGGAGGGATATCAAGAAGGTTGCTTTGTTCCATTATCTCTTCTAGAGTTTCTCTGCTTGGATCCGGAAAGTAGTTCCCTCCTCTTTTTTCTTCAGCTTTGAGAATTAGATTTAGGTCTCCCCCAAAAATAAGGTTATCTTTATGGTCATCCCCAATGCTTTCTTTTAAGGTTTTCTAGAAAATTTCCTTATCCTTATAATGATTGGGGGAATATACGTTGTAAATGCTAGCTTTCTCGCCAGTTTCAACGTTCTCCAGATTAGTGTTTATCGAGTGTTCTTTTTTTGTGTGTTGGTACAGTTTCCATTTCCCTTTCTTCCATATAGTGCCTATCCCTCCTGAAGCTCCAGTAGCAGATATTGCTTGTCCTTCATAAATTCTAGATTTTTCTATTATTGTGTCAATTTATTGACTGCTTAGCTTTGTCTCTTGAATTAAGAGGATTTCGGGTTTTTCACTTTTGATCAGGCTTTTAAAAAGTTTATTTTGGAGGGGTGACCCAACCCTCTGCAATTCCAAGAGACAACTATCATTATTTACTATTGTGGGCAGATGTAGGACCTTTCCCTTTGTTTGCTTGCTGTACTTTTTCTTTATTCTTTGGTCATTTTTCTAGAAATTTCTCCAGCCCCTGTTGTGTTCCCAATGAAATATCTTTGGCTGCTTCTTCATCCCTTATTTCTTTGTTTGATCTCCTTCCTACTTTATTTGTGTTCTCGGTATTTTGAGGGTTTTCTTTGGTTTGGTTTCTTGTTAGGATTCGATCCAGGTTTTGAGGGAGGGGTTTGTCCATCTAAAGAGGGGATCCTGGGGGGTGGGGATGGGGGATGAGAGGAGAGAGGGTTTGGGGGAGGAAGTGGTGAACGGTTCTAAAGGAATGAGGGCAGATGAGAGGATGTCAAAAGGATTTGTCCCCAAAAGGGAGGTTATTTGAGAATGGGGAGGAGATCCCGGTGGTGGTGGAGGATGAGGGCCTGAAACAGGTTTTGAAGCTGTCTTCTTCTTTTTTACTTGTTCCCATTTTGGATCTAAGGTTTCTTCTATTTTTTTTTCCAGGTTCTTCTCTTTTACTACATCTATTAGTGAAATGATTGTATTCATGACATACCTTACATTTGAAGGGGATTTGATCGTAGTCCAGCTGCTGAATATTGATCCAGTTATCCACCTTGATCTTGACAGCTTCTGGGAGGCCCTTTCCTAGATCCACCTCAACATAGATTCTTGCGCATGCTTGCATGTTGTCTTTGGGTTCACTTCTGTCAATGTATTTTCCCACTCCGTTTCATATTTCCCAAACCGAGTCATCGCTCCAGAAGTGGAGAGGGAGATGTGGTAGTCTGACCCACACTGGTACAGTGTTGGGTACATCTAGTTCTGGATCAAAGTCCGGAGTCCATATGTTAAGATATAAGCATCTTGTGTCCATAAAGTAAGGCCCGCTTTGGAATATGATATCTCGGTCATTTTTAGTCTCGAAATGGAATCTGTAGTATCCCCTACCACAAAAGTGTATGGCGATTTTTCCTTGTGTAAAATTTTTCCAGTTCCTCTCCACCCATTTTTGTACTGTTTTGGGTGAAGGCCACAATCTTGTGAATTGGCCCACTAGTCCTTTTTCCGCAAGAGAGATCGCGGCTTTCCTTGGCATAGATGGAGGTAGAGATATTTCTGGTATGGATTCCAGTTTTTTTACAAATTTTGTAGCTGCTGGTCTGGTTTGTTGGGGCCCCATAGATCTGATTAAAGAGGCGAATACCACTGATTCTTCATCCGGCTGATTACTGTTTGAGTTTGCAGATGTTGCAGATGGTGAAGGCGGCCCCATGTAGAAATTATATGCACTAAGCATGCATATGTCCAAGATCCACCTGATCTCACACTATTTAACTTTATGCAAGATACTGAATCTATTCCACTTGTTAATCTTTTGCGGAAAATTTATTTGCACACACATGTGAAGCATAAACAAAAATATCAATCGCACATAACACAGTTTTTAACCAAGAAAGCCTGAAGCTGAAAACCCCAACTATATATTATGTAACATGGAGATCATATGACAATATCATACAAACATACAAAGCTTATCACAAGCTCTCAGTACAGTACAATCATCATACACTAATCAGGAACAATCTTGCAAATCCATGCATCGATCTTGCCCTCCTGCTAGCCTGCCTCCACTGCGCAATCCAAGCTGATTACAAAGACCAATTCAATGCAATCCCACTCTCCTTGACTGCGTTCTTATCATTGGAAACTCCAATGTATATATATAGATGCAATTCATGCATCACTAGTAGTCACAACAGATAGTCTATCTTGCCCTTTCACCTATCTCTCCACTGGTCTCCACTGAAACTTCCATACACTGTAGTTAATTGTTGTATTGTCTAGTTGATTAATTAGTTATTATTTGTGAATTAATTAACTAATTAATTCACTCCACTCTCACTAGTGTATCATTCAGTTAGACTAGATACAACTAGCTCAACTGAGTCTAACTGAGTTAAATTGAATACAACTCCATGAACTACTCTTCCAACTCTATCATAACTTTTCCACTTCAGTTCTAACTGAGTCCTCCATGCATGAACTCCAGTAAACCCTTAGGAATTGCGTAATTCCTTCTGTCAACTGATGTGCCACATCTGTGCATTGAACTGAAGTGCTCCAAGAGAATAAGTTGTTGTTTAGAGTTTGATTATTATTAAGAGCTAATAATAATAAACATGCATCTATTTTTAGATCAACGCTCTATAAATAGACTTCACCCAATATTCTAAAAATAGAATTTCATCTATTTTTCACATTTGACCAACCATCTACAAATAACCTCCTGCTACATATAGAATATGCTCACCATGTCTAAAAATAGACATACACCTAAAAATAGCCTGTGTGGGCCCCACCTAGTTTAGGTGATTATTTTCCAACTAGGATCAAGGATGATGTTTCAGGATGCCTCCTTCACTATTTCTTGTTGCAAACTTCAACACTCCCTCTCTACAAGAAAGGAATGTCTTTGCATGCAACATGCAACTCCATGCATTCGCCCTGCAACCTTTGCAAGCGCCCTGCAACTCCATGCATCCGCTCTGCAACACTTCTGAAACTGAAAGGGTCTAAACTACTCAATCAGTATAATGCATATGTCATCAAAGTCTTCGACTTCTACTTAATTATTGCACATGTCTTCAGGAACCACTGCGTTGTAAAAATCTGCACCCATGCACTCTGCACTTGCTGTCAACTCTGAACCGCGCTCCAGTATCTGACACTGTCACTTTGATCTGCCTGCATCAATCCAATTGATCATGCTACTGCTGCTCTATGGGCTCCTCGTAGCTAGGTTCAATTCATGAGATCCACACAATCTCAATGAATCCTGCCCAAAAATTTCTTCTTGGATTATCCATGCATGTCGCCCCACCTCTTACCTGGTGGTATAGCTGCATGCACTCCCTCTGCCCATCTGGCACAAAATTTCTCTGCATGAGTGGTTGCTCCCACTCCATGATCCTCATATTGTGGCTGCTCCACATCCCGAGGTTCACTCTTACCTGCATGCAAATACTGCTCCCTCTCAAGCTTCAATTGCATGGCTTTCTGACACTTCCCAACAGTAGGAAGTTCCGTAGAAATCCCATCTACATCAAATCTATAAAGATTCTTTTGCATCTCTAGTTGTGGCTGCTCCACAACCTTCTGAGACTGCTTCTCACGTTGCATGTTGAGAGGCTCCCTCTCAACCACCAAGTCACTAACCTCTGCTTTGCTCCTCAAAGCTTTGCATGCATCTTGTATCTCAGCCCATGTATATTCTTAGCTCACACACATTGCAATTGTTCCACCGTCGCAAAATTTTCTAACAAAAGAGCTGATTTTAAATCGACGATATCTCCCTCATCCGAGCTCTGATTCGACCGATTTTTTTTTTTCAATTTGGGTATTTTTTTGCAAGGAATCCAAATATGCTATTTTTTTCTGAAAATATTTCACCCAAAAATTCAGATATTCTCTGCAAACTCATGCGCCTAAAAATTCCTACTCTCATTCCATGTAGAAAATCTATAACACAACTCTGATACCATGTAGAAATTATATACAATATGCATGTATATATCCAGACTCTCCTGATCTCACAATATTTATCTTCTTGCAAAATACAGAATCCTTCCACTATAATTCTTGCGGAAAGTTAATCAACAATTGCAAAACACATGAAGCAATAAAAATTCACACACATTAACACAATTGTTTAATGGCAAAGCCTGAAGCTGAAAACCCAAACTATCTGTATATAATATATGTCATAGAGATCATGTAAAAATCCTCATACAAAGCTGATCATATCAAGCTCTCAGTACAATACAATCGCTACACACTAATAAGGCCTGATCTTGCAAATCCATGCACCGATCTTTGTTGACTACAGCTCTGCCTTCTACCTCGCAATTCCCACGAGTAATGGTAATTTCGAATGAATTTTGACCTACCTAAGATCAAGACTGCAATCCTTACCTGTATCCTGACTGAGTGTTGGATGCAATCAATGCATCACTATAGTCACAACTGATAGTCACACTTGCTCTTTCACCTATCTCTCCACTAGTCTCCACTGAAACTGCCATGCATTGTAGTTAACTAATGTATTTTTTAGTTGATTAATGAGTTATTATTTAGTGAATTAATTAACTAATTAATTCACACCACTCTCACTAGTGTATCAATCAATTAGACTAGATACAACTAGCTCAACCGAGTCTAACTGAGTTAAACTAAATACAACTCCACCAACTACTTCTCCAACTCCACCAAACTCTGTCACATGAGTTCTAACTGAAGTCTCCATGCATTAGCTCCAGTAAACCCTCAGGAATAGCGTAATTCCTTCTGTTAGCTGATGTGCCACATTTGTGCACTTAACTAAAGTGCTCCAAGAGAATAAGACAATGTTTATAGTCCAAATATTATTAAGAGCTAATAATATTCGACATATCTATTTTTAGACTAGCAATCTAAAAATAGATTCTGCCCAATATGTCTAAAAACAGAAATCCAGCTATTTTTCCAACTTGACCAACCATCCACAAATAGCATCTTGCAACTCATAGAATATGATCGACATGTCTAAAAATATACATAGTCTAAAAATAGACTTTGCGCCAAAAATAGCCTGCGGGCCCACTTAGTGAAGGTGACTCTCTTCACTAATTTCATCATCTTGTTGAATCTCAACACTCCCTCTCAACAAGATAGGGATTATCTGCCACCCTGATCCTGTCTCTATGGTATTCGAATTTTCTCCTGGTGAGCGCCTTCGTCACAATATCTGCATCCTGATCCTCCGTAGGAATGTAAGAAAGTAACATGATCTTCTACTGCACACAATCTCTGATATGATGGTACTGGATGTCAATATGTTTAGATCTATCATGAAATACTGGATTAACCGAGAGTTTAATTCAACTCTGATTATCACAATATATAATAGTAGGATCTAAGTGAGAACTGAACAAACCGACCAGGATCTTCCTCATCCATATAGCCTCGCATGTAGCGAAACTTGTTGCCATGTACTCGGCCGCCGCTGAACTGAGTGCCACAGATCTTTGTTTCATGATGTACCAAGAAACTGTTGTAGATCCAATACTAAAAATCCTCCAGATGTGCTCTTTCTGTCCATTGGGATTCCTACCCAATCTGCATCCGTGAAGCCATGCAACTTCAACTCATCCGACTTTCTGTACCACAATCCATATCCAGATGTGCCCCTTAGATACCTTAGGACATGTTTGCCTGCCTTCCAAAAGAGCTTGGTAGGCTTCACCATCGCTTGTGAAAGCTGGTTCACATCATATCATATGTCCGGTCGTGTATTGAATAAATACATGAGTGAACCAACCAACTGTCGATAAACAGTGGCATCCACTACCTCTGCCGATGTAGCAACCTCTTTCCTCCAACCACCAGGAAGAGGAGTGTCGATAGGCTTGCAGCCTTGCATGTGAAACTTCTCCAGAATCTCCCGGGCATACTTGCCTTGAGACACAAACAGTCCACCCTTCCGCTACCAAATTTCCAATCCCAGGAAATAATGAAGGAGGCCCAAGTCCTTCATCTCAAATTCCTTTGCAAGATCTGCCTTGCATGAGTGTATCAAAAGTTCATCACCCTTTAGTATTAAATCATCTACATAAAGCACAATGATCAACAATTTACCCTCCACCACAATTTGGTATAGGTTAGGATCCGCCTCACTCTTGGCAAAACCAAGTCTAGTGAAATAACTGTCTATCCGTGTGTACCAAGCACAAGGTGCTTGTTTCAACCCATACAGTGTTCTTTTGAGCCTGCACACATGCGACTCACTGCTGAAGATTTCGAATCCTTCAGGCTGCTCAATGTACACCCCCTCCTCAATGACTCAGTTGAGGAAAGCAGTCTTCACATTCATCTAATGAATGTGGTAACGCATATGCGCTGAGAGAGCAAGGATGGTCCGTATGGAAGAATACCTTGCGACAGGTGCAAAGGTTTCTTCAGTCCATCCCCTCAATCTGTGAGAAGCCCCGGGCAACAAATCTTGCCTTATACTTCTCGACGCTCATGTTAGCAACTTGCTTCACTTTGTAGATCCATCTTGAACCTACCACTGATTTCCCTTCCGGCCTTGGGACAATCTCCCATGCACTGTTTCTGACAATCGAATCATACTCTTCCACTATGGAATCTACCCATGCGGGATCCTCCATGGCTTCCTCGAAAGAGGATGGCTCCGTCACAATACACTTGCTCATCAGAGCCATGTATCCAGTAAATCGGTCAGGTGACTATCTCTGTCTGCGCTGTGATGTAGGAGCTCCTACATTCTGCGCTGCATCAAGATTCAGTCGCTCAGCTTCTGTAGTGCGCTTCCACCCTCTGATGTTTGGTGTTGCATGAGTGGTTTCTTCCACTCCATGAACCTCCTCTTGTGGCTGATCCACATCCTAAGGCTCATCTTTAGGAACAAGTAGCTCCTCATCTGCATGCAAGTGTAGCTCCCTCTCAAGCGACAACTTCATGGGTTTCTCCTCATGAAATTTGATATCCCGTCACATGACAGTCATTCGACTGTCTGGAAAATACACACGATAGTTGTGGGGTGCTTCTGTGTACCCCACAAATATCCCAACCTCTGCGGTCAGCTCCAGATTTTTCCTGGCATCCTTCGTCACATGAATTTAAACAAGTGAGCCAAAAATCTTCAAATGAGAAATATCATGCTTCTTACCAGAAAATGCCTCTTCGGGTGTACTCATGCCAAGTACTCTACGAGGATAACGGTTTTGCACATAAACCGCAGTGTTGCATGCTTCAACCCACAAGTGTAAGGGAAGGCCCTGATCATGCAACATCGCCCGTGCAGCCCCCACGATCGTTCTGTTCTTTCTTTCCGCAACCCATTTCTCCTGTGGGTTATGAGGCGCTATGAGTTCTCTTCGAATTCCTTCTGCACTGCAGAAGTCTTTGAGTTTTCCAGAGATGTATTCACCACCATTATCGCTCCTTAGAGATTTCACCTACTTCCCCGAATCTTTCTCAACCAGCGCCTTGAACTCACAGAACTTTGAGTATGTCTCGCTCTTCTTTTGCATGAAGAAGATCCAACACTTACGAGAAAAGTCATCAACAAATATCACATAATACCTGTGATTTTCTGTTGAAGCAACCGAGAAAGGTCCACACACGTTTGTGTGAATTCTCTCAAGGATCTTCATGGTGTGACTATCCTTCTCATGAAAAGTGGTCTTCACAAATTTTTCCAAAGTACATCCCTTGCATTGATCTGACTGCGCAAGTGTACCCTTGGGAAGCCCGGTAGAAATCTGTTGCAAAATTTTCAAAGCGCCATGGTGAAGATGGCCCAATCTCCTGTGCCACAATTCGCCCTCATCCCGGCTCACCACTCCTTCTGCTTTTCCTGCCATTGCTGTGCAGCCATCTACCTACAATTTATAAAGATTCTTAACTCGAATCCCTATCCTCCTGGTTTCACCAGTTGTTTTACTACGCAGGAAGGCTTTTCCCTTGCTAAAAACAACATCATAACCCTTGTCTTCCAACATCGCCACAAAGATTAGATTCTTCTTCAATCCTGGAATATGCATGACATCCTTCAAAATGAAAGGTTTACCTAACTTACTCTCAAAGGAAATGGTCCTGATACCAGTCGCACTGTATTTACCATCATCGCCCATCTCGATGTGCACTCCAAGATCCTTTTCATACAGATCACTAAACAAATATTTGTCTCCGATCATATGGAAAGATGCACCACTGTCAAGAAACCACACCGATCCCATCAAACTTGAAACCAAGCATGCGATCAAAGAAAAATCCAGCTCAAACTGCAAGGCTAAGGCCTCTCCAGCTGCAGATCCAGCAGCCTGCTTATTTTTAATCTTCTGTGGACAGCTAGTGGCGTAATGCCCGTGCTGGTGACAGTGAAAGCACTTCACCTTCGACAAGTCCTGCTTCTTGCCTTTCGCACCAGATTGAGAAGGATTTTTCTTCCCCTTCCCTTTCCTTTCTTTGGCAGCCAAAGCGCAATTTTCTTCATCTTCATTCTTTGATGAAGATCCATCCCTGGTACCCCGCCTTATCTCCTCTTGCACAAGATCAGACCAAAGTCACTCCCATCTTGGCAGTTTCTCCCGACCATTGACAGAGTCCTCGTAGCGATTCCAACTCTTCGGAAGCCCAAGGAGAGCCAAGCTCACCAAGTCTTCTTCATCAAAATTAACCCCCACACTTCGCAGCTCATCCTTGCAGTGGACAAAATTCATGAGGTAGTTTGGTATACTGTCGCCTTTCTCCATTTTTATTTTCCCGAGCTTGCCTTTAAGCGCCAACTTCCTCTGGTCGCTTCTTCTTTGGAACAAGTATGTCAAAGCCTTCCACATTAAGAATGGAGTGGATTTACCGTGAAGGTTGGACACTATGTGGTCCTTCACACCTTCCAACAGAATTCTTCGACACTTTGTTACCTTCTTTTTCCATGCGTCAAGTGCGGCTACATCGCTAGAACAAGGCTTTGGAATATCAATATCTATGAACTCCTTCAACCCATTATCATCCAGCACCACTTCCATCCTGTCCTTCCATGCAATATAATTCAAGTTTCCATCAAGGGCATACTCCAATATCAATCTGTTGAAAGACATTTCAATGAATGCTCAACTTCGACCCCAAGAAAACACTGCAGCAAATTTGAATTCCACCGACACAAAACTCAACCGCTTCAATAATTGCAATCTGCTCCAATGATCAACTCCTCTGATACCATGTAGAAATTATATAACTTCTGTGTTATATGTCCAATATTCTCTTGAACTCACACTATTTTAACTTCATGCAAAATATAGAATCTATTCCACCATTGATCATTTGCGGAAATTAAATCAAGATTGCAATGCACACATGAAACAATAAAAATTCACACACATTAACACAGTTGTTTAATGGGAAATCCTGAAGTTGAAAACCCCAACTATCTTTATATAATATATGTCATAGAGATCACGTAACAATCCTCATACAAAGCTGATCTTATCAAGCTCTCAGTACAATACAATCACTACACACTAATCAAGCATGATCTTGCAAATCCATGCACCGATCTTTGCCATCTGCTAGCCTGCCTCTACTGCACAATCCCTGCTAAAGAATGGCTCTAAATGAACTAGAGTTCACCAAGATTTCACTGCGCAATCCTCATTGGCATCTCCACTGAGTGTTGGATACAATCAATGCATCACTATAGTCACAACTGATGGTTGCGCATCAATGGCAGGCAAAGCAGAAGGAGTGGTGATCCAGGATGAAGGCGAATTGTGGCACAGGAGATTGGGCCATCTTCACCATGGCGCTTTGAAAATTTTGGAGAATATTTCTACCGGGCTTCCCAAGGGTACACTTGCACAGTTAGATCAATGCAAGGGATGTACTTTGGGAAAATTTGTGAAGACCACTTTTCATGAGAAGGATGGTCGCGCCACGACGATCCTTGAGAGAATTCACACAGACGTGTGTGGACCTTTCTCGGTTGCTTCAATAGAAAAGCACATGTATTATGTGATATTTTTTGATGACTTTTCTCGTAAGTACTGGATCTTCTTCATGCATAAGAAGAGCGAGACATACTCAAAGTTCTGTGAGTTCAAGGTGGTCGTTGAGAAAAAGTTGGGGAAGCAGGTGAAAGCTCTAAGGAGCGATAATGGTGGTGAATACATCTATGGTGAATTCAAAGACTTTTGCAGCATAGAAGGAATTCGAAGAGAACTCATAGCGCCTCATAACCCATAGCATAATGGGGTCGTGGAGAGAAAGAACAGAATGATTGTGGGTGCTGCACGGTCGATGTTGCATGATCAGGGCCATCCCATACACTTGTGGGCTGAATCATGCAACACTGCGGTTTATGTGAAAAACCGTTGTCCTCATAGATTACTTGGCATGAGTACACCCGAAGAGGCATTTTTTGGTAAGAAGCATGATATTTCTCATTTGAAGATTTTTGGCTCACCTATTTACATACATGTGATGAAGGATGTCAGGAAGAAGATGGAGCCAACCGCAGAGGTTGGGATATTTGTGGGGTACACAGAAACACCCCACAACTATCGTGTGTATTTTCCAGATAGTCGGATGACTGTCGTCCGATGGGATATAAAATTTCATGAGGAGAAAGCCATGAAGTTGTCACTTGAGAGGGAGCTACACTTGCATGCAGATGAGGAGCTAGCAGCACAAAGATGAGCCTCAGGATATGGTCAGCCCACGAAGAGAGTTCATGGAGTGGAAGAACCACTCATGCGGCCAGGCATCGGAGGCGGCGTGCACTACGAGGAAGGCCGAGCCCCTTTGAATCTTGATGTGGCGCGGAATGTAGGGCTCCTGCATCACGGGGGCGCAGAGATAGAGACGATCCACGACCGATTTACTAGATACATGGCTGCGATGAGTCAATGTGTCATGGCGGAGCCATCCTCTTTCAAGGAAGGCTGTGGAGGAGATCTCCCATGGTAGTACCATGGTGGGAAAGAGTATGATTCGGTGTGAGCTTTGATGCATGAGAGGTGTCCCAGAGCCGGAAGGATTTTAGTAGGCCAAGTTTAGAAGAGAGGTCAAATCTACAAAGTGAAGCAAGATACTCACGGGAGCATTGAGAAGTACAAGGAAAGATTTTTTTCCTGAGGTTTCTAATAGATCGAGGGGATCGACTATGAAGAAACATTTTCACTTTTCACAAGGTATTCTTCCATACGGACCATCCTTGCTCTCTCAGCGCAGATGGGTTGGCACATTCATCAGATGGATGTGAAGACTGCGTTCCTCAATGGATTCATTGAGGAGGAGGTGTACATTGAGCAGCCTAAAGGATTCAAAATCTTCAGCAGCGAGTCGCATGTGTGTAGGCTCAAAAGAGCACTGTATGGGCTAAAACAAGCACCTCGTGCTTGGTACACATGGATAGATAGTTATTTCACCGGACTTGGTTTCGCCAAGAGTGAGGCGGATCCTAACCTATACCAGATTGTGGTGGAGGGTAAGTTTTTGATCATTGGGCTTTATGTAGATGATTTAATACTAACAGGTGATGAACTATTGATACACTCATGCAAGGCAGATCTTGCAAAGGAGTTTGAGAGGAAGGACTTGGGCCTTCTTCATTATTTCCTGGGATTGGAAATTTGGCAGGATAAGGGTGTACTATTTGTGTCTCAAGGCAAGTATGCCAGGGAGATACTGGAGAAGTTTCACATGCAAGGTTGCAAGCCTATAGACACTCCTCTTCCTAGTGGTTGGACGAAAGATGATGCTACATCGGTAGAGGTAGTGGATGCCACTATTTATTGACATTTGGTTGGTTCGCTCATGTATTTAGTAAATACACGACCGGACATATGCTATGCTGTGAAATAGCTTTCACAAGCTATGGTTAAGCCTACCAAGCTATTTTGGAAGGCAAGCAAGCATGTCCTAAGGTATCTCAGGGGCACATCTTGATATGGATCGTGGTACATAAAGTTGGATGAGTTGAAGCTGCATGGCTTCACGGATGCAGATTGGGCAGGAAGCCCAATGGATAGGAAGAGAAAATTTGGAGGGATTTTCAGTATCAGATCTACAACATTTTCTTGGTACAGCAGGAAATAAAGATCTGTGGCACTCATTTCAGCGGAGGCCAAGTACATGGCAGCAATTTTGGCTGCATGCGAGGCTATATGGATAGGAAGATCCTGGTCGGTTTGTTCGGTTCTCACTTAGATCCTACTGTGATATATTGTGATAATCAGCGTTGCATTAAACTATCAGTTAATCCAATATTTCATGATAGATCTAAACATATTGACATCTGGTACCATCATATCAGAGATTGTGTGCAGCGAAAGATCATGTTACTTTCTTACATTCCTACAGAGGATCAGGATGGAGATATTCTGACGAAGGCGCTCACCAGGAGAAAATTCAAATACCATAGAGACAGGATTGGGGTGGCAGATAATCCCTATCTTGTTGAGAGGGAGTGTTGAGATTTAACAAGATGATGAACTCAGTGAAAAGAGTCGCCTTCACTAAGTCTATTTTTAGACTATGTCTATTTTTAGACATGTCGATCATATTCTATGAGTTGTAGGATGCTATTTGTGGATGGTTGGTCAAGTTGGAAAAATATATGGACTTCTATTTTTAGACATATTGGGCGGAATCTATTTTTAGATTGCCAGTCTAAAAATAGATATGTCGAATATTATTAGCTCTTAATAATATTTTGACTATAAACATTATCTTATTCTCTTGGAGCACTACAAGGCATGATGTAATAACAAATGGACGTGGCGAGTCGCACTATACCTGGGTTTACTGGAGTTTTTAATGCATGGAGGTTAGTTGTGAACTCATGTGACGTGCAGTTTGGGTGCTGCAAAGTTAGCCAGCTGTATTTAGTTTAACTCCGCTAGATTAGTTGAGCTGGGTTGTATTCACCAATCGATCACACTACAGAGTGGTGCACTAATTAGTTAATTAATTCACTAAATAACAATTTGTTTAATCAACTAAAGAATACATGTTAATTATGCTGCATGTAAATAAATAGAGACGCTGAGAGAAAGAGCAAGTGTGACTATCAGTTGTGACTATAGTGATGCATTGATTGCATCCAACACTCAGTGGAGATGCCAATGAGAATTGCGCTAGCTGTATCTGGTGAATCTCGGTTCATCCGTGAGCCATTCTTTAGCAAGATTTGTATATTAGATAGAAAGATACAAGTGGCAAAGATCGCTGGATTTGTAAGATCTGGGCCCCTATTAGTGCAAGGGACGCATTTTCAACAGAAAGGGAAATTATCATCTTGTAATTTAAGGATTGTTACACATCTCACATATATTATATATGATAGCTTCGTTGTAACAAATTTCCATTAGATAACTGTGTTAATGTGTGTGAATTTTTATTGTTTCATGTGTGAATTATATAACTTATGTGTTATATGTCCAATATTCTCCCGATCTCACACTATTTTAACTTCATGCAAAATACAGAATCTATTCCACCATTGATCATTTGCGGAAATTAAATCAAGATTGCAATGCACAGATGAAACAATAAAAATTCACACACATTAACACAGTTGTGTAACAGGAAATCCTGAAGCTGAAAACCCCAACTATCTGTATATAATATATGTCATAGAGATCATGTAAAAATCCTCATACAAAGCTGATCATATCAAGCGATCAGTATAATACAATCGCTATACACTAATCAAGCCCGATCTTGCAAATCCATGCACCGGTCTTTGCCACTTGCTAGCCTGCCTCTACTACGCAATCCCTACTGAAGAATGGCTTTGAATGAACTCGAATTCACCAAGCTTTCATTGTGCAATCCTCATTTGCATCTCCACTGAGTGTTGGATGCAATCAATGCATCACTATAGTCACAACTGATAGTCACACTTGCTCTTTCACCTATCTCTCCAATGGTCTCGACTGAAACTGCCATGCACTGTAGTTAACTGATGTATTCTTTAGTTGATTAATGAGTTATTATTTAGTGAATTAATTAACTAATTAATTCACACCACTCTCACTAGTGTATCAATCAGTTAGACTAGATACA
Source organism: Pinus albicaulis (assembly GCA_034641835.2). Classification (NCBI taxonomy): domain Eukaryota; kingdom Viridiplantae; phylum Streptophyta; class Pinopsida; order Pinales; family Pinaceae; genus Pinus; species Pinus albicaulis. The sequence goes on along the minus strand of CM076575.1, from coordinate 1,874,781,724 downwards.
ACTAGCTCAACTGAGTCTAACTGAGTTAAACTAAGTACAACTTCACCAACTACTTCTCTAACTCCACCAAACTCTGTCACATGAGTTCTAACTGAAGTCTCCATGCATTAGCTCCAGTAAACCCTTAGGAATAGCGTAATTCCTTCTGTCAGCTGTTGTGCCACATCTGTGCACTTAACTGGAGTGCTCCAAGAGAACAAGATAATGTTTATAGTCCAAATATTATTAAGAGCTAATAATATTCGACATATCTATTTTTAGACTGGAAATCTAAAAATAGATTCCGCCCAATATGTCTAAAAAGAGAAGTCCATCTATTTTTCCAACTTGACCAACCATCCACAAATAGCATCCTGCAACTCATAGAATATGATCGACATGTCTAAAAATAGACATAGTCTAAAAATAGACTTTGCGCCAAAAATAACCTGTGGGCCCACTTAGTGAAGGCGACTCTTTTCACTGAGTGCATCATCTTTTTGAATCTCAACACTCCCTCTCAAAAAGATAGGGATTACCTGCCACCCCGATCCTGTCTCTATGGTATTCGAATTTGCTCCTGGTGAGCGCCTTCGTCAGAATATATCCATCCCGATCCTCTGTAGGAATGTAAGAAAGTAACATGATCTTCCGCTGTACACAATCTCTGATATGATGGTACCGGATGTCAATATGTTTAGATCTATCATGAAATACTGGATTAACCGAGATTTTAATGCAACTCTGATTATCACAATATATAATAGTAGGATCTAAGTGAGAACCAAACAAACCGACCAGGATCTTCCTCATCCATATAGCCTCTCATGTAGCCAAACTTGCTGCCATGTACTCGGCCTCCGCTGAACTGAGTGCCATGGATCTTTGTTTCCTGCTGTACCAAGAAAATGCTGTAGATTCGATACTGAAAATCCCTCCAGATGTGCTCTTTCTGTCCGTTGGGCTTCCTGCCCAATCTGCATCCGTGAAGCCATGCAGCTTCAACTCATCCGACTGTCTGTACCACAATCCATATCCAGATGTGCCATTGATATACCTCAGGACACTCTTTCTTGCCTTCCAAAAGATCTTGATAGGCTTAACCATAGCTTGTGAAAGCTGGTTCACAACATAGCATATGTCTGGTCGTGTATTGACTAAATACATGAGTGAACCAACCAACTGTCGATAAACAATGGCATCCACTACCTCTGTCGATGTAGCATCCTCTTTCCTCCAACCACTAGGAAGAGGAGTGTCGATAGGCTTGAAACCTTGCATGTGAAACTTCTCCAGTATCTCCCGGGCATACTTGCCTTGAGACACAAACAGTCCAGCCTTCCACTGCCAAATTTCCAATCCCAGGAAATAATGAAGGAGGCCCAAATCCTTCATCTCAAACTCCTTTGCAAGATCTACCTTGCATGAGTGTATCAAAAGTTCATCACCTGCTAGTATTAAATCATCTACATAAAGCACACTGATCAACAACTTACCCTCCACCACAATCTGGTATAGGTTAGGATCCGCCTCACTCTTGGTGAAACCAAGTCTTGTGAAATAACTATCTATCTGTGTGTACCAAGCACGAGGTGCTTGTTTCAGCTCATACAACGCTCTTTTGAGCCTGCACACATGCGACTCGCTGCTGAAGATTTCAAATCGTTCAGGCTGCTCAATGTACACCTCCTCCTCAATGACTCTGTTGAGGAACGCAGTCTTCACATCCATCTGATGAATGTGCCAACCCATCTACGCTGAGAGAGCAAGGATGGTCCGTATGGAAGAATACCTTGCGACAGGTGCAAAGGTTTCTTCATAGTCCATCCCCTCGATCTGTGAGAAGCCCCAGGCAACAAATCTTGCCTTGTACTTCTCGACGCTCCCGTCAGCAGCTTGCTTCACTTTGTAGATCCATCTTGAACCTACCACTGATTTCCCTTTCGGCCTTGGGACAATCTCCCATGCACTGTTTCTGACAATCAAATCATACTCTTCCACCATGGCATCTACCCATGCGGGATCCTCCACAGCTTCCTTGAAAGAGGATGGCTCCGTCATGATACACTTGCTCATCAGAGCCATGTATCCAGTAAACAGTCAGGTGACTGTCTCTGTTTGCGCTGTGATGTAGGAGCTCCTACATTCTGCGCTGCATCAAGATTCGGTTGCTCATCTTCTGTAGTGCGCTTCTTCCCTCTAATGTTTGCCGCTGCATGAGTGGTTTCTTCCACTCCATGAACCTCCTCTTGTGGCTGATCCACATCTTGAGGCTCATCTTTAGGAACAAGTATCTCCTCCTCTACATGCAAGTGTAGCTCCCTCTCAAGCGACAACTTCATGGCTTTCTCCTCATGAAATTTGATATCCCGTCGCACGACAGTCATCTGATTGTCTGGAAAATACACACGATAGTTGTGGGGTGTTTCTTTGTACCCCAAAAATATCCCAACCTTTGTGGTCAGCTCTAGCTTCTTCTTGGCATCCTTCGTCACATGAATGTAAACAGGTGAGCCAAAAATCTTCAAATGAGAAATATCGGGCTTCTTACCAGAAAACGCCTCTTCGGGTGTACTCATGCCAAGTACTCTATGAGGACAACGGTTTTTCACATAAACCGCAGTGTTGCATGCTTCAACCCACAAGTGTATGGGAAGGCCCTGATCATGCAACATCGCCCGTGCAGCACCCACGATTGTTCTGTTCTTTCTCTCTGCGACCCCATTCTACTGTGGGTTATGAGGTGCTATGAGTTCTCTTCGAATTCCTTCTACGCCACAGAAGTCTTTGAATTTTCCAGAGATTTATTCACCACCATTATCGCTCCTTAGAGCTTTCACCTGCTTCCCCAACTCTTTCTCAACCAACGCCTTGAACTCACATAAATTTGAGTATGTCTCGCTCTTCTTATGCATGAAGAAGATCCAACACTTACGAGAAAATTCATCAAATATCACATAATACCTGTGCTTTGTTGTTGAAGCAACCGAGAAAGGTCCACACACGTCTGTGTGAATTCTCTCAAGGATCGTTGTGGCGTGACTATCCTTCTCATGAAAAGTGGTCTTCACAAATTTTCCCAAAGTACATCCCTTGCACTGATCTGACTGCGCAAGTGTACCCTTGGGAAGCCCGTTAGAAATCTGCCGCAAAATTTTCAAAGCGCCATGGTGAAGATGGCCCAATCTCCTGTGCCACAATTCACCCTCATCCCAGCTCACCACTCCTTCTGCTTTTCCTGCCATTTCTACACAGCCATCTACCTGCAATTGATAAATATTCTTAACTCGAATCCCTATCCTCCTGGTTTGACTAGTCGTTTTACTGCACAGGAAGGCTTTTCCCTCGCTAAAAACAACAACATAACCCTTGTCTTCCAACATCGCCACAAAGATCAGATTCTTCTTCAATCCTGGAACATGCATGACATCCTTCAAGATAAAAGGTTTACCTGACTCCCTCTCAAAGGAAATGGTCCCGATACCAGTCGCACCTTATCTACCATCATCGCCCATCTCGATGTGCACTCCAAGATCCTTTTCATCCAGATCACCAAACAAATCTTTGTCTCCGGTCATATGGAAAGACGCACCACTGTCAAGAAACCACACCGATCCCATCACACTTGAAACCAAGCATGCGATCAAAGAAAAATCCTGCTCAAACTGTGAGGCTAAGGCCTCTCCAGCTGCAGATCCAACAACCTGCTTATTTTTCTTCTTCTATGGACAACTAGTGGCGTAATGCCCGTGCTGGTGATAGTGAAAGCACTTCACCTTGGACAAGTCCTACTTCTAGCCTTTCGAACCGGATTGAGAAGGATTTTTATTCCCCTTCCCTTTCCTTGCTTTGGCAGCCAAAGTGAAATTTTCTTCATCTTCATTCTTCGATGAAGATCCATCCCTGGTACCCCGCCTTATCTCCTGCTGCACAAGATCCGACCTGGAAGTTTCTCCTGACCATTGACAGAGTCCTCATAGTTATGCCAACTCTTCGGAAGCCCAAGGAGAGCCAAGCTCACCAAGTATTCTTCATCAATAGTAAACCCCACACTTCCCAGCTCATCCTTGTAGTGGACAAACTTCGTGAGGTATTTTGGTATACTATCACCTTTCTCCATGTAGAAATTTGCTGAATAATGAAGATTTATTCACCGAGATTATCCTGATCATACATTAATTCGAATTCATGTATAACACATAACCTCTTCTACAATCAATCATCAATTTGCGGAAATAGAAACAGTCTTATGCGCACATAAACACAATATGTAATGGGGAAAGCTTATAGCTGAAAACCCCCAGCTATTTGTATATTATAATAGAAGAGAAACATGTAACAATCTCAATACAATACTCCTCACAAGTACTCAGTACTGTCTCCAAAAGTTACACACAAACTAGCTTGGTTTTGAACAAGTCACGGGTTCAAAACTCATCCACTAATTGCCTGCCTCTATTGCGCAATCAAGGCTGGTCTAATGAGAGATCCAAGTTCGAATCTCACTGGCTCCAACTGCGCAATCATCATTGGCAATATCCTCCAATGCTTGTGCAAATCTCATGCACAACTGCTGTCGCAACTAATAGCAAACTCACCCTTTCATCTACCTCTTCCACTGGTCTCCACTGAACTGTCCATGCACTGTAGTGAACTGATGTGTTCTTGATTTGAATAATGAGTTAATAATTAGTGAATTAAATAATATTTAATTCACTCCACTCATCACTAGTTGATTAGCTAGTTAAACTAATCACAACTAGTTCAACTAAGTTAAACCGAACACAACTCCACCAACTGTCTCATCAACTCCACCAAACTCTGCCACTGAAGTCCTAACTGAAGTCAACCATGCATGAACTCACCAAACCCCAAGGAATAGCGTAATTCCTTCTGTCATATGCATGGGCTACATCCGTAGCTCCAACTGAAGTGCTGTAAGAGAATAAACTGAAGTTTAGAGTCCAAATATTGTCTGGGCTAATGTTGGTAGCTATTTTTAGGCAAATGATCTAAAAATAGACTTACATTTGTGTATCTAAAAATGAGGTCACTATATTTTAACTTGACCAATCATCCAGAATAGCACTCTTTGCAACTCCTGAATACATCATGTCTAAAAATAGACATAGTCTAAAAATAGACTTTGCGCCAAAAATAGCACGGGCCATGATGAAGGCGACTTCATTTCACTAAGCTCCATCATCTTGTTGCATTTTCAACACTCCCTCTCAACAAGATATGGATTATCTGCAACCCCTATCCTGCCTCTGTGGAATTCAAACTTGCTCCTGGTGAGTCGTCAAGATGTCAGCATCCTGATCCTCCGTGGGAACATATGAAAGTAACATGATTCTCCGCTGAACACAATCTCTGATATGATGGTACCTGATGTCGATGTGTTTGGATCTATCATGAAATACTGGATTAGCTAAGAGTTTAATGCAACTCTGGTTATCACAATAAATCACAGTAGGCTCCAAGTGCAACCCAAGCAATCCAACGAGGATCTTCCTCATCCAAATAGCCTCGCATGCAGCCAAGCTTGCTGCCGTGTACTCGGCCTCTGCTGAACTGAGTGCCACGGATCTTTGCTTCCTGCTGTACCAGGAAACTGCTGTCGACCCAATGCTAAAAATACCTCCAGATGTTCTCTTACGATCCGTTGGGCTCCCTGCCCAATCTGCATCAGTGAAGCCGGAAAGCTTCGCTCCATCCTCCTGTCTGTACCATAGACCATATCCCGATGTGCCACTAAGATAACGCAATACATGCTTGCTTGCCTTCCAAAAGAGCTTGGTAGGCTTAACCATAGTCCTCGAAAGGCTGGTTGTGGTTCTGGTGTCTCAGGAGTGTGTTATTCAGTATAGCGACCCACCAGTGTCAGATGGCATTGGCATCACTACCTCATGGGTATACTCTTCTCCAATACAGGAAGGACCTTGTGTCCAACATACATGACCTTATGTTCAGTCTCTCTGGCTCTCTAAGAACAGTTTATGCCAAAACATGAATCCTGCCAAACTACTCGTCTCTTCCAGATAATGGAAGAGCCCTTCCTATCTGAAATATCTATGAGTCCTCCTTGCATGAAAGTATCAACAGCTCATCACCCATCAAAATCAGATCATCTACATACAGTACAATGATTAGCAGCTTCCCCTCCACCACAATCTGGTACAGGTTAGGATCCGCCTCACTCTTGGAAAATCCAAGCCCGGTGAAATAACTGTCTATCCGTGTGTACCAAGCACGAGGTGCTTGCTTCAGCCCGTATAGTGCTCTCTTGAGTCGGCAAACATGCGACTCACTGCTGAAGATATCGAAACCTTCAGGCTGATCTATGTACACCTCCTCCTCAATGACTCCGTTGAGGAACGCAGTCTTCACATCCATCTGATGGATGTGCCATCCCATCTGCGCTGAGAGAGCTAGGATCGTCCATATGGAAGAGTACCTTGCGACAGGTGCAAAGGTCTCCTCATAATCGATCCCCTCGATCTGTGAGAAGCCACGGGCGACAAATCTCCCCTTGTACTTCTCCACACTCCCATCAGCCGCCTGCTTCACTTTGTAGATCCATCGCGAACCCACCACTAATTTTCCCTCTGGTCTTGGGACAATCTCCCATGCACTGTTTCTGACGATCGAATCATATTCTTCGATCATGGCATCTACCCATGCGGGTTCCTCCACAGCTTCCTCAAAAGAGGATGGCTCCGAAACACATTGACTCATAAGAGCCATGTGTCCATTGTACCCGTCCAGAGGTGACTATCTCTTGTCTATGCATGCTGCCTGGTGGATGCAACCTTCTGCCGTCTTGGGAGCCGGTCGCTCGGCAATAGTGCGCTTGCGCCCTCTGATGGTTGGCGTTGCATGGGTGGTCTCTTCCACCTCCTGAACTTCCTCTTGTGGCTGATCCACATCCGGAAGCTCCTCCTTAGGAACTAGCAGCTCCTCATCTGCATGCAAGTGTGGCTCCCTCTCAAGCGAACACTGCATGGCTTTCTCCTCCTGAAATTTAATATCCCGTCGCACAACAGTCTTGCGACTGTCTGACACATACACCCGATAGTTGTGTGGTGTATCAGTGTACCCCACAAATATTCCAACCTCGGCGGTTGGATCCAGCTTCTTCCTTGCATCCTTCATCACATGCATGTAGACAGGAGAGCCAAAATCCCGCAAATGGGAAATGTCAGGGCTCTTGCCAGAATAAGCCTCCTCTGGTGTACTCATGCCAAGAATATTGTGAAGACAACGGTTCTGCACATATACTGCTGTGTTGCATGCCTCAGCCCAGAAGTGAAGGGGTAGGCCCTGATCATGCAACATCGCCCGTGCAGCACCCACAATAGTTTTGTTCTTCCGCTCAGCCACCCCGTTCTGCTGTGGGTTATGGGGTGCGATGAGCTCTAGTTGATGTGATCATTTGCCAAAAGTCCTTGAATTCAGCAGAGATGAATTCACAACCATTGTCACTCCTAAGAGCCTTCACATGCTTCCCTGATTCCTTCTCAACCAGCACCTTGAACTCACAGAAATTTGAGTATGTCTCGCTCTTCTTCTACATGAAGAAGATCCAACACTTCCAAGAGAAATAATCAACAAAGATCACATAGTACTTGTGCTTTGCTGTCGAAGCTACTGAGAAAGGTCCACACACATCTGTGTGAACTCTCTCAAGGATTTTCGTGGCGCGATTATCCTTCTCGTGAAAGGTGGCTTTCACATATTTTCCCAAGGTACACTTGCCGCCGATGCGGCTGGTACCCTTGGGGAAGCCAGTGAAATACCTTTGCGATATCTTCAAACTCCACTGGTGAAGGTGGCCAATATCTGTGCCACGGCTACTTCATCATCTGTCCCAAGCTCACCAGCCTCAGCCTTGCATGCATTCTTTGTAGCGACCATCTACTTACAATGATAAAGTTCTTGACTAGAACCCCTACTTTCGGGTCTCTCCGGTTGTCTTCTTTTGTCTGGAAAGCTTTTCCTTCAGCTGAGGAACCATCATACCCCTTGTCTTCCAACATCGCCCACAGTCCCGATTCTTCATCAATCCTAGGTATCTGAGAAACTCGCCCAATACAAGGGTTTACCAGACTCCCTCTCAAAGGAAATGGTACCGATACCGGTCGCACTGTATCTACCATCATCGCCCATCTCGATGTGCACTCCAAGATCTTTCTCATCTAGATCTGAAAACGGATCTCGATCTCCAGTCATGTGAAAAGACGCACCACTGTCCAAGAACCATACTAATCCCATCACACTTGAGACCAAGCATGCGATCAGTGAAAAATCCAGCTCAAACTGCGAGGCTAAGGCCTCTCCTGCTGCAGATCCAGCAACCTGCTTATTTTTCTTCTTCTACGGACAATTTGTGGCATAATGTCCGTGCTAGTGATAGTGAAAGCACTTCACCTTAGACATGTCCTGCTTCTTGCCTTTCACACCGGATTGAGAAGATCTCTTGCTCTTCCCCTTCTTTGCTTTGGCAGCAAAAGCGCAATTTTCTTCATCGGATGCCTTTGATGAAGATCCTTCCCTGGTACTCCGCCTTATCTCCTCTTGCACAAGATCAGACCAAAGTCTCTCCCATCCTGGCAATTTCTCCCGACCATTGACAGAGTCCTAGCCAGATACCGAGCCGGAAGACCGAGGAGAGCCGAGTCTACCATGTCCTCTTCTTCGACGGTCACCCCCGCACTCCCAGCTCATCTACGCATTGAGTGAACTTCGAGGTATTTGGCGATATTGTCACTTTCTCCATCTTAATGTTTCTGAGCTTATCCCTTGAGCGCCAACTTCCTTTGGTCGCTCTTACTGCGGAATAGATGCATCGACGCTTTCCACATCAAATATGGAGAAACTTTTCCATGCAAGCTGGATACAATGTGATCCTTCACGCCCTCCAACAGAATCCTTCGACATTTCGCCATCTTCTTTTGCCAAGCCTCGACTTCAGCAGGATCAGTGGGCTTTTGGACATCCATATCTACGAACTCCTTCAGTCCATTATTTTCTAATACTGCCTCCATGCGATCTTTCCATGAAACATAATTCGAACTGCCTTCAAGAGCATATTCGAGTCGCAAACCGTTGAAAGACATTTTCAACTCCGGCACCAAGAAAACAAACTGCTGCAAAATTCGAATTCCAAACTTAAAAACTCAACTGCTTAGCACAGAGATCGACTGTAAGGGCATTTACTGGATATATCACCTTTCAGAGAAAGGATGGATCCAGAGGCTACCTGGCCCGTTACAGACTCTGTCTACCGAAATAATATTGTAATCACTGCAATAGATCCCGATGATTAATTTCGCTCCAATACCATGTAGAAATTTGCTGAATAATGAATATTTATTCACCGAGATTATCCTGATCATACATTAATTCGAATTCATGTATAACACATAACCTCTTCTATAATCAATCATCAATTTGCGGAAATAGAAACAGTCGCATGCGCACATAAACACAATATGTAATGGGGAAAGCTTATAGCTGAAAACCCCCAGCTATTTTTATATTATAATAGAAGAGAAACATGTAACAATCTCAGTACAATACTCCTCACAAGTACTCAATACTGTCTCCAAAAGTTACACACAAACTAGCTCAGTTTTGAACAAGTCACAGGTTCAAAACTCATCCACTAATTGCCTGCCTCTATTGCGCAATCAAGGCTGGTGTAATGAGAGATCCAAGTTCAAATCTCACTGGCTCCAACTACGCAATCATCATTGGAAATATCCTCCAATGCTTGTGCAAATCTCATGCACAACTGCTGTCGCAACTAATAGCAAACTCACCCTTTCATCTACCTCTTCCACTGGTCTCCACTGAACTGTCCATGCACTGTAGTGAACTGATGTGTTCTTGAGTTGAATAATGAGTTAATAATTAGTGAATTAAATAATATTTAATTCACTCCCCTCATTACTAGTTGATTAGCTAGTTAAACTAATCACAACTAGTTCAACTAAGTTAAACCGAACACAACTCCACCAACTGTCTCATCAACTCCACCAAACTCTGCCACTGAAGTCCTAACTGAAGTCAACCATGCATGAGCTCACCAAACCCCAAGGAATAGTGTAATTCCTTCTGTCAGATGCATGAGCCACATCCGTAGCTCCAACTGAAGTGCTGTAAGAGAATAAATTGAAGTTTAGAGTCCAAATATTATTAAGGGCTAATAATATTTGACTGACCTATTTTTAGACAGGCAGTCTAAAAATAGACTTCGACCTGTATGTCTAAAAATATAGGTCCATCTATTTTTACCAACTCGACCAATCATCCAAGAATAGAATACTGCAACTCCTAGACCATGCTCCATATGTCTAAAAATAGACATAGTCTAAAAATAGACTTTGCGCCAAAAATAGCCTGCGGGCCCACTTAGTGAAGGCGACTTCATTTCACTAAGCTCCATCATCTTGTTGCATTTTCAACACTCCATTTTTATTTTCCTGAGCTTGTCTTTAAGCGCCAACTTCCTTTGGTCGCTTCTGCTTTGGAACAAGTCTATCAAAGCCTTCCACATTAAGAATGGAGCAGCTTTACCGTGAAGGCTGGACACTATGTCATCCTTCACACCTTCCAACAGAATTCTTTGACACTTTGCTACCTTCTTTTGCCATGCGTCAAGTGCGATTGCATCACTAGAACCAGGCTTTGGAATATCAACATCTATGAACTCCTTCAACCCATTATCATCCAGCACCATCTCCATCCTGTCCTTCCATGCAATATAATTTGAACTTCCATCAAAGGTATACTCCACTCGCAATCCGTTGAAAGACATTTCAATGAATGCTCAACTTCGACACCAAGAAAACACTGCAGCAAATTCGAATTCCACCAGCACAAAACTCAATCGCTTCAATAATTGAAATCTCCTCCAATGATCAATACTGCTCTGATACCATGTAGAAATTATATAACTTATGTTTTATATTTCCAAGATTCTCCTGATATCACACTATTTTAACTTCATGAAAAATACAGAATCTATTCCACCATTGATCATTTGCAAAAATTAAATCAAGATTGCAATTCACACATGAAACAATAAAAATTCACACACATTAACACAGTTGTTTAACGGGAAAGCCTGAAGCTGAAAACCCCAACTATTTGTATATAATATATGTCATAGAGATCATGTAACAATCCTCATACAAAGCTGATAATATCAATCTCTTAGTACAATACAATCGCTACACACTAATCAAGCCCGATCTTGCAAATCCATGCACCGATATTTGCCACACAACACAATACCTACCTCTACGCAATCCTGGCAGTGGCTGCGAATGAACTCAAATTCCTGAAACTCACGCAATCCTCATTGGCATCTCCACTGAGTGTTGGATGCAATCAATGCATCACTATAGTCACAACTGATAGTCACACTTGCTCTTTCACCTATCTCTCCACCTGTCTCCACTGAAACTGCCATGCACTGTAGTTAACTGATGTATTCTTCAGTTGATTAATGAGTTATTATTTATTGAATTAATTAACTAATTAATTCACACTCTCTTAATTATACGATCAGTTAAACTAGATACAACTTTCTCCACTTGATGCAGTCCTAGCGAGTTAAACTAACCACAAAGGTGCAACCCTTCTCCTAACTCATAACTCCACCAAACTGCGACTCGTGAGTTCTAGCGAATCTCATGTATTGTCGGTAAACCCTCAAGAATAGCGTAATTATTTCTGTCGGTTGTGTATACCATACGACGCAAGCGGGATGCTCAGAGAATAAGATAATGTTTATAGTCCAAATATTATTAAGAGCTAATAATATTAGGCATATCTATTTTTAACGATGAGCAATCTAAAAATAGATTCCACTTAATATGTATACAAATAGAAGTCCATATATTTTTCCAACTTGACAACCATCCACAAATAGCATCCTACAACTCATAGAATATGATCGACATGTCTAAAAATAGACATAGTCTAAAAATAGACTTTGCGCCAAAAATAGCCTGCGGGCCCACTTAGTGAAGGCAACTCTTTTCACTAAGCTCATCATCTTGTTGAATCTCAACACCGAGGTAGCCATGTGGGCTGTGGATCGTGAAATAGCGCTATGTTTGCTCAGCGATGGATAGGGCCTAGCGCAGAGCCAAAAAATATTTTTTACTGAATATTAATATTAAAACATTTTAAAGATTTAAGTAAATATTTATTTTGAGTTTACAATTATTAAAATATTTATTTTCCAAATAAATAAATAATAAATAAATATTTATTTACTAATATAATTAAATAGAATATTACAATTCCATTATTATTATAGGAGTAGTTTAATGGATACATGAAATAGCCTTTTTTTACTGAAGCTGGCTATACAATTTCAAGTAGGATTGTGTTTTTTTGTTGTTTAAAATATATTTTTGAATGCATAAATGGATTCCACACCCTAAAAAACCCACCTCTGGGGCACTCATATTCTAGAGATTAAACAACTTAAACTAAAAATGTTGGGAAAAATACAATTTTTTCTGTAAGTTAAACTATATGATTATTATATAGTTAATACCTGCAATTTGATATTGTAATGATTTTTAAGCTAAAAAAATTATTTCAAAATTCTATACATAATAAAATCTTATTTTATTTCAAATTTTGTTATACAACTCATAACAAAATCCCCATCTTAAAGAAAACAATAAAATTATTTTAATGTTAAACAAAATCCCTATCTTTTATGGATATAACTAATAACGAAATATTTTCCAACTCTTTTAAGTTTCACTATCTTTTAATATGTCAACCTAAAAATACAGTGCAAATTAGGTATGGTATTGTTTTAAGGATATAACTCATAACTTCCAACCTCTCCACTTATAAAAATATATCCCCTCTTATCTTATTTCTAACTATTTAAGTTTCACTATCTTTGAATATGTCAACCCAAAAATATGGTGCAAATTAGGTATGGTATTGTTTTAATGTGTTAAAGGAAAAAATCATTGGCCCTAACACCAATTATTGTGAACTTGATTTCTTAAAATAGATATACATATACATAATAATATAGGTATTGAGATCTATTTTCTAAAAGTAGGACAATGATAATTGGTACATTAAATCTATGTCTTTTAGGAAATGAATTCTCAAATAACTACCTACAATATATATTTATCCAATCATAAATCAATATGTACACCTTATTGATATTAATATATAAATTCTCTTGTTCATTGTAGGCCCACAACTAAAGCCAACATTCTATTACATAGGCATTTTCCTACATATATGACATCATTATATATACCACCATTATAGTCCTAACACTTTAAGCTTCTAAAACACAAGAAGGAAGTTGCAAATAGGCCCACAACTAAAACTAACTTTCTATCACATAGAATTTTTCCCACATATATGGTATCATTATATATACCACCATTATAGTCATAACACTTTAGGTTCTAAAGCACAAGGACGAAGTTGCAAGAATCCAAATTGCAATTTGTAGTTTTATGTAAAAATATTTGTGTATTCATTTGCTCTATTTTTTTATTGAAATTACTTAAAGAAAGATAAACATTATAGATTATAGGCACTAAGAAACTATTTAATTTGTGTTAATAGAATTTATAGTTTAGATACATTAGGAAAAAATTGGCTCATTCATTTTAATAGAAATCAATTAGGTAGCATATAAAATTTTTATTCATTTAAGTCAATAATGTGCAGTGAAAGCCAAACTTTGCTATTTTCTTAATGGATAGCCATTATTGCAAGGTTTAACCCATAATAGTACATTTCTAATATGCATTGAAATCATGGATAGACATGAAGTATGTGAGGTGATGCAAGATTAAAAAAAATGGAATTTTAGGTAGAAAGCATGTATATTTGTTATAAGATTTAGTTGGAGAAATCATCGACAAAAATATTGATGAAGTAGTAAAATTTTCTAATGGCTAAATAAAAAAATGATTTAGTGTTTTGATTGGCTTAGGAAATATATTTCAAAGGGAGGACGATCACTGACATAAGAAGGCAATAAAATAGGCCAATATTGTAGAGCATGAGTTGTATGACAAAATTGTAAGCAAATTAAATAAAATTTGTGCACTTCATTGATTAAATTCATAAAAAGAAATAACTTTTCTATAATTTGTATTCAATCAATATTTCCCAAAATGACTATTGAATTATGTAAATCAAACACAATAAACTAGCGAATGAAAGTGCATGAAATTGAGTTATAAGAAGAAAATAACTTTTCTATAGTTCTTATTCAATCAATATGTCATGATGAACATTATAATAAATGGATTAAAGATACCAAAATTTAAAAAGAAGTTAATAATGTATAGAGTTCAAGCATTCTTATAAAAATATTTCCCACTTTGTAAAACAAACTTGGTTCTCATATCAATGGGGCCACAATGGGGAATGTTTATGAACTCCCAAAAAAGAATAAAAATGCAAGTTAGAAAAATAAAAGAAATAAAATAAAAATAAGAATTAGAAAAATTATTATAATATGAAATTTATGACAATACAAAAATAGTGAGGTCAAATCTGTTGGAATGGCAAAAGAGTAAAGGCACAAATTACACAAGTATTTCACACAATAACACAAACGAGCTGCGGCTCTTTATTAATCACACAAACTTCAATCTCTATCAATCTTTCTTTATACAATGAACCCAACGATGGGTATTTATCTTAACTCACTTGACATGCACACACTTACCAAACTCATCTATCACATAACTCAACTTGCTTAACGCTCACTTAACTGACTCTCTAACTCACTCACCAAATTTATCTGTCACACAACTCAACGCTCACATAATTGATTATCTAACTCTGCATGTGGGAGTTAATTACATATTTTAACACTCCCCCTTAATTACGACCGCTAAACTAAAACATAACTCATGACAACTCAAACATGCCTATTGGTTTATGTCTTAGCTACGCTTACAACACCCAAGTTTCTTTTGTGAAAATCAAACACATCTATTGTTAATGGATTTGTAAATATATCAGCCAATTGACCACTAGATTTACAAGGCTTCAAGTGAACTTCTCCATTGCTCACAAGTTCTCTAATAAAGTGATATCTAGTATCAATATTCTTTCTCTTTTGATGAAACACACTGTTCTTGGATAGTGCAATCGATGAGGTGTTGTCACAGTATATCGTTGTTGATCCTTGTTGTTTCTACTTGATTTCATCCAATACTCGTCTTAACCATACTGTTTGACATGCTGCTGATTTTGCTGCTACATATTCTTCTTCTGCTGATGATAGTGTCACAATGGGCTTCTTATTAGATGCCCATGCTATCACACCTGAACCAATATGGAACACATAACCGGATGTGCTCTTCTGATCATCCAAACTGCTTGCAAAATCACTATCTGTGTATCTAATCAAATCTTTCTTTTCTATACTTGCATACATTATGACACACCCTCTAGTTCCTTCTATGTATCTCAGAATTCTTTTTCCAACACTCCAATGTGTGTCTTTTCGAGTCTCTATAAATCTGGAAATCAAACTTACTCCTTGCATAATATCTTTTATTGTAGCTGTGAGATACATGAGGTTGCCAACCAATATTTTGAATATATTTTGATTGACATCTGCTCCTTCATCATCCTTACTTAACTTTGTACCCGTTGCAATTGGTGTAGGTGCAGGTTTGCAATTATCCATCCTGAATCTTTTTAGCAAATCTCTAACATATTTATTTTGGCAAATAAAAATTCATTTTTTCAGATTGCTCAACTTTAATGCTAAGAAAATATTTTATGAGACAAAGATTTGTCATCTCAAATTCTTTCATCATGGCTGCTTTAAATTCATCTAACTCAAGATCACGTGTAAAAATCATATCATCAACATATAAGAAAAAAATCAAAATATGTCCATGCTCATTTACCTTTGTGTATAAGGTAGGTTCAATGCTGCTTCTGCAAAATCCATTCTTAATCATCTAACTGTCGATTTTGCTATACCATTCTCTAGGTGCTTTCTTCAGTCCATAAAGCGCTTTCTTCAACCTGCAAAATTTATCTTCTTTACCTTCAACTTCATAACCTGGAGGCTGTTGCACATAAATTTATTCTTCTAGAATTCCATTCAAGAAGGTTGATTTGACATCCATTTGATATAATTTCCAATTGTTTTGAGCTGTTGTGGCTAGAACTGCTCTTATAGTATCCAATCTGGCTATCGGAGAAAATGTTTCCCCAAAGTCTATTCCTGGTTGTGCGAGAATCCTTTCGCTACAAGTCTTGCTTTATATCTGTCAATCTCACCTTTCTCATTCAACTTTGTCTTGTACACCCACTTCACACCCATGAGATTTTTATCCTTCGGTAAATTTACCAAATCTCATGTATCATTCTTTTCAATAGAATCCATCTCTTCATCCATGGCTTGCACCCACTTTTCATCATTGATTGCTTCTTCAAATGAAGAAGGTTGGAATGCCAATAATGCAAAATTTGAACTAACATCCAAATCATCATAAATATCTTTTAAACTTCTCATCTTTTTCTTACCATTACTTGATTCCTTACCTGATTGGCTGCTTGGAGAATTATGGTCTGTTGATCTACTTGAAGATCCATGCTGCTCTGAAAATCTTGGAGTCCTTGTTGGTTTGACTCTGTCTGGTGTCTGTTCTCTTGATTCTAGCTTCTCTTTTTCTGCTACATCATCCTCCTCCATTAATGGTGCCTGTGCATCGATTGGTTTGTCTACAATCCCATTCCATGACTCTTGTTCTTTGAACACTTTATATCTGCTAATTATTGTCTTTTTAGTGACAGGGTTATACAATTTGTAAGCTTTTGACTACTCGCTATAACCAATAAATATGAATTTTTCACTTTGATGATATAATTTTCCTCTTATCTGCTTAGGCACATGTGCATAGGCTACACATCCAAAAACTCTGAAATGAGATACGTTGCATGACATACCTGACCATGCTTCTTCTGGAACTATGTTCATCACACTCTTTGTAGGAGATCTGTTTATCACATAAACAACACATGCAACTGCTTCTGTCCAATACTCATTAGACAAGTGTCTTTATTTCAACACATTCCTTGTCATGTTCATAATTGTTTTGTTCTTTCTCTGTGCTACACGATTCTGCTGCGGTGTGTATATGGTCGTAAACTTTCTTCTGATTCCATGTTGTTTGCAGTACTCATGGAATGCTTTCGAATCATATTCTCCAACACGATATGATCTCAATACCTTGATCTGTCGATCGCTTTGGCTTTATGCTAAGGATTTGAACTCTTTGAACTTTGCAAAAGTTTCAGACTTATGCTTCAAGAAGTAAACCCAAGTCTTTCTGCATAGTCATCAATAAAAGTGGGGAAGTAACAACTTCCACCAATCGACTGTGTCCTCATAGGTCCACACAAGTCTATATGCACCAACTCAAGTGGTTTCTTTGCTCTGTATGAAACTCCCTTCGGAAAAATTTCATGGTGTTGCTTTCCCAAGATGCAACACTCACAAGTACTAATAGGTTCTTTGATGGGAGGTAATCCTCTAACCATATGTTTCTGCTACAACAATATTAAACCAGAAAAATGCAAGTGTCCAAGACGAAAGTGCCATAACCAGTAATCATTAGAACATGCAACTATACAGGAACTAACCTGATTGTTGTACTTCATAATTAGAAGAGAGAGTCTGTTCCTTGTCATCTGCACCTTTTCTATCAACTACTTGCTTGGGGATTTGTCATAAATAACACACTCTTGCCCATGAAAGATAACTTTGTATCCTTTTTGTGTCAATTGACCAACACTTATTAAATTATGTTTAAGACCAGGAACATAATATACCTCAGATATTGTCTTTGGCTCCCCTTGTTTGGTCACAATGTTGACCACTCCTTTGCCATCTACATCCACAGTCTTGTTAGTCCCCAACTTTACCTTTGTCTTTACAGATTGATTCAAATTTGCAACCAAATTCTTGTTTCCTATCATGTGGTTACTACAACCACTATCTAATAGCCACACCTTATCAGACGGTTCATGCATGTTGTTGCATGCTAGGAACATGAAGTTAGTATTCTCTGTACTAACATTAGCTCTTTGGTTTCCTTGATCAGTTAGTTTTTTCCCGCAATCACGAGCATAGTGACCAAATTTATTGCAATAATAACATTTCACTTTTGATTTGTCAGATCTATAATTATTGTTGAAGCTTTTGTTGCTGTTGCTTCCATTTTCATGTTCATGCTCTTCTCGGCCATCTCTCTAACCACCATATCTTTTGCCTCGTCCTCTGCCTCTAGATCGACCTCTTGAAATAGAAATTTTACTTTTGAAAATAGTTTCTAAATTGGAATCCTTATTTTTGTCTATCCTTGCCTCATGCGATAAAAGTGATCCTATCAACTCATCAACTGTCAGTTTTTCCAAATCCTTGGCTTCTTCTATGACTGCTACCACAACATCAAACTTGGTAGACAAAGATCTAAGGACCTTCTCAATCACTGTTCTATTTTTAATATCTTCACCATAATTTTTTAACTGATTTACGACAAACATGACCTTATTCATGAAGGAATCAATGTCCTATGTCTCCTTCATCTGCAAAATTTCGAAATCTCTCCTAGTATTATGCAATTTAACAATATTGACTTTTTCCATACCTTGATAGCTTGTCGCCAAGGTTTCCCATACTTCCTTTGCTGAAGACATTATCATTATCTTCTGAAACACTGCTCGGTCCACTCCCTGTTGGATAAGAAGTAATGCTTGTGCATTCTTCCTCTTGTCTTTCTTCCATTGTTCCCTCTCTGCATTACTAAGGGCTCGTTCTTTTGCATCATCCTAAGATTCTGCAAACCCAAACTTGACATGATCCCAAACATCATGCGCTTTTAGCATGCTCTCCATCTTAATGGCCTACACATCATAGTCTTTCCCTCTGAAAGAATGAAGTTGTGGTTGAAAGTTGCTTGTTGCCATCTTTCTTCAAACAAAAAATCACTTCTGAAACCTTAAATTTTTATATGCTTTGCTAAGCTCCAAAAAACAACCTTCTAATAAAATCCTAAGTTTTATTTTTTTAATATAAGAAACTTATTTTATAAAAAATCTTTATAAAAGGATATTTTATAATAAACTATTTTTTAATTACCCTTTTATAAAATTGCACTCGTAAAAGAAAACCTTTTGAAAATTCCCTTTTCAAAAATCAAGTGACGTGCATGTATGAAAAATCTTTAAAGAAATCAAACCCTTTAAAAACAATCCTTTCGAATACTTTTCAAAAATTCGTTTTGAATATTTTGAACGAATTATCAAATTCCTCTTAAATCATTCGTATCAAATTTTAACACAAATATTCAAAGGTTTAACTCCTACGAATTCACTAACGACCCTCGTGTTGCGTTAGGTCTGCGTTAGGCCTTCCTTCTAACGTTTCTCACCTTACGTTGACATGCGTTAAACGCTCGGCTCCCTATTTTGACCTACGTAAGTGTTAACGCGGAGAAAGCTCAACAAGGGTGCGTGCTGCCGGTAGGTGGTAAGTTTTTAACAGGTAACGTTGTTCTCTCCTGAACAGATCAGCGTTAGAACGCTCTGTTTATGACTAACAGATGCGTTATAGCTGAAAGAAGCGGAAAAAAATAAAAATAAAAATTTCTTTTTCACACACGGATGATTGTTAATTCGTTTTTCTCTGGTTTTTTGTAATCTCGTTCCCATACTAATTTGTTGGAATGGCAGAGGAATAAAGGCACAAATTACACAAGTATTTCACACAATAATACAAACTAGCTGCGACTCTCTATTAATCACACAAACTTCAATCTCTATCAATCTTGCTTAATACAATGAACCCGACGATGAGTTTTTATCCTAACTCACTTGACATGCACACACTTACCAAACTCATCTATCACATAACTCAACTTGCTTAACGGTCACTTAATTGACTCTCTAACTCACTCACCAAATTTATTTATCACACAACTCAACGCTCACATAACTGATTGTCTAACTTTGCATGCGGGAGTTAATTACATATTTTAACAAAATCACTAATCTCATTATTTTCCCCATGGTGAAATTTTCTATAAAACTACTTTCATGTAAGTTAATAAAAGTGGGACAAGGATCTAGAAATGTTGACAAATTCACTCCATTGTCAAATGCATCCCATTACAATTTTTCTTTAGTTAAAACAAGCTATTCTCATTAGTGGGGATACTATGGTTAATATTCATAGATTCTTAGAAAAGGATAAAGAGATGCCAAATGCATTACATTTCATTATATAGAATAAAACTACTTGCATGTAAACTAATTAGAAAGTGCTACAAGGATCTAGAGATGTTGAAAAACTCACTCTTGTCAAATACAAAGATTTGTTATAAAAATCCTTGCATGTAAGTTGATTAGTAAGTGTCACTGGGATCTAGAGATCTTGACCAACTTACTATGTTACCAAACACATCACATGTCATTAAGTAAGTGTTTCTTTAGTTGAATCATGTTATTTTCATTATTGGGGATACTAGGTAAGATTTAAAGATTCTTAGACAAAGAATAAGGAGAGGTCAAATACATTACATTTCATTAATTAGAATGTTTTTTTGATTTAATCATGTCATTCTCATTAGTGGGGTACTATGGGTAAGAATTATGGATTCTTGAAAAAGAAGATACAAGAGAATTGATACTCTCAAAAGCAAAATCATCCATTATCATTATATCAACTATGAAATTTGCTATAAAACAATTTCCACATACATTAATTAAAAATGTCTTCTAGATTTAGATTTAACCAAATGAACCTTATCATCAAACACAATACACTAATTATTTTATCATACAATATCATTCTCATCAACATGAACATTAATATTAGGGTAAGGATTATGAACTCTCAAATAAGGAAAGAATATATGAAAGTAAAAGATGGAAAAGAATATATCATAATTTGAAATTTAATTTAAATAAATAAGTACCAAGGCACAACCATCTATTCATCAATGTAATGGAAGACTTGCTATAAAACCATTTACATGTAACATAATTAGGAAAATTTATCACACATTTGAGTCATTTTTAATGTAAAATAATATATTTAATAGGTTTTAATATCTTATATGTATATAACCATTTTCTATATAAAAATTAATAATATTTTCAATTTTAAAGATATTAATACCATTTTAAAATATAAAATTGGAAAAAATGATTAAAATCAAAAAATTATTTAAAAACATACTTAATAAAATTATTACAAATAATTTTATCAATCAAATCTCAGTTTTAAAATAAAATAATTAAACTATTATTAATGAGTAGAATAATTGGCATCTCGTATATTATTCTAATTTTATATTTTTCATAAATTTATGTATAAAATTTGGAATATATATATATATATATATATATATATATATATATATAAAAGCTTAAAAACCATTACAATGTCAAATTGCAAGTATTAGTTATATAATAATGATGTAGTTTAAAATAGTATTTTTCACAACATTTTTCAGGTTAATTTTAATTAAAATCCGGTAGAAAATTTTAAAATATTTAGTTAAGTTGTTTAATCTCTATAATTTGAGTGCTCATGAGGTGGGTCTTTTCAAGGGTGTGGAATCCATTTATGCATTCAAAAATATATTTTAAACAACAAAAAAAACCACATTCTTACTTGAAATTGTATATAGCCAGCGTCAGTAAAAAAGGCTATGTATAAGTTAGACTAAGTCTATAATAATTATGGAATTGTAATATTCTATTTAATTATATTAATAAATAAATAAATAAATATTTATTTATTTATTTACTTGAAAAAATAAATATTTTAATATTCACAAACTAAAAATAAATATTTATTTAAATCTTTAAAAAATTAATATTAATATTAAGTGAAAATATGCATTTAGACAATAATTAGATTTTCATATATTTAATCATTTATATTTGAAATATTTAAATATAAAAATATATTCAATTCATCTAAAAAAATCTCATTCTCAAAATATAAATATAATCTATTCACAATAATTCAATCTTTTTTTTTAAATATAAATATATATTCAAAATGTTCAAAAATTTCTTAAAATATTCACACTACTTCAAGATTTCACTTTTCAAAATATGAATATATATTCAAATTAGTCAAAAATTTCTTTCTTAAAATCTTGCTTATGTATAAATTTATAACTCGATGTGCCCAACTACATGGATCCAGCGTCTTACCAAATCAAAATATAAATATAACTTGAACAATGTTGGCAAAATGGGAAAATATAAACTGTGTGTGAGCCCAACTATATGGACTCGACCTCAAAACAAAAGCTTGCAAAAACTAAAACAAACACCACTCTCAAAGTCTCAAAAATACCCATGACATGACCTTATATTCTCTTAAAAAAATTGATTCGGAACAACAAATTAAATGGCTTGTCAGCCACAAGAACAAAGAAATACAGTTCAAGACCCTTAAAATAGTTGAATTTCAACAAATACTCTATTGAGTTGCACGATTGTGTGCACTTTGGGAGTTTAGAAGCTGATCGAGCGACAACTTCTCAATGACCCAATGAGTGATTCCCTATTGATGGAGGAAGTAACTGCGCCAGTTTCCCCATTGGTAGAATAGTTGTTGTATATCTTATTGTGCCTCAATGTCTTAATGCAACCAGGTTTTAGTGTGTAGGTTGTATACTTTTTACCCCGTCATGAAATTTGATGATTTTACAGGAATGAACGCATTGCAGAAGGAACACGACCTTTTCCAAAATTTTAAAATTTCATTACCACACTCAAAAATTTGAAAACATAGAGTGGATGGATGATGGTGATGCATCATGCCATGCCCATGTATGACGGAGAAGCGTTGGAGGGTGGGGTCACAAACGATGGCAGTGCCTGACGGGAAGAGGATACAGAGTAGATGATGGAGACGGAGTATTATGCTGGAGGAGGGTCACATCAACTCCATTTCTTCGCAGGTTTAGCCTCTTCCCCAATAAATATCCATGATCCATATCTATGATCCTAAAAACGTTGGATTCAATGATTTATACATTATTGAATGTGCACTTGATCGATCAGTAAATATTCATCATTTATTATTTTAATTTTTATTTCATTTTTATATATAATATAACATATATATTTTATTAATATATTATAAATATATATTTTTAAAATTATTATGGGTGTATTATAAATGTTGTGAATTTAATCTTTATAGAATATTTGAAAATATTATTAGTAGTACATACAAATCAAACATTAATTATAAAAAATATTATGGGTGGATTTTCAATGTTGTGAATTTAATATTTATAGAATATTCTAAAATATTATTAGTAGTATACAAAAATCAAAAGTTCAGATTTATCTTCAAATTAGTTATGTCATTTTTATTTATTTTTAAATTAAATTCAATAATTTCAAAAAATGTCATATGAAATTACTTATGTTTTTCTAAGCATGTGGTATTAATAAGCCATAGTATTGACATTTTAACAAATTCTATTTAAGGCTAAGAATGTCCATGGTAAAGTGAGATGCATCTCCATAATTAAGAATCTTGTTACAAATTTATTTTTTCAAAGAAAAGAAACTTGTATTTCATTATATTTCAAATAAAATACATATTGTAAATATTTGAAGAATTCACATGGTCCTTATGAGGCATGCAACAATAGTATATTATAAATATTCCACGAGTCTTGTTCTTTGAACACTTTATATCTGCTAATTATTGTCTTCTTATTGACAGGGTTATACAATTTGTAAGCTTTTGACTGCTCGCTATAGCCAGTAAATATGAATTTTTCACTTTGATCATCTAAATATATTATAGGTGTTGCCACAATATATCGTTGTTGATCCTTGTTGTTTCTACTTGATTCCATCCAATACTCGTCTTAACCATACTACTTGACATGTTGCTGATGTTGCTGCTACATATTCTTCTTCTGCTGATGATAGTGTCACAATGGGCTGCTTCTTAGATGCCCATGCTATCACACCTGAACCAAGATGGAACACATAACCGGATGTGCTCTTTTGATCATCCAAACTGCCTGCAAAATCACTATTTGTGTATCCAATCAAATCTTTCTTTTCTATACTTGCATACATTATGCCACACCATCTAGTTCCTTCTATGTATCTCAGAATTCTTTTTCCAACACTCCAATGTGTGTCTTTTCGAGTCTCCATAAATCTAGAAATCAAACTTACTCGTTGCATAATATCTAGTCTTGTAGCTGTGAGATACATGAGGCTGCCAACCAATATTTTGAATAGATTTTGATTGACATATGCTCCTTCATCATCCTTACTTAACTTTGTACCTGTTGCAATTGGTGTAGGTACAGGTTTGCAATTATCCATCCTGAATCTTTTCAGCAAATCTCTAACATATTTATTTTGGAAAATAAAAATTCATTTTTTTCAGATTGCTCAACTTCAATGCTAAGAAAATATTTTATGAGACAAAGATCTGTCATCTCAAATTATTTCATCATGGCTGCTTTAAATTCATCTAACTCAAGATCACCTGTAAAAATCATATCATCAACATATAAGCAAAAAATCAAAATATGTCCATGCTCATTTTCCTTTGTGTATAAGGTAGGCTCAATGCTGCTTCTGTAAAATCCATTCTTAATCATCTAATTGTCGATTCTGCTATACCATTCTCTAGGTGCTTTCTTCAGTCCATAAAGCGCTTTCTTCAACCTGTAAACTTTATCTTCTTTACCTTCAACTTCATAACCTGGAGGCTGTTGCACATAAATTTCTTCTTCTAGAATTCCATTCAAGAAGGTTGATTTGACATCCATCTGATATAATTTCCAATTGTTTTGAGCTGTTGTGGCTAGAACTGCTCTTACAGTATCCAATCTGGCTACCGGAGAAAATGTTTCCCCAAAGTCTATTCCAGGTTGCTGCGAGAATACTTTTGCTACAAGTCTTGCTTTATATCTATCAATCTCACATTTCTCATTCAACTTTGTCTTGTACACCCACTTCACACCAATGAGACTTTTATCTTTTGGTAAATTTACCAAATCCCATGTATCATTATTTTCAATAGAATCCACCTCTTCATCCATGGCTTGCACCCACTTTTCATCTCTGATTGCTTCTTCAAATGAAGAAGGTTGGAATGCTAATAATGAAAAATTTGAACTAACATCCAAATCATCATAAATATCTTTTAAACTTCTCATCTTTTTCTTACCATTACTTGATTCCTTACCTGATTGGCTGCTTGGAGAATTATGGTCTGTTGATCTGCTTGAAGATCCATGCTGCTCTGAAAATCTTGGAGTCTTTACTGGTGTGACTTTGCTTGGTGTCTGTTCTCTTGATTCTAGCTTCTCCTTTTCTGCTACATCATACTCCTCCATTAATGGTGCCTGTGCATCGATTGGATTGTCCACAGTTCCATTCCATGACTCTCAATGTTCTTTGAACACTTTATATCTGCTAATTATTGTCTTCTTAGTGATAGGGTTATACAATTTGTAAGCTTTTGATTGCTCGCTATAGCCAGTAAATATGAATTTTTCACTTTGATCATCTAATTTTCCTCTTATCTGCTTAGGCACATGTGCATAGGCTACACATCCAAAAAATCTGAAATGAGATACATTGCATGACATCCATGACCATGCTTCTTTTGGAACTCTGTCCATCACACTCTTTGTAGGAGATCTGTTTATCACATAAACAACACATGCAACTTCTTCTGTCTAATACTCATTAGACAAGTGTCTTTATTTCAACACGTTCCTTGTCATGTTCATAATTGTTCCGTTCTTTCTCTGTGCTACACCATTCTGTTGCGGTGTGTATATGGTAGTAAACTTTCTTCTGATTCCATGTTGTTTGAAGTACTCATGGAATTCTTTCGAATCATATTCTCCAACACGATCTGATCTCAATACCTTGATCTGTCGATCACTTTGGTTTTGTGCTAAGAATTTGAACTCTTTGAACTTTGCAAAAGTTTCAGACTTATGCTTCAAGAAGTAAACCCAAGTCTTTCTGCATAGTCATCAATAAAAGGGGGGAAGTAACAACTTCCACCAATCGACTGTGTCCTGATAGGTCCACACAAGTCTGTATGCACCAACTCAAATGGTTTCTTTGCTCTGTATGAAACTCCCTTTGGAAAAATTTCATGGTGTTTCTTTCCCAAGATGCAACACTCACAAGTACTAATAGGTTTTTTGATGGGAGGTAATCCTCTAACCATATGTTTCTGCTACAACAATCTTAAATCAGAAAAATGCAAGTGGCCAAACCGAAAGTGCCATAACCAGTAATCATTAGAACATGTAGCTATACAAGAACTAACCTGATCGTTGTACTTCATAATTAGAAGAAAGAGTCTGTTCCTCGTCATCTGCACCTTTGCTATCAACTACTTGCTTGGGTATTTGTCATAAATAACACACTCTTGCCCATGAAAGATAACTTTGTATTCTTTCTGTGTCAATTGAACAACACTTATCAAATTATGTTTAAGATCAGGAACATAATATACCTCAGATATTGTCTTTGGGTCCCCTTGTTTGGTCACAATGTTGACCACTCATTTGCCATCTACATCCACAATCTTGTCAGTCCCCAACTTTACCTCTGTCTTTACAGATTGATCCAAATTTGCAACCAAATTCTTGTTTCCTGTCATGTGGTTACTGCAACCACTATCTAATAGCCACACCTTATCAGACGGTTCATGCATGCTGTTGCATGCTAGGAACATGGAGTTAGTATTCTCTGTACTAACATTAGCTCTTTGGTTTCCTTGATCAGTTAGTTTTTTCTCGCAATCACGAGCATAGTGACCAAATTTATTGCAATAATAACATCTCACTTTCGATTTGTCAGATCTGTAATTATTGTTGAAGCTTCTGTTGCTGCTGCTTCCACTTTCATGTTCATGCTCTTCTCGGCCATCTCTCTA
The DNA here is from genome assembly GCA_034641835.2 of Pinus albicaulis. Lineage (NCBI taxonomy): Eukaryota > Viridiplantae > Streptophyta > Pinopsida > Pinales > Pinaceae > Pinus > Pinus albicaulis. Next base: position 1,874,754,726 of record CM076575.1, on the reverse strand, counting down.
ACCACCATATCTTCTGCCTCGTCCTTCGACCTCTTGAAATAGAAATTTTACTTTTGAAAGTAGTTTCTAAATTGGAATCCTTATTTTTATCTATCCTTGCCTCATGCGATAAAAGTGATCCTATCAACTCATCAACTGTCAGTTTTTCCAAATCCTTGGCTTCTTCTATGGCCGCTACCACAACATGGAATTTGGGAGACAAAGATCTAAGGACCTTCTCAATCACTATTCTATTTTTAATATCTTCACCATAATTTTTTAACTGATTTACGACAGACATGACCTTATTCATGAAGGAATCAATGTCCTATGTCTCCTTCATTTCCAAAATTTCGAAATCTCTCCTAGTATTCTGCAATTTAACAATATTGACTTTTTCCATACCTTGATAGCTTGTCGCCAAGGTTTCCCATGCTTCCTTTGCTGAAGACGTTATCATTATCTTCTGAAACACTGCTCGGTCCACTTCCTGCTGGATAAGAAGTAATGCTTGTGCATTCTTCCTCTTGTCTTTCTTCCATTGTTCCCTCTCTGCATTACTAAGGGCTCGTTCTTCTGCATCATCCTAAGGTTCTGCAAACCCAAACTTGACATGATCCCAAACATCATGCGCTTTTAGCATGGTCTCCATCTTAATGACCTACACATCATAGTCTTTCCCTATGAAAGAAGGAAGTTTTGGCTGAAAGTTGCTTGTTGCCATCTTTCTTCAAACAAAAAATCACTTCTAAAACCCTAAATTTTTTATATGCTTTGCTAAGCTCCAAAAAACAACCTTCTAATAAAACCCTAAGTTTTATTTTTTATATAAAAAATTTATTTTATAAAAAATCTTTTAAAAAAAATATTTTATAATAAACTATTTTTTAATAACCCTTTTATAAAATTAGACTCATAAAAGAAAACCTTTTGAAAATTCCCTTTTCAAAAATCAAGTGACGTGCATGTGTGAAAAATCTTTAAAGAAATCAAACCCTTTAAAAACAATCCTTTCGAATACTTTTCAAAAATTCATTTTTAATATTTTGAAAGAATTATCAAATTCCTCTTAAATCATTCGTATCAGAATATTCAAAGGTTTAACTCTTACGAATTCACTAACGTCGCTCGTGTTGCGTTAGGTCTGCGTTAGGCCTTCCTTCTAACGTTTCTCCCCTTACGTTGACATGCGTTAAACGCTCGGCTCCCTATTTTGACCTACGTTAGTGTTAACGCGGAGAAAGTTCAACAAGGGTGCGTGCTGCGAGTAGGTGGTAAGTTTTTAACACGTAACGTTGTTCTCTCTTGAGCAGATCAGCGTTAGAACGCTCTGTTTATGACTAACAGATGCGTTATAGCAGAAATAAGCGGAAAAAAATAAAAAAATTTCTTTTTCACACACGGATGATTGCTAATTCATTTTTCTCTGGGTTTTTGTAATGTCACTCTCATACTAATTTGTTGGAATGGCAGAGGAGTAAAGACACAAATTACACAAGTATTTCACACAATAATATAAACTAGCTGCCACTCTCTATTAATCACACAAACTTCAATCTCTATCAATCTTGCTTAATACATAGAACCCAACGATGAGTTTTTATTCTAACTCACTTGACATGCACACACTTACCAAACTCATCTATCACATAACTCAACTTGCTTAATGCTCACTTAATTGACTCTCTAACTCACTCACCGAATTTATCTATCACACAACTCAACGCTCACATAACTGATTGTCTAACTCTACATGCGGGAGTTAATTACATATTTTAACAAAATCACTAGTCTCATTATTTTCCCCATGGTGAAATTTTCTAGCTAATAAAAGTGGGACAAGGATCTAGAAATGTTGACAAATTCACTCCATTGTCAAATGCATCCCATTACAATGTTTCTTTAGTTAAATCAAGCTATTCTCATTAGTGGGGATACTATGGTTAATATTCATAGATTCTTAGAAAAGGATAAAGAGATGCCAAATGCATTACATTTCATTATATAGAATAAAACAACTTGCATGTAAACTAATTAGAAAGTGCTACAAGGATCTAGAGATGTTGAAAAACTCACTCTTGTCAAATACAAAGATTTGTTATAAAAATCCTTGCATATAAGTTGATTAGTAAGTGTCACTGGGATCTAGAGATGTTGACCAACTTACTATGTTACCAAACACATCACATGCCATTAAGTAAGTGTTTCTTTAGTTGATTCATGTTATTTCCATTATTGGGGATACTAGGTAAGATTGAAAGATTCTTAGACAAAGAATAAGGAGAGGTCAAATACATTACATTTCATTAATTAGAATGTTTCTTTGATTTAATCATGTCATTCTCATTAGTGGGGGTACTATGGGTAAGGATTATGGATTCTTGAAAAAGAAGATACAAGAGAATTGATACTCTCAAAAGTAAAATCATCCATTATCATTATATCAACTATGAAATTTGCTATAAAACAATTTCCACATACATTAATTAAAAATGTCTTCTAGATTTAGATTTAACCAAATGAACCTTACCATCAAACACAATACACGAATTATTTTATCATACAAAATCATTCTCATCAATATGAACATTAATATTAGGGTAAGGATTATGAACTCTCAAATAAGGAAAGAATATATGAAAGTAAAAGGTGGAAAAGAATATATCGTAATTTGAAATTTAATTTAAATAAATAAGTACCAAAGCACAACCATCTATTCATCAATGTAATGGAAGACTTGCTATAAAACCATTTACATGTAACCTAATTAGGAAGATTTGTCACACATTTGAGTCATTTTTAATGTAAAATAATATATTTAATGGGTTTTAATATCTTATATGTATATAACCATTTTCTGTATAAAAATTAATAATATTTTCAATTTTAAAGATATTAATACCATTTTAAAATATAAAATTGGAAAAAATTATTAAAATCAAAAAATTATTTAAAAACATACTTAATAAAATTATTACAAATAATTTTATCAATCAAATCTCAGTTTTAAAATAAAATAATTAAACTATTATTAATGAGTAGAATAATTGGCATCTCGTATATTATTCTAATTTTATATTTTTCATTAATTTATGTATAAAATTTGTATATATATATATATATATATATATATATATATATATATATATATATATATATATATATATATATATATATATATATATATAAATATATAAAAGCTTAAAAACCATTACAATGTTAAATTGCAAGTATTAGCTATATAATAATGATGTAGTGTAACTTATAGAAAAATAGTATTTTTCACAACATTTTTGTGGTTAATTTTAATTAAAATCCGGTAGAAATTTTTAAAATATTTAGTTAAGTTGTTTAATCTCTATAATTTGAGTGCTCATGAGGTGGGTTTTTTCAAGGGTGTGGAATCCATTTATGCATTCAAAAATATATTTTAAACAACAAAAAAACCACATTCTTACTTGAAATTGTATATAGCCAGCTTCAGTAAAACAAAGGCTATGTATAAGTTAAACTAAGTCTATAATAATTATGGAATTGTAATATTCTATTTAATTATATTAATAAATAAATAAATAAATATTTATTTATTTATTTGAAAAAATAAATATTTTAATATTCACAAACTACAAATAAATATTTATTTAAATCTTTAAAAAAATTAATATTAATATTCAGTGAAAATATGCATTTAGACAATAATTAGATTTTTATATATTTAATCATTTATATTTGAAATATTTAAATATAAAAATATATTCAATTCATCTAAACAAAATCTCGTTTTCAAAATATAAATATAATCTATTCACAATAATTCATTTTTTATTTTTTATTTTTTAAATATAAATATATATTCAAAATGTTTAAAAATTTCTTAAAATATTCACACTACTTCAAGATTTCAATTTTCAAAATACGAATATATATTCAAATTAGTCAAAGATTTCTTTCTTAAAATCTTGCTTGTGTATAAATTTATAACTCGATGTGTCCAACTACATGGATCCAGTGTCTTACCAAATCAAAATATAAATATAACTTGAACAATGTTGGTAGAATGGGAAAATATAAACTATCTCTGAGCCCAACTATATGGACTCGACCTCAAAACAAAAGCTTGCAAAAACTAAAACAAACACCACTCAAAGTCTCAAAAATACCCATGACATGACCTTATATTCTCTTAGAAAAATTGATTCAGAACAACAAATTAAATGGTTTGTCAGCCACAAGAACAAAGAAATACAGTTCAAGACCTTTAAAATAGTTGAATTTCAACAAATACTCTATTGAGTTGCGCGATTGTGTGCACTTTGGGAGTTTAGAAGCTGATCGAGCGACAACTTCTCAGTGACCCAATGAGTGATTCCCTATTGACGGAGGAAGTAACTGCGCCAGTGTCCCCATTGGTAGAATAGTTGTTGTATATCTTGTGTGCCTCAATGTCTTAATGCAACCAAGTTTTAGTGTGTAGGCTGTATACTTTTTACCCCATCATGGAATTTGATAATTTTACAGTAATGAACGCATTGCAGAAGGAACACGACCTTTTCCAAATTTTTAAAATTTCATTACCACACTCAAAAATTTGAAAACATAGAGCGGATGGATGATGGTGATGCATCATGCCATGCCCATGTATGACGGAGAAACGTTGGAGGGTGGGGTCACAAATGATGGCAGTGCCTGACGGGAAGAGGATACAGAGTAGATGATGGAGACAGAGTATTATGCCGGAGGAAGGTCACATCAACTCCATTTCTTCGCAGGTTTAGGCTCTTCCCCAATAAATATCCATGATCCATATCCATGATCCTAAAAAGGTTGGATTCAATGATTTATACATTGTTGAATGTGCACCTGATCGATCAGTAAATATTCATCATTTATTATTTTAATTTTTATTTCATTTTTATATATAATATAACATATATATTTTATTAATATATTATAAATATATATTTTTAAAATTATTATGGGTGTATTATAAATGTTGTGAATTTAATCTTTATAGAATATTTGAAAATATTATTAGTAGTACATACAAATCAAACATTAATCCTGCTTTATCATGTTTTTTATCATTCAAAATTTTCCGGGACTATTTAGCCCTCTTAAATTCCAAGATGTGAGCTTCATGATTCACTATTTGATAGGGGTTTGTAGTACTTAGTCAACTTGGAGTATCTTCCTGACTCCACCAAGATCTTGCCGACGATGATGGTTCTCTGCAAATCCGTCTTTCTTCCGCGCTTCTTAGAGTCCTTGGGAAACTGAGCTCCATCCCATTGACTACCTGGTTGTATTCCTAGTTGGCAATGCTGAAAAGCTCTTGAGATTATGACCTCCAGGTTGTCTATCTGGAAATCTTGGATTTTATCGAATTATTTTCTTCTGCAAGCTTGCTCCAGACTAAAAATGTCGAGTCCTCCTAGATCTATACTCTCCGGCTCTTCCTCCATATTTTGCACCTGATTGTTGCAATCCGTAGTTCCATTTGTGGACTGTGGCTAGTGGGTTACAAAATATACATCCGTTCCATTTGGTTTCTAATCCGGATCCATTGTTTCCAAGTTAGGCGGGGTTTCAGATGAAGACAGAGGAGTCAGGATTGAGTCAGAGGGAGGGATGGCTTGGGTGGATTTGGGAGGGGTGACTTCTTGCTGGTTGGCTGATGGGATGGAGTATGAATCCTTGGCAAGAGCATCAAAGATGTTGATGGTAGATGGGATGGAAGAAGTATCATGGAGGGCTTTTTTCCCAGAGGCAGGTTTTTTATGAGTCCTTTTTTTAGAGGTGACTTTGGTGAACCCTTCAGGATCAGGTTTATTAGATGCATCATTAGTCTGAGGCTTAACATTTAAAGGGCAGTCATGGAAAAGATGGCCATGGAAATGACATTTTCGGCATCTGAAAGGCACATGTTCATAGTCTAAGGGCTGAATCCATTCAAAGTCATCATGATAAAGACTTACCGAATCTGGGAGAGCTCTATCTAGGTGCATGTATACGCATATGCGAGCATATGAAGTATATCTCCAGAGCTTTGTTTCTTCGGCTATCTTAATGTACTTTACCAATCCCTGTGCTATGTCCTTCAGTGACTCTTCATCCCAATATTCCAGCGGAAAAGAATACATTCGGATCCACACAGGAGCCCAGCTGAAATCCTCTTTGTCTGGGTTAAAACTTTCCACCCAGTCCCGTAAATATAAGCCGGCTAAGTTGAAAAAATATGGGTCACCGTCAAGGACCCTGTTACGCTCTTCGATACAATAGAAAAACACTGTGAAGAATCCTTTTGGTCCAAGATGCAGGTGCACATGTCCTTTGGGTTTCCATTTTGCTGTGATCCAACCCTGAAGAGCTTTTTCAGTCGGCCAGAATCCGATAAATTTTCCGATGAGCGCATGATCCTTCATGAACTGGATTTGACCATTTATCCTATGGCTTGGCAGTTCTATTTTGGGCTGTTCAGTCGCTATGGCCTTGTAGGTGGTAGATGTCGCAGTGGGCCTATCCTTGGGCAGAGCAGTGTCTCCCTGATCATCGCTTGACTTGTCTGCCGAATCTTGAGAAGTTTTTGGTGGTTCTTGGGACGGAATCCCTTGTCTTTCATCATTGCTTTGGGAGGAGATCTTTGTCGTATCCATGACCGTCTTCAATCCAGATTCTGATGGGGGGGGGGGGGGGGTTTGAAACCCCTGCCCACCTCGACGGAATTGCCATTACAGGGAACCCTTTGGAAGAGAATGGCTGTCGAACAATTGACCGTGAGGGGTCTGCAGAGGATAGAAAGCGTCAGACTGATCTATTGTAGAAGCGGACAGAAACCCTAGTTGCAGACTAGAGCGTGCTCAGAAACTCTATTTTTGTTGTTATGGTCCACTACATTAGCTAAATTATCAGATTATATTGTATTTTGTACTAGTGGATATTTGAGGGTGTTACACAACATTTTGTCACTGTCCCTGCAATCCCCATCCCGCACATTGGAGGATCATTTCTGTGACTAAAAAAAAGTGTCATGCCTTGCAAAGACCATCATTGCATCCCTTGCCATGAGGACAACACTCCTTCTGTTGACAATTTCCTGAACAGACCATCAGAAACACATGTTTTTGCTTTAGCACTAGTAGACCATTATGCCCTCGTTCCAATGAGGAAGATTAACACCAGGCCCCATGCCCATTGGCGCTCTGTCCTAGTGAGCTACCCACGACAACCTATTTATGGAATGTTTTTTTAAAATATAGCCGAAGTTTCCATCATAACAACTTCATGGACGAGTCATATGGAGTGGTTCGACTGAATAACCATGACCTCCCTCCTTTGGCCTCTTGTTTCTACCTTTTGGGGAAACCTCCCAAGGGATAAGGCCTCCCTTCCATCATTGTAGGGATCCTTACCTCCTCCTATCCCTCTATAAATAAAGCCATCTTCCTTTGATGAGCTAGCTGAAATGAACATATTATAACTGAAATGCTGAAGAGAATTCCTGAACTTTTGCTAGAAAATATAGAATGGAAGGAGACCTTTGTCGAGAGAGCTTAGGCTTGTGTCCTCACCTTGTCTGAATTCCCGATTATCCTTTGAGACGCGCTTCAACTGAACCCCGCTGGAGGAGGCTGTGACGTCAAGGCTCTGGTTGTAACTCTTCCTTCTATTTATATATATACATGACTATTTTCTGGTTCCCATCTTGCGTTAATGTGTTTTATTCAATGCAATATGCTTAATCCTCCTTGACTTGTTAGTTGATTATGAATGAAAACATTGTTTTGTATGTTGCTCTTTTTTGCTGATCTTCGTGTAGGTATCCGAGCACTGTTGCAGAAGGATTATGACTTGTCGAGATAGAGATCAAGAGGCCACCACCACTACAGCGATGACAACATTGGAATTCAGGTAGGCCAATCCACCCCATCCTTTTCATTCATTAATTAAGGAACCTACACTTTATCTTGTCCCTTTGTTACTAGACCCACTTTAGGACTAGAGGGATCATTTATGTCCGCAGAGAGGATTTACCTTCCCATCAAATTGGCGACTCCATTGGGGATCAGTGTGAGTTTGTCGTTTCGTTGCCTTTAGGAGTTTGCCTTGTCAAGTCAACTTCGGTCGTTTGCTTGCTTGCCTGTCTTTTTTGGCTTGTTTATTGTCTGGAATGCTCTTGTTCAGCTCCAGAGTGTTAAGATTGACCTCTGCTCATTGGTTCTTCCCTCCTCCCATAGTTATCCGGCTTGGCGCACTTTTTGTTTGAACAGTCGCGCCAATTGGCACAGGTTTCTTTTGTTGCAGTAGTGCCAACCCCTATTTGGCACAGATTACTACCTCAAAGTCGCGTTGAATCCTGTAGGATTTGGTTTTGACCCTTTTTCTTAGTTTTTGGTCAGTTGTGCTTGACTCTGGCTTGTTTCTTGATTTGCAATTGGTCTTTTTGGAGTTATTTTGACTTCTTTAGGCTTGCTCTTCTCAGCTATAGGTCTATTTTCTTATCAGTGTAGTTCACAACCCTAGGGTTCTAAGTGTCTTTCGCTCATTGAGCCTTCTGATTGAAGTTCGAGTCTTTATGTTTCTTTTCAGTTCGATTCCATGATCAGTTTCTTGAGTCTTTCTTGATCCTTTGAGTTTTTGGTTTGTTGAGCAATTACTTTTGTGTTTGTTTGACTCTCCATCTCTTCGTTTTCGAGCATAGATTACATTGCTCGTTTGGGAAATTTTGAAAGCTTTCACTTTGATTGAAAGAGTGCATCATTAGTTTGAGTGCATTTGTGTTTGTATTTCTTTGAATCATTCATTTTGAGATCTCTACATTCATAGTTCTCTAAACTAGCGTTTGATTTGATTTTTGATGTAATAGTGCATTGTGTGCTTCATTCATTCAAAAAACAAAAAAATTGCATGCTTTCGTTTGGATCGGAAATGAAAAATTCTTTTGCATAACTAGCGCTTGCATCTAGGAAAGAGATTTTCATTTCTCTTTTTGATTGTATTAGATGCATTAGGGGACTTCTTAGTATGTTTTTAGTGTTTTCTGCTTTCTGAAAGATCTATATTCTTCTCTCAGTTAGCATTCATTGAATGGAAAATGGTGTTCTATTGCATGTAGCTTGCATTTAGGAAATTTGAGATCAAATTCGCTACGACCTTGAAATTGAAACATTAATTCAAGATCAATTGTAAAATTTATTCAATTAACCTAAGGAAGCATTGGAACCTAACACAAATATTTTTAGCGGTCTAGGCTAGTGACGTGTTCCAACATCGTTAAACCTAGTAGCTGTTTTTTGCCGCTTGGCTTTAGACAGCACTAGTACGGACTTGTGTTCCCCGTACGCGTATATAAAGGGAGACCCTCATAGATTCAAATCCGTTATCCATAGGAAGCCGAGTCTTCCGCTCTGTAACCGTGATACACGAAACACAACATTCGGGGAGACTACTTGCACATACGTTAAGTCCTTGGTCATTTCTCTTTCATTTGATCACGAAGGTGTATATGGAAGTTCACGGAAACTTGGTACACCCTCTTGCTTAGATTACCTGAGTAGTCATTTCGATCTTTTCGTGACTCCTTAAAAAGAGAAGATATCATCGAGCACTTTTCCTTTCATGCTCGTTCAATCTGAAAGTGACTAGAGTCATATTTTGTCTGTTTCTCGACTCTTAAAATATGAAACGACAGAGTTTTGTTTCAATGTCTTAAAAATTAACTGCCCACGAAACATTCTTGGTTAATGTTATCTTCCTTAGTATTTTGTTTTAGGGTTGTTTCCAATGGCAACATTTCCAGAGTTTACCAACCAAGGAATCCCCTCCGAAGGGAATCCTGGTCCTTTTCCTACTTTTGGGAATGTTGGTGCTCCTTATATGGCAACATTGTCCCTTCCTGGGTTAGCTGTTGGTTTGTCTGTCTGGTTTTTCTCGACCTCTGTGGTCTCGAGTATTCCGCCCTCTGTACAACCATTTCCTCCACTTGGATAACATCATGTTGGTTCTAAGGTGGACCTCTCCCCTTCTTCGCCTATTTCTTCATCCTCCTCTTCTACTTTGCCTGGTGAAAGTTTGGATTCTAGTAACCAGGTGGCTAAGAAGAAGAAGAAGAAGACGAAAAAGAAGAAGTCACATAAGAGAGGGGCCAAATCCGCGGATATTGCACCTCATACACCTTCCATCGATAAACCATCCAACCTTCCACGAAAATTCAAATTCCTTTGCATGTTGTGCAAAGGTGACCACTTCCTTCGAGATTGCCCTAGCATCCCCAAGGTGCTCGAGGCATGGTCCGGCAGTCGTCCGCCGTTGTCTTTGGCTTCTGGAAGTCATGTTGGTGACACATCTTCGACTAGTACTGATAAGACTCATAAGAGACAGGGTAAGATCATGAATCCCTATAAGTTGTGTGAATAGCATCATCCCATTCACCTTTGTCTGTACATGGATGAAGCCACGAGAGTGTTGGACAACCCTACTGTTTTTGCACCCTGCCTTTCGGTTGGTTACCAGAAACTTTCTTTGATTCCTCCGCTAGTTGATCAACTGATTGATCAAGATTCATATTTGGTCAATCCCGCTCCACCAGAAATTCAAAATCAGGAATCCAGTCCTGATCAACCATTGGTCATGGAATCAGTCGATTTGATCTCGTCTACGGTTCATCAGATCTTTTCCGTCGAGAGTGGATCTCATCCCCCTCACGTTGTTCTTGTTTCTTCAGATTCCTCGGACTTGGAGAAAGATCCTCTCGTCCCTATGACTCAAGAAGTTGCTCTTCTTGCTCCCATGTGTGTGATCTAGGAGGATGCTCCTCTTGCTCCGGTAACACTAGGGGATGACCATCTCATTTCTATGGTACCCCCTCCAAGTAGTTTGATCGCTTCCTTCGATTAGAGTCGATTTGCAGGATACGACCTTCCTTCTTATGTGCCTTTTGAGATCATGGTACAGACCTTCGATGTGGCCGTACCTAGCAAAATTATAGATGAAGGTGCATCTGTTAGCGTTCTGTATTCAACTACTCGGCAAGATTTTGGTTCTCCATTACTTGTGCCTGTTACGCAGAATCTGTTGGCTTTTGATAGAGGAACTAGTCAACCATTAGGGATCCTTCCGAAGTTGCCTGTTACTTTGGGAGGGAAAACCGTCTATATAGACATGATGGTTGTTCCAGGCTCTTTGGATTTCAATTTACTCTTGGGGTGCGATTATGCTTATGACATGGGTGCACTTGTCTCTTCCCTCTTTCGTGTGATCTGTTTTCCACACAAAGGTCGAATTGTGACCATTGATCAACTTTCATTCTTTGGTCCTGAGGTGGCAGTTGGCTCACAATATCTTTGCTGGAGCTTTATCCACTGGTTGTATCTTCCCCACCATGGGTTAATTATGTGGCCACTTGTTCGTTTCCCTCGTCTAGTGATTGTGCCGTCGAGTACCGTCTATTGGGGGTATTTGATCGTGATTTCCGAGATGTTGTTCTCCCATCAGATGAGACCTTCTTGGAAGCCATGACTTTTTATTCGACATGGTAAGAGATCTTCAGAGCATAGTTCGTTTTCTTGTGTAAAGCTCCTTAAAAAATGAAACAAGCTCTTCGAAGCATAGTTAGTTTTCTTGTGTCAAGCTCCTTAAAAAAATGAAACAAGCTCTTACGAGGATAGTTTGTAGTATATGTCAACCTTGTTAAAAAATGAATTCGGTCATGAGGATAGTTATTTTTACTGTGTCAACCTCGTTAAAAATGAAACGGGTTCCCTTTTCAATTCGAGCTTTTGATTAGATCTCGTAAAATCCCGGTCGAGTCTTTCGCCTGATCTCATAATTGAACCTTCATTTTGTCCACCTGCCAGTAACTAGCAATCTACTCTGGTGAATGCACTGAAGCTTGGGGGGCATGTACCTCGGATTGAGTCACCATGCTGGGGGCATGCAAACATTTCAAGCATAGTTTGTTTCCGTTTCAAGCTTGTGTAAAAATGATCAAACCAGTTTCGAGCATAGTTTGTAAAAGTTTCAAGCTTGTGTAAAAATGAAACCATTCCCATTTTACCTCTCATGATTGCCATTTTATTAGCCTATTTTTCCAGATGAACCTTGGTTTTCTCATTCCATCATCCCCATCTGCTTGGTCGATCATATGCCTTCACTTGGTTGTTTTACCCATTCCCGAGGAACCGCTGCAATGAGTGGTCTTGTTAGCCAGCCTCTTAACCTTTACTTGTTTTGAGTAGTTACACCATTACCAGAACCAGTTTCTACCCTTAATACCACTCGTTCCTTTAGGAGGAGTCAACTTTCAACTCTTTTTTGACTCTCAAAAATTGAAAATATTGCCGAGAATCTTGTCATTTTGAACTCGTTAAATGGCTACGAAACAATATCTACCCAGTATACGTTTACCCCTTTTTCGGGCTGGGATAGATTATTTACGAAAAAGGAATACCTTAGCGTATCGCGACTAAGACGTTCTCTCGGATATTGTTTTCTACCTTTTCAGATCTGAGGGACTATTTACGAAAAGGGACCTGCTAGAGTTTTATTTTTTGCTTATTTTGAAACTCTCTAAACATGAAATGATGTCGAGTTTTTCCTTTGTCAGACTCGTTAAAACCTGATGACATCGTACATCGTCACCATGATGTTCATCGAGTTCCTCCTTCCTAGGGCTCATAAAATGTACTAGGATGGATTTGTCCAAAGGAAAAACTTACATTGCAAGCATATGCTATCCCCTTCAAGCTTGTTTTCTAAAATAATTGGGGTACTTGCCAGAAATGGTGGGGGAAAAATGGAACCAGTTTTTAGTCGTGTCGGCAGTATGTCGCTCTTGAACATGACACTCATCTGCATTCGTGTCGGGTTGGGTACATCTCATTTCATCATTTTTGCCTCCGTGGGTTTGGTTAATCTGTTTTGACCTCTCGTCTGCTCTTTGTCACGTCATCATGACCTCGGATATCTTGATGTCAAATACTGCCAAATCTAGTGTCGTGTCACTAATATGTTCAAGAGAAGTTTTCCTTTGCAATTTTTGACCTTCCTCTGATCCTCTATTAGTCCTGATTCATTATCATCATGTTCCTCTGTCTTGTGTCTATGATGTGGGAAATATTATGGCCCTCCTTTGACTAGGTCACTTCTTGTCGACTTCAGCTCATTATCCAGGAAGTTGATCTAGAGACTCGCTCCTGGTACCTTAGAACTTGCATACCTCAATGGAAATTTCTTCGCATTCGACGACAGGTCCACATCATTGGCCTTCGATCAAGTGATTCTACAGGTGTTCAATGCCAGATCACTGTTCAAATTCTGTGGATTGTACCTATTGTACCTTGAGAGCCATTGTCATTATTGGTGGTTTCTCTCGTGCCTATTAACAACTTTCATCATTGGCTGGTAATCAAGTGACTTTCTTGCATGTTCGACTTCAGCTTACATACTCGCATGCTTGAATTTGTACTTTTTCGGGTCGAGATGGAGCGCAAGACCCTGGGTTTTGTCTCATAAGATCTAGGCTACAGGATATTATGGTTTATCATGACTTCATTACATGACTCTTTTGATTGGATGGTTGCAACTATACATGAGTTTATTTTTTGATCCTTACTACTGGATGGTTGCGTCATACCTCGGATCTCAGTTTATATACGTAATTTATTATGGATGGCTGCGCCCATGCCACATGTTCATGTATCATAGATATCATTTGTATTTGTACTTTCAGGTCTTTCGATAATAGTGTTTGGTTTGAACGCGTTCTCGTAAAGCATTTCTCCCCTCCCTCTCTCTCGGACCTCATGCTTTAGGGGGCATCTGTTACACAACATTTTGTCACTATCCTGCAATCCACATCCCGCACATTAGAGGATCATTTCTGTGACTAAAACAAAGTGTCATGCCTTGCAAAGACCATCATTGCATCCCTTGCCATGAGGACAACACTCCTTCTGTTGATGATTTCGTGAACAAACCATTAGAAACACATGTTTTTGCCTTGGCTCTAGTAGATAGTTATGCCCTTGCACCAATGAGGAAGATTAACACTGGGCCCCACGCCCATTGGCGCTATGTCCTAGTGAGCTACCCGCGCCAACCTATTTATGGAATGTTTTTAAAAAAATAGAGGTGAAGTTTCCATCATAACAACTTCGTGGGTGAGTCATCTGGAGTGGTTTGACTGAATAACCATGGCCTCCCTTTTTTGGCCTCTTGTTTCCACCTTTTGGGGAAACCTCCTAAGGGATAAGGCCTCCCTTCCATCATTGTAGGGATCCTAACCTCCTCCTATCCCTCTATAATAAAGCCATCTTCCATTGATGATCTAGCTGAACTGAACATATTATAGCTGAAACGCTGAAGAGAATTCCTAAAATTTTGCTAGAAAATATAGAACGGAAGGAGACCTTTGTCAAGAGAGCTTAGGCTTGTGTCCTCACCCCGTCCAAATTCTCGATGATCCTTCGAGACGCGCTTCGACTGAACGCCACTGGAGGAGGCTGCAACGTCAAGGCTCTAGTTGTAACTCTTCCTTCTATTTATATATACATGACTATTGTCTGGTTCCCATCTTGCTTTAATGTGTTTTATTCAATGCAATATGCTTAATCCTCCTTGACTAGTTAGTTGATTATGAATGAAATCATTTTTTTGTATGCTGCTCTTGTTTACTGATCTTCGTGCAGGTATCCGAGCACTGTTGCGGAAGGATTGTGACCCGTCGAGACAGAGATCAAGAGGCCACCACCACTACAACGAAGACAACATTGGACTTCAGGTAGGCCAATCTACCCCATCCTTTTCATTAATTAATTAAGGAACCTACACTTTAGCTTGTCTCGTTGTTGCTAGACCCACTCTAGGGCTAGAGGGATCGTCTCTGTCCGCAAAGAGGATTTACCTTCCCAAAAGAGGGCCTTTGTCCCTCGTATGGGATCCCTAAACTATTGCCTTATATCAATTGGATTGATATAATGAAGATTGGTTTATTGTACATAATTGTGTAAAACGTTGTGTGTATTTTGTGCACTAGTAGATTTACTACTATTTGTTGTTCCATTGTGAAAAGTAGACTTGTTGTGATACTTGGTTTGGTAGCATCAGTGATTTGAGATTCTATCCTAGACACTAGTATCATGTAAAAAAAACATGGTATAAGATGAAGTTTGAAGGGCCAGTGAATCAGAGTGTGCACAACGAAGTACAACTTAAGAGGGAGTTGGTCACATTGTAAGTGAAGGGTTCACTACAATGTCGAAGTTGCAAGTTGGTATCTGGTATTAGGATAGGTTGGAAGGGATTTCCAACTATAGTCCATGGAAGGAAAGGATCAAATTTGTCTTTCACGTCAATAGGATATGGGAATTCACCGAGAAATCCATCAAGAAGCCAAATGACCTATTGTAGCAACTACAACCACCCTCCAAAATTTTTCCATTGCTTAGATTTTGGAGCCTAACTTCCCTTCACAGGAGCATACCTTGTAGTACTATCAAGTATCTATTCTTTGATTGATTTTTATCTTTCAATTTTTCTTGCGTTCATTTCCTTTTTCACATAGTAACTTTTCTAAGTCACAAGCTGACCTCCTGTCCAAGTCTTGCATAGAAGTTTTGGGCTTGCCTCTAGAAACTATGCAATCCTTGGAGCCAGTATTATCCTTCATGTTCATAATTTTGCAGTCTTGACTGGAAACCTAGCCTTGAGCTCGAGAATTGTGCAGTCATGATAGGCGTCCCGTCACTGAGCTCAGAAACTGCGTAATCACCCATTGGGCTCAAAAACTATGAAGTGCACTGGATCAGGAGCTGCCAGTTCCCCGAAACTACGCAATCCTTCCTGGTGATGTGCATGGAAAGTTTTCCCAGAAAAAGCAGAAAATAAAAAAAATTGAAAAAGCTTCCCTAAAATCTAGGGATCTATTTTTAGTAACCTAAAGGAATCACACTTGTTATTTTTGGAAATTGTCGCCAAGTGTCGCTTTTCCCTTGATTTGTGGCATGCACATCATAAACCATAATTCCTCAAATATATTTAATTGATGCCCCTAGATATCATTCTCACATTCAATCTTGGATCTCTAGCATTCCCGAGGAGATTAAGGAACCTTCGACATGATCGTCATCACTTTTCCTGGTGAGTTTTTCATTTATCACTTTTATTCGCTTTTTTGTTGCTTTTTTCCATTTGGCTTGCATGGGTGTTGTTTTGCTTGTTTCTCTGCATGCATGTTTCCGTTTTAACATTCTTTATCATGTAGAAGTGTTGTTCCAAGTTTTTTTTAACCTTTCACAAGTGTCACATCAGTTTCTGCATTTTTTCATTGATGGTCGTCGTTGTGAAGACTGTCCTCACTGATCTCGTTCACTTCTCGTTTGTTCATTTTATGCACTTGGTTCATTTTTTTTATCAACACTTATTCAGATCTACACTCATGCCTTCATCATCTCACATATCTTCTCATTTTTCACACTTCCCTTAGGCATATCTACCTTTCCCTTAGCCAAATTTCCCTTTGCCTAGCTCGACATTGCTTTGGAGGCTCAAGATTTAAGCTTTGCCTCTGGAACTCTGTAATGCGTAGTACTGTCTAGGCTCATTACGCATTTTGTAATTCCAGGACTCAACCAATAACCTCGTCCACTCAGACTGCGCAACGCGTAGTCCCTCCCCGCTCACTTCCCAGGCTGAACTACGCATTGTGTAGTTTCAAGCCACAAGCTTCAACACTGAATATTGGGACTGCACAGTGCACAGTTTCCCCATCCAGTTAGACGCTATTCCCATAAAAAATTTCACAATCCTTCCTTTTAGTTTCCTGGTGTGTTGCATGAACATGTACTAAAAGTAGTTTTTCTTATAGCTGACATTTTCTTTTCATCAGTCTTTTATGTCCCACAGGTACAACAATTTTTGAGCATCTCTCTAGAAGTCACTTTAAAAATGGAATCAAACATAGCTTCCTTAAAGGAAACCACTGAAATAAGTACTAGGTAAGCAGTTGATAAAGTCTTGGTTAACTTTCCATTTTACTCAGACACTCAGTTGTTCATAGAGAAGGGATCTAAAATAACATGGCAGCATATCAAGGATGATTTCACCAAGTACTTTCAGGCTGGCTTAGAGGACCGTCAGGTGTATCTCAGTATCATGTAGTCAGGGCTTTACAAATTTGCATGTAGGTATCTAGCCTTCCCATGTGCGGATGTGATCCGCTGGGTTGTTTCAATCATTTATGTGAAAACCATGATAGTGAAAAACACCAGCGGGCAGAATCTTGCTACATTCCTGGCATAAAATGTCAAGAAAATGTATCATCTTCCTGGGCTAGTGAAGAACATGGACTCACTATTCTGTGCCACTAATAGCTACACAAACACGAGAGATATCATCAAGGGTTGGGTGAAGGATCCAAAAAAAATTAGACAAACAACCACCCATATCTACAAGACAAGATCACTCAAGAAAGCCTATCAGATTTTGGTCATACTAGCTTGTAGAATCTATGGCCAATCAGAAATAGAGACCTTTCCTGAGGGGTGGGATATCTTGCTGAAATAGGTAGTGAATGAGGGGAAGTCATTCAATTGGTTAGACCTATTGGCTCAACAGCTGACAGTCCATGTGAAAAAATATCACAATCCACCTAAGGGTGAGAAAGAATGCTTCTACATGTATGCATACTTACTGGTTGCAATTTGTGCTCAGAAAAATGTTCCTTGGCATAAACTGCACATGGAAACTGAGATACATTGTCGTACATATCTATTAGAAGCTACTCTCAGATTGCAGACATCGCGGAGTCATGGAGAAACTTACTGATCACTTCATAATCCCTCTTTATAGGCTCATCTTTCAGGAGGACCGACATTGCATGTGATGAGAAGCTATGGAGGTGATATCATAGATTTTTTATTGCTTCGCCTTACCAGATGTCACATTGATCAGAGTGTTTGACAGGCAGAAGTTGCTGCATATTTTACTGAGATATGCCACCAAAATTTTTGTCATACAAGAGGTAGCTTATCACCTCTCCACAAGATTGTCAACAAAACTGCATAGGATGAAGAAGGCACCATGGCCAGCTCTTCCTTTGCAGGTCAGATTATATGAGATCAAGAATCTCAAGATTGCAGGTGCTGAAGTGAAATCCATCGTCAAATTTTAGTATGGCACAAAGAGTTACAATCTGAATGATTCGAGGGGAATTTTCAAAGAAAAGTGTGCGAGAGTATACTTCAACTAGGTCAGCGAGATATATCAGTGGCCAGAGGAGGAACCATGGAAGAAATATTATAAATCCTCCCAACCTCTTGAATTTATCAATACATCTGGGAATTTTCAAGTTGTTCCGCAGGTGACAACAAATCCAAAAGCATCCACAACAACAAGCAGTGGTCTAGTGCGTGAAAAAATAAAGAGGAAGATAATAGAAAATATAGAAGAGGAACAAAGCTGAAAAATGAAAGAAGATCCTCTCACTGAAAAAGTTTCTTTGGCGATCAAAGCAAAGATGGGACAAAGGCAGAAAAGAGTAAAGCAGAGGAAGAGAGAGAAGCAATCCTTAGAGGAAGCCGTGCTGATAGTGTAGAGAGCACAACAAGAGTTGAAGGAAGACCAAGAGCCTAGAAGAAGAAAACATGAGGAGAGGTAGAAGAAAGAAGAGGAAGAAAGGTAAGGCGCCACGGCATAATAGGTGTCACCCATACATGTTGAAGAATCCGTACATGATGAGCTGACAATAGAAGGGGTGAGCGAACAGATGTAGGAATAAGAGTTTTCTCAAGATATTGAACAATTGATTGAACTCACATACATGGAAGTGCGACTGGAGCCACTAAATGAAGGTGTGGACCTGATGCCTAGTGCACCTCAGGCCATCATTCAGACTCCACCACCTCTAGCCACAGAGCAAGCAACGAGTGAGGAAGGGGAGGTAGTTTCCCTTGATGATGATCTGGTCATGGATTTGTACAATCTATCATTTGTGAGCTGCAAAATAAGATTATACAAGCACAATAAAATACTTATCAGATGATCATGCATCACCTGTGTTCATGACAAAAAGGGTGATCGTGGAAAACACCAGCGATAATCCAAATGCCATTGTCGACGCCAGTTGGGCTTTCGCAAGAGCAACCAGATCCAACACCCAATGCTTTGGTTTCAAGAACAAGCAATTAGCACATAACACACCCGCACTTCGGAAAGAGAATGAACAACTTCGTGCAACAACACAAAATGCACCATCTGCACAGGTCTACCACAAGGAGATAATAGCGTCGATAGTGGTTTAAGAATACGCACTTGGAGACACTATGTAGGATCTTAATGAGGAGTTGGTAACCATCCCTAAGGAAGTTGTCTACTTGAATGTCTTTCTACTACAAATCAGAGAGTTTTTCGAGATCCTTAGCAATATACAGACTACCATCACCGTCGTGCATAAGTGGACAATGAGATACAAGGTTGTGCTGCTTCCATTGGTAAAGAAGATGAAGTCACGGGTGGGGTTAGAGAAATCTAGAGTTCGGATGCTAATCCAGAACAATAAGAAACTCACCTCATTCATTAGAATCATTCAATATGCATATGGATAAATATACAAAAACTTGGATTTCATGGTGAGAACCCACCGGATCCCATCAATCGGTACACTCACTGAGGCTAAATGAAAAAAACAAGTCTGGTAGGAGATTGATCGGTACCTGAAGCAGTTGGAGCAGATTTACACCCAGGAGGACATGGAGATCAATAGACAGAGTTTTCATACTTTCATTGGTGGTCCTATTCAAATCAAGACAATGTTGCACTCGATTGAAGAAGAAGTGAAGACCGGTTCCAAGAGATTGTACTTGGATGCATTGGAGGCAAGAGTCTGCTTCCACCCTAACACTATCTCGCAGTTTGGGGATACCATCGCACAATAAAAAGCTTGGTATGAGTATGTGACTAAGAGGCACCTATTCCAACATGCTTGGATTGAGTTCAACCCAGCATCAACATCATACTATTTTGTCTTGTTAGGTTGTCAAGTTGTCTCTACCCTATTTTTTCTTATACGGGTATGGGTGGAAATTGTAATATTATTTGTAATCATTACATGATTGAAATTTCATGTGTCCATGATGGAATGTGAAGAGACGTATGTAATATGAGGAGTCATGAGGGGAGTCCAAGAGTCACCAAGGGGGCATGCCAAGAGTCATCCCCCTTTGGTTATAAATACACCCTCATAACTCTTGTAAAGGGGTTTTGGGAGCCAAGATTTTGGCTAGGCTTAGGCTTAGAAAAGGCTTGGTATTTTTGTGTCAGCCTTGGCTTCTCCATAGCGTAGAGGGAGTATACTTTTTTGGGAGGAGCAGGTGATTTTGACTTTCCGTTCCACTATTGGGGCAAGTGGTTCGTCATGTCGTATGTATGAATGGAACTTTCACTTATAATAAAATCAGAGTCAACACATCTTCATGCATATATTGTAAATGTAGTTGGAATAATCTAGTTATGTTTGCGATGTATGTTGTTTAACTTATGCATATGCTTATGAACTATTGTGTTTTCATTTGTATGAATCTTGTTGAATGTGTGATCATGTTATAATCCATCACCTTTAGCATGTGGACTATTCCTCTTGTTAGTTTGTGTGATGTCTTTTCAACTTGTGTAATCCTTTCAAGTTGCGTACTATTACAGGCTTCCAAGGGGCACACTTCCTTTCCCCTTTGTTATTCGAACTACTCATGCATCATATTAACTTTCCACAGGGTCACACACTTACTTTAACCAAAAACACTGTACACCACTCTAAGCGTTTTCCAATCCAAGGTGTATCATTAAACACCCCATTGTTGGGACTCCTACTCTAAGCAGTGTGAGGTCTAGTTGGGAATTCATATCAGGGAGATCCCCTGAATGTTGGTGGGTCCAACACTGTCAATATTTCTGGTGCTAGAAGGAGGGCCAGATGACAAGTTGAGCCCTTGAAATCTGTTTTGAATTTTCGCACTCAATTTTATGACTTATTCCAAAATCGCACACCCGACATTTATTTCTAGAAAAAATAATTTTCAAGGGTAAATGAACATCATTGATGACTTGTCACATCTTAAGTTTGATGGAGAAGGTGTACAACCATCCTGGAGCATACAAATTGTTTTCTTCAAATTTTCACAGAGCGCAACATCCCCCTTGCTGATGTTGGTGATGTTGGTTGTTGGTTGTTCTTTCTCATGTTCAAAGGATGTGTAAGGAAATGGTGTTACACATCGATTGATACATATGTCCACTCTTTCGAAAATATTGTCACAAAACTATTTCATGCTTTTGATGACTTTGATTATAAACTTTTGTGCGAGAAAATTTCAGAATTTCGAAAATCACTTGATGAATCGCTACACCATTTTCTTAATCATTTTTAGCATCTCTGTTTTGAATTTTCGAGAGATGAAGTTGTTTGGGATTTCGTAACCATACTATGCCTATATCCTGTTCGTATTTCAATTACTTCGCACAATTTACAATCGCTTAAATCAGACCCAACGAACCTCGTGTGCAAAGCTTCTAAATCTGCGACAGACAAGGGTGTTGTTTCAAGTAACCATCCATCCACTTTTCATCTAACAACTTTACTTCTGTAGGATGTGGTGGGAAAGTGATCTGTATGATATCTTAATGTAAATGTGCTTGAGGTTTTTGTAAATTACAAGTGTTAAAATTGAGTTTTTGAGAGCATTTATGTTCATTTTTAAACACATAAAGCATGAAAATAAACTCTGAAATATGCAGAAAAACAGACAAATACACCATAAAAATAACCACAACACAACAAATGATGAAGTAGTTCACCCCTCCTGGGCTACATCTTCGTGGTTGAACTTAAAATAGCTTAGTCCTCTTTCATTATGCTCAAAATGGTGATTACATACATTTACAATGCTCAAATGGCTTCAAAACCTGTTCCATTAGCTTCATAATACCCAAAAAGGCTTGTCTAGCCTCTTTCTAATCCGGAATTGGTAAAAAATTGAAGTTATGTGTTATGAAACCATCTCCATATATGGAAGAAAAGAGAGATCAATGCCTTAGAAATAAGCCACTTTGAGGGGGAAACCTCCTTTACATTACATAAATGAACAATTCTTGGATGATACAAATGGAAAAACCTCCTTCTATATATAGGAGTCCATGGGGTCACAATATAATCCTAGCCGACCTAAAAATAATAATGTAATGGCACAATAATAAAAATATGTGGGTTACAGGGGTACAAAAATAGCAATAAGGGGGCTACACTAACAAAAATAAGGGATTACAGTAGTAATATAGGGACCTAACATTCCCTTCTCCTTCAAAATAGTGTTGTCCTCAACGCTTGAGTAGCTTTGGATGCTTCTATATAAAATTCTCATCCTCCCATGTAGAATCTTCAGTGGGTAAGTTCTTCCACATGATGAGATACTCTGAAATTGATTGATTTCATAGCTGTCGAGTTCTAGTTCTGTGACTGCTTCAGGTTCCAATATGATTTTTCCTTCCTCATCAAGTTCTGGAAATATTGTTTGAATTGGAATTTTGTCACCTATAACCTTATTTAAGCATGAAACATGGAAAACTGGATGCACTCGCGAAGAAGCAGGAACCTCCAATTTGTATGCCATAGAACCAATCTTTTGCAACACCTTGTAAGGACTATAGTACTTTGGCGATAATTTATTATCCTTCTTAGCTTGCTTGAGGAACATTTGTTTGTATGGTTGTAGCTATAAAAATACCAAGTCTCCTACATCAAAACTTCTCTCATTGCGATGTTGATCTACTTGTTGTTTCATTCGATTTTGCGCCAAATTTAGGTTATCCTTTAAGAGTTGGAGAACTTGTTGTTGATGCTCGATGTGATCTTCCACTGCTTGAACCTTAAAATTTTCTCTTAAAGATGATGTGATGGATGGTGGATGATATCCATAAAGTGCCATAAATGGGGTAATTTTTGTTGCAGTATGGAAGGAAGTGTTATACCACCATTCAGCCAGAGGTAACCACTTGACCCATTATGTTTGTTTATCAGATACAAACGAAGATATCCTTTCAAACATTTGTTCACTATCTCAGTTTGAATTTTGGATTGAGGATGATAAGATGAGCTATGAGCTATTTGAGTACCCAAACAAGAAAATATTTCCGTCCAAAATTTCCAGTAAAAATCAAATCTTTGTCACTTACAATAATCTTTGGGTTTCCATGTAGCTTTTGAATTGTTTCCATAAATGTAGTAGTAACTGTACTTGCTTTAAATGGATGATATAATGCACAAAAGTGTGCATACTTGGTAAGTCTATCAACTACCACCATGATGACACTCTTTCCTTTGGACTTAGGTAAACCTGTGATAAAAATCTCCTCCCAACGTTGACTTGGAATGGATAAAGGTTGTAGAAGACCTGAGGTCTTAATTTTCTCAACTTTATTTTGTTGGCAAACCAAACATTCCGCCACAAAATTTTGAATATCAAATTTAAGGCCATCCCAAAAAAATTCTTTCTTCACCCTGTGGTAAGTTTTTAAAAATCCCGAGTGTCCTTCTAAAGGAGGAGTGTGCAATTCCAAAAGAATATTTTGTTTTAGTTGGGAGTTCTCACAAAGATATAAGAGATATTTGTACCATAAGGAATCATTTTTCCAACTAAATGTATCATATGTACTAGGATATTGATGTAACTTTTGAATGAGTGTCCACACTTCTTCGTCCTTCTTCCATTCATCCCTTTATTCAGTTATCCAATCTGGTTGGATAATAGAAATGGCACAAAGCAATGCTTCCACCTCTTCATCCTTTCTTGAGAGTGCATATGCAACAACATTTAGCTTCCCTTTTTTGTAGATGATTTCAATGTCATTACCCAAAATCTTTGTGACCCATTTTTGCTGCTCTTCTGAAGATAGTCTTTGTTCCAAAAAGTGTTTAAGACTATCATGATCAATTTTTACCTTGAAGTGTCTTCCCATTAGGTAAGGTCACCATTTCTTTAGTGCATGTAGTATTGCCAACATTTCCTTCTCACAAATTTATTTCTGTAAATACATTCCTTTGATTGGACAACTTTAAAAAGCAATGGGTCTTCCTTCTTTCATTAAAACAACACCAATTCCATTTCTTGAGGCATCACAGTCCACAATAAAGGTTTTTGTGAAGTCTGGCGTAGCTAATACCGGTGCTAGGCACATTTCCTCTTTAAGATGTTCAAAGGCCTTAGTTGCTTCAGGAGTCCATGAAAATGCATCTTTCTTCAATAATGTTGTTAGAGGTGCTGCTATTCTCCCACAATTCTTAACAAACTTGCGATAATACCCTGTTAACCCGAGAAATCCTCGCAACTGCTTTATGGTCGTGGGGACTTTCCATTCCTTAATGGCTTTAATTTTGTTAGGGTCTACTTTAACACCCTCGTGAGATATAATATGACCGAGATATTCCACCTCTTGTACTCCAAAGAAACATTTGGATGTTTTTGCATATAATTGTTTCTCCTGCAATAGTTTGAGCACCCTGTCAACATGTTCAACATGATCCTTCCAAGACTGCTGTAGATTAGTATATCATCAAAAAATACTAGCACAAATTTTCTAAGGAAGGGTTTGAAAATGGAATTCATCAACCCTTGAAATGTAGAAGGTGCATTGGTAAGGCCAAAAGGCATGACAAAAATTCATAATGACCCTCATGAGTTCGAAATGCTGTTTTTGGAATATCTTCAGTCTTCATTCTAATTTGATGATATCCTGAACGAAGATCCAACTTGGTAAAATAAATTGCTCCATGTAATTCATCCAATAATTCATCAATCACAGGAATGGGAAATTTATCTTTAATGGTGAGCTTATTGCGCTCCCTATAATCTAGACACATGAGCCATGATCCATCCTTCTTATGCACTAATACTACTGGAGCAGAGAAATAACTTTGACTAGGTTGAATTATACCAGCCTCCAACATTTCTACAATCATACGTTCAATTTCGCTCTTTTGGACATAAGGATATTTGTAAGACCTGATGTTTGGAGGAACACTTCCTGGAAACAAATGAATAGCATGATCATGATCATGAATAGGTGTGCGTCCTTTGGGAGTTTCAAACACCTTGGAATGATTGTCCAAGATTTTTTGGAGATATGGAGAAATAGATGATTTCA
The DNA here is from genome assembly GCA_034641835.2 of Pinus albicaulis. NCBI lineage: Eukaryota > Viridiplantae > Streptophyta > Pinopsida > Pinales > Pinaceae > Pinus > Pinus albicaulis. The sequence goes on along the minus strand of CM076575.1, from coordinate 1,874,729,562 downwards.
ATGTTGGAACTTCTAGTGAGCATAATTATGAAATTATGCCTCATTGTTATTTCTTCAGAAGCTTTGTCATGACATTAGCACTTATTATGTTTCCCGTCTTCCCTGCGATACCCTGTAATTCAACTTCCTTTCCTTCCGAAAAAAAAAAAAATCAAGAAAAGTTTTTGAAAATTTAAAGCTACCGTTCCCAAATATTGTAACCATTGTACTCCTAGTACAACATCAACACCTCCCATTGGAATGGAAAGCATCAGACTATTCAATACATATTCCCCCATGGTTAGCGTGATATTATGGCATTTTCCAGAGCAATTTATGGTTCCTCCATTTGCAACCATCAGTTGACATTTTGGTGCTAGGTATATGAAGAAATTCAATTCCTTGGCTACCTTGCAATGAATAAAATGATGGGTACTACTCAAATCAATCAACACTATTACCTTTTTCTTCTTGGTATGTCCTTCTATCTTGAGAGTTTGAGGAGTGGTAATTCCTACCAATGCATTACACGATATGGTCAGGCTCATTTCTTCTTTCTATAAGGTTGGTTCCTAGTGTATATCATCTTCTTTTGAAGTTTCTTGTTCATTTCCTTCCTCCTCTTCACAATCGATGTAAAATAATTTCTTCTTAGCACACTTATGACCTTTAGTGTATTTTCTATCACAACTGTAGCAAAGCCCTTTTTATCCTTTTTCTTCCAATTGTTGTGGTGTCAACCTTGTAGGTTGTGGAAGTCTAGGAGTAGCAACACTTCCATATTTATATATGTGAGTGATAGGCTTCCTTGTCACCATAAATTTACATTCAATTTTTCTTGCCAACCTGAAAGCCTTCTCCAATGAATCAACTTCCCAAACACGAACCTAATGTTGGATGTTATCCTTTAAGGTCCCTATGAGGACGTCAATCCTGTGTTCCTCTGGAATATCATTTACCATTATATTAAATTTTTGGAAGCCCTCAATGTGCTCCACCACTGAACCCTTTTGTTTGAGATTTATCAATTGGCTAAAGAAGGTGTTGCTCTTTGTATCCTCATAATGTGTTGTCAAATCCTTTGTAAAAATTAACCAAGTGGAAATTTTTTTACAGGAGCAAAGCCATCGATACCATACAAATGTATTTTGTTCTAAGTATAAAGTTTCAATTCATACCTTTTGTGTGTTTTTCACATTATTGAAATCAAAATATTTCTCCATCTGTAGTATCCATGTTACGGGATCCTTGCCATCAAACTTCCTCATATAGATCTTTGGAATATGGTGGGTCTTCCATCCAATATTTGAGTTTATGAAATCATGATTAACATTTATTTTATTCTCATCATGAGTTTCCTCTACTATATTTTCGCCATTAGAAATCATTTCTTGTATCAACTTTGTCAAGCCTTATATGTCTGCTTTTATATCATTCTTCATGTTTTCCATTCTTTCTTCCATGTGTTCCATGCCATTCTTCAAACCATCCATCTTAGCTTCCATGCCTTTCTTCAAACCATCCATATTAGCTTCCATGCCCTTCTTCAAACCATCCATCTTAGCTTCCATGCCTTTCTTCAAAACATCCATTTCATTTTTTGTTGCTCTTTGCGAGAGCAAAATTTGGTGCACTTGCTCTTGTATCTTTGATATATCATGTTTCACTTCTTCAACTTCATGAGTCATAGTAGAGAATTATGAGGGCTTAATGGGTGTTGAATTATTTTTAAGGGGAATTTTAGAACCCAATACTAATATCTATGCTTGAATATGCTCTTGGAATCACTTCAAACTGATTTTTCAAACAAGACTTATGCAATTTGAAAACAAATACACACCTTTTTCTTGCTTTGAGGAGCTTGATATTGAAACTAAATTATCTCTGTGATTTCGGATCTTAAATATCTGAAATTTGGTCCTGTAGTAGCCATTGAATCGTCTTTCCAATGCCATAGGTCTGACCTGATTTGGATTCTTTAAGGCAAAGTTATGCCCAATCTCCCACAATGACCTAATTATGGATTGGTTCAGTAGAGAGAACTTGTACGACATGCCACGTGTCACTGTTTTGTCCCTCGGCTCTGAAATTGATACACATAAAACTAAAGTTTGTGTACTTGTAGCCACTTTTTACAGAATTCAAATCTGATGCCTAGAGAGAGAGTTATGACGATTTTCCCACAGTCACCTCTTTTAGATGATATTCAGGAGCCTGCAAAAACCCTAACTTCCATAGATCATAGCTTCGAAAATATTGCGAACCAAGATATGAAATTTTTACACGACATTCCTCAGGATTTTGGCTTCGTGTGATAAATATTTCAGCTTCTGAACCTTCGTAGAAAAAACGTTATAGCGAAAATTCCATGATGACCTGTTTGGAGCAGAGAAACCCTAGAATCCAAAGCTTTGATACCAAATGTTATGAAACCAGCTCCAGAAATGGAATAAAAGAGAGATCAGCACCTTATAAATAAGCCACTTCGAGGGGGAAACCTCCTTTACATTACATAAATGAACAATTATTGGATGATACAAATGACAAAACCTCCTTGTATATATAGGAGTTCATGGGGTCACAATATAATCCTAGCCGACCTAACAATAATAATGTAAGGGCACAATAATAACAATATGTGGGTTATAGGGGTACAACAATAAAAATAAGGGGGATACACTAACAAAAATAAGGGATTACACTAGTAATATAGGGACCTAACATTATGAGCCTCCCTAGTTTTTCTGCTAACCACACCACAAATTCCCCAAAATATGGACCGATCCTACAATTTCACCTTGATTTTGGCTAACCAAGCGACATTTTCTCGCAATTTCGGGTGAAATTGTCAGACACTTAATTTTCCCAATAAAACCATAAATCCAAATTTTAAACCATATTGTATTGGCATTGAATTAATTTTTTTTAAATAAAAAAATCAACGGTTACTGTAACCGTCGACGGTCACGGTGGTAGCGGTCACATGTTACAGTGGTGGTTTGGGTGGGCAGCTAGGGCCTAGCCCTTTGCTCTGATGCAAAGGTCATATGGTATGGAAATATAGGGGGGGATTATCGCTAGCCCCTTACCCCTAAACTCCTTTGAAAAACAATTTAAATCACATTTTCGGACCATAGTTTAACAAGTAACTATGGTGGTCCAATGGTGAAGGCTTGGTGTTGTTTGCGGTGAGGTCCGACAGTCAAAACCTATGCAGTTCAGTTTGGTCTTAAAACAATTTTGGTGGCCCCCGTGTTGCCACATAGCGGCCTCCGGTTGGGCCACGTGGCAACATGTGGTTGGCCATCAACCCAAACAATGAAAACACGCCAAGAAGAAACCATGAAAATCGGACAAGTGGCGAGGTCTGATTGGCCCAACAAACCCATTCAACCTTTGACGAGTCAACCATGCCCAGTCAGTTGTACGGACTGCTGAATGGGTAGCCTGCAAATTTTTGCCAAAATTTTACCTATTTGGGAAAATGAACAGAATGCATTTCTGGGAGCATATGGTGTCAGTTTTTTGCGAAACGATTTGCACCAAATTCAAAATGACGAGATCTACATGGTCCTTTTTTAGCATAATTTTGAACACCTGATCACGCCTCCACACTGGAAGCATTTGGACCCAAAAAGATCACTTTAAGTTGTTTAGTAGACGAGGGTACAATTTGCTCACCTTTCCAATCTCTATCCATTTTTCTTTGCATGGATTTGTTCCTTTGAGCCCCAAACGAAAGTACTCCACATTCCCTTGTTTTGAAGACCTTGTTCTTCTATCAAGAATGTTGTCTTGTTGTATTTCATCAAAGTATTCAGGAGAAAAATCCTCAATGGAAGGAGTCTGAACATTTTCTCCTTGATCTTCAATCAAAGGCGGCTCATACAACCTTAATTTCTCAACAGTAACAACAACATAAATTTTCATATATGAAGGAAAATACAACCTGAAGGCATTATCACTAATATTTTCTAAAATTCTGAATGGACCATATCAAATTGGTTTTAGTTTTTTACCTTCTCCTTGAAGCCTTTCTTTGCTAATTTGAAGCCAAAATTCATCATCGACTTGGAATTTGTGATCTACACGATGCTTATTGTGCCTTGTTTTGTACTTGAATTGGATTTTTTCTATTTTTTCTTGAACTACTTGATGCACCAATTGGATTTTTCAATGAAACTTTTAGCTTTATCTATGTCACTATGACCATCAATACCAATATATTTTCCAAAAACGAAATCCAAAGTAGATTAAGGCAAATATCCCAAACATTCCTCAAATGGCAATGTTTGAGTTGAAGAGTTCTTGGCCGGTTGTAAGCATATTGAATATAGTGCAAGTTTTCATCCCACAACTTAGGATGCTTGTTGAAATAACCGTGAAGAAGATGTGTTACCGTCCTGTTCACCACCTTTGTTTGACCATCTATTTGTAGATGAAATGTTGTACTCTTTTTCAATTTGGTGTCCATGAATCCCCATAAGCTTGACCAAAAGTTCCCAACAAAGTGAGAATATCGATCACTAACAATGGATGTGGGCAATCCAAAATGCACCCATACATTATGAAAGAACAATTGAGCAGTTTGTTCAACTGTAATTTTCTTTTTACATGGCATAAAAATACACATTTTCTTGAACCTATCCACAACTACAAAAAGATAATAACGATTCCTTTTTGACATAGGAAGACCTCCAACAAAATCCATAGAGACATTCTCCCATGGAAAAGAATGTACTAAAAGTGGTGTGTACAATCCTAACTTTCTATTGATAGGCTTACTAACAACACATAATTAACAACCTCTAATAAAATGTGACACACTTTCAAGCATACAAGGCCAATAAAAATACCTCTATAGATATGCCATCGTCTTACTTACACCGAATTGACCATCAATAAGAGAAGTATGTGCCTCTCTTTTTATGTTGAATCTTTCTCCCTGTGGAATACAAAGCTTACCAAGATGGTACAAGAAGTTATCATGCATGTGATAATCCATTTCCTCTATTTGGTTCCCTTGACTTAAAGTTTCATATACATCTTGAAAATCACTATCTAAATAATATTGTTCAACATATCTCTCATGCAAAAAACAATTATTCTTAAGAATAGTAGCAGCACTAAGAATAGGCCTAGAAATCATGTTAGCCACTTTATTGTAGATACCTTTCTTATACCTTATCAACAAGTGGAATTTTTGAAGAAAACCCATCCATCGAAAGTTCCTTGATTGCTGCAATTTTGTTTGTGATTGCAAGTATTGCAATGGTTGATGATCAATGTGAATTATTTTTTCCTTACCCATCAAGGAGTGTTCAATTTTTCACACTTTTCACCAATGCATGCAACTCCTTATCATATGTAGGATAGTTAATCACTGCACCATTAAAATTTTCTGAATGAAAACAAATTGGCTTACCATGTTCCATGAGGACCACACCCATGGCATAATCACTAGCATCAGTATGAATCTCAAATGAATGTCTCAAGTCTGGAAGTGAAAGTACTGGGGTTGAACTGATATTTTCCTTCAATGCATCAAATTCCTTTTGATTTTTACCTCCCCACTGGAAGACCTGCTCACACTTATTAGTGCATGAAATGGAGCTGCGATAGAAGAAAATTTATCAATAAACGTCCTCCAATATTGTGTTGCTCCCAAAAAGCTTCTTAACTCCATAAATGTTTTGGTCTTTGGCTAATTCAAAATGACATCAACCTTGGAGGGATCTATTTTCAGTTCACCTCCTCCAACAATATGACCTAAATACACTAAAGAAGTTTTTCCAAACTCACACTTTGACATCTTTAAAAACAATTTTTCTTTCTTCAAGACATCAAGTACCTTTTTGACATGCATGACATGTTCGTCACGAGATTTATTGAAAATCAAGATTTCATCTAAGTATAGTATCACAAAATCATCTAGAATGGCCTCAATACATCATTCATCACACGCATAAAGGTAGCTGGAGCATTCCAAATACCAAAATTCATAACTAGCCATTAAAACAAACCTTATTTTCTTTTGAATGTTGTCTTACATATGTCACCTTCAACAATTCTAATTTGATGATAGCCACTACTTAAGTCCAACTTAGTAAAATACTTTGCATATTTCAATTGATCAAGTAAATAATCTATTCTAGGAAGTGGGTAACAGTTCTTTAACATAATTTTGTTCAATGCACGGATGTCCACACACATGCACCATGTTCCATCCTTCTTTGGCACCAAAACGATAGGTGAATTGCATGGAGAAGTACTTGGTCTAATGTTCCCTTTTTCCAACAAATTTTAAATTTTCTTTTTAATTTATGCACTTTCCATCACTGACATCCCATACATTCCAATGTTAGGAAGAGGAAAATCTTGCTGCAATTGTATTTCATGTTGGATTCCCTTCTTGGGAGGAAATCCTTTTGGCTCCTGAAACATCTCATCATATTGGTTAACAACCTCAACCTCAAACAAATCAGATTTTAATCTTGAATCACAACCTTGAAAAGCTTCATTCTCAACATATTTTTTTTGCTTGATCAATTAAAGCACAAAATTCCTGCTAGAGTTAATAAGTCTCTTCATTTTTATGACATTTACAAGTGAAAGATTTAGTTTTTGTCGATGTTCTCTAACAATGTAAACTATTCCATATTTGAACAAGTGATAATTGCTTTCATGGCGATGAAAAATAGCTTTTATATCATACAAATATGGTCTTCCCAAAACAATTCCAGAAATATCAAGTGGAACTACATCAAGTTCAACTTCATCAAGAAATTTTGTTGTAATTGCAAATTTAAGTATGCATTTCCGCATAACTTGTAAGATTTCATCATTGCATATCCAACTTAAAGGATAAGTTCTTAGATGAGGAATGGTCTCTAATTTTAACTTCTTGACTAAGTCTTCGGATATCAGATTTTCTTGTGAACCACTATCAAAGAGTGTATCAATTTTGGTGTGCTTTGAAATAAACCGAATATCGAAAAGTTAAATTCTAGTTTTCTCATCTTGAGTATCATTAGGAAAACTTTAAGAGCTAGTGCATGCTATGTCCTTACCTTTCATTCCCATTGTTGTGATTTTGTTTCATCTCTCGAATTGGAACCTAAGTCATGTTGTGTATTTGCAGTTGTCTTTTGCTTCCCTTTGTTGTTAAACTTCTTTGGTTTCATCTCCGGATGAAGCTTCCAACAATGAGCTTCATCATGACCCTCTTTGGAACAATGTTTGCATGTTATTTTTTCTCCTTCCTTTTTTATGGATGGATTTTTATTTCCTTTCCCTTTTAACTTACTCTTACCCTTGTCTCCACTTTTGAATGGCTTATTGCTACCCTCTTGTGAAATGTTTTTCCCTCTTGCTTCAATATGTGTTTCCTGAACACAAACCTCATCTAAACTTGTAATAGTATGCCTGAAATAACTATGTAAACCCTCAATATATTTCAACAAAGTGTCTTGTGAATTCAAGTCTACACCTAATATCAAGCACCTTCTTCTAAATTCTTGAGTGTAGCTTTGCACACTTTGACCCTTTAGTTGTCTAAAATTTTGCCAATCCATAATAGCCTTTTGAATATAAGCTAATGGATAAAATTTTCTTCTAAGTGCATCAATAAAATCTATCTAAGAGGTGGAGACCTTACCATGATTTTTCATATCCTCCTGTGTTTCAGCTACCCACCAAATCAAAGCAACAATTTCCAACCTTAATGAAACCAACTAAATATTTGTTTAATCATATTTGATGTTGTGTATCCTCTAATAAAATTCAAGTTGATGAACCCAATTATCAAGTCTTTTAGCATTCACTTCACCATTATACATAGGCAATTCGAATTTGATATCAAGTTTTAATAAGGGAGTTTTACCATGCACCCTTGGGGTATGTGGATGTGTTTGAGTAACAATGGTTGTGGAAGAGGAAGAAGATGAAGGTGAGGATGGAGGTGAAGGTGATGGTGGAGAAGAGGGTGGTTTGTTACCATTTAATTTTGAAGGCTTATCATTAGCTCCTCCTTTTCCTCCAGAAGAACCCTCTCCTTTTGAATGCTAGGAACTTTCACCCTGCAATATTGAAGTCCTCTCTTCATAGATAACCTTCACCATTTTAGTCATGTCAAAGAAATATTTTATAAAATTATTTTCTTCATCTAACATATTATAAGCTCCTCCTTCATGAGACATGCTTGTTTAAGCTTCAACTGCAATTTGAGGAAGAATTTGTGGTGGAGATTGTGGAAAACTTGCTCTCCTTGTCCTTGTCCTAACTTGAGGACTTGCAACCGCATGTTTTACTTCTCCTCTCTTGAGCTTCAACTTTGTAAGCATCAAAAACACTTGTAAACAACTAAATCCTCACAACAATAAAGAAAACTGAAGATCTGATGCCAAACTTGATATGTATGAGATCTTATTGTAAATTTGCTTGAGGGTTTTGTAAATTGAACGTGTTAACATTGAGTTTTTGAGAGCTTTTATGTTAATTTTTAAACACATAAAGCATGAAAATAAAATATGAAATATGCAGAAACAACAGAAAAATACACCATAAAAATAACCACAACACAGAAAATGATGAAGGAGTTCACCCTTTGTTGGCTTGAGGGGTCTTGACCCAGGTTCGGTGTGAAAGGTTTGCCAACAAACCCCTATACTACTCGCCCTTTTGGCAGTGACCTACTTTCGCAGGTCACAGTCTCACCTGAAGTAGTATGGATGGGTGTTGGAACCAGGTTTCCGCACCCTGAGAACGGAAGGGTAAGGCAAGCAAGGCTGCATTCTGTTCAGATTACCTTGTCTCTTCGTAGGGTTAATTATGTATCTAATTGCATCCATGTGCACTAGATCTATGGTTATAATATTTTCATAACATCAATACAAAATTATATACAAAGAGCGGAACAGATCTAGATCAGTCATTCAATACACAGACCTTCACAGCATTATATAACGAGAGCGGAACAGATCCAATCATTCAATACATAGGCCTTCACAGTGAGATGACAAAAAATGCAAAACACAGTAATTACCATCAATTCATTCAATAATACTCACATATTCAGATCTAATAATCCTATGCATTCATTCATTCATCAAACTTTCCTTGCAATTCCCTCCCAACCTGCGCACACAACAGCAAGGTCCGCACACAGCTGGACTAGGAGCTCTGCACACACAACTAGCAGGAGTCCGTTCCCCAAAACCCAAACAGATAGCTTACACAATAGATCGTATCAATAGCTCATCAAATACTCCCTCTTACAATTTGAAATGCCTCTCTATTTATAACAATCTAGCTTTAACATTCATATGGTCCATTACCCATGGTTTTCGGACCCCTAGTTTACCCTTTGACCCATTACAATGCGTTCAGGGTTTTGACCCACCCCAAAACCCCTGTGCTATACTAAATATAATAAAAAATAACCAAAATGGACTAGTTTAGTAGCTTGTTAGGAGACCCCATTCCAACAGTACCCCAACACAATCTTGTGACTCGTCCCAAGTCACTTTGGTGGCGCGCCTTCAATCTGCGTGCGCAAGGTTGCCAGGGTGCGAAGGAGTGGTGGAAGCACTTCCTTGTTTTGGGCCGCAACATGTTGCGCAATGTTGATCATCGTTAGAGAAGCAAGACCATCTATATCCACACCAACTCGTTCTAACAACCGGTGGAGGCGTGCAATGGCGGACTGCGCATCATGTGCAAGATGGAGTGCAGCATCAGACCATGGCTTCAACTTTTTGCACACAACCTTCTTGGGGTGACGAAGGTCCTCAATCCTGTATATGGTGGCCAGGCATTGTGTGGGGACGGGGGGAGGTTTGGAGGCCCAAATTTGATCTAGAACATCTTCTGCCTACTGCAATTCCCATTGGGCATGCTGAAGCATGGGGTGGTGCTGTACTGTCATCCATAGCTGCGTAGCCACTTCAAGAAATTGGGCTCCCTGCGCCAGTTGTTCCTGAATAATGCATGTTGCGTTAGTGACCACGACAATTCACTGGCTCTCTCTTCTGGAGGCATGACATACTGCTTGCGCCTTTCTCGGTTACGATAGTGCACTTCTTGCATCACTCTGGAAGACAGTCTTCATAACTCTATAGTAGATAGCTGCGCTAAGTCTACTTGAATGTCCCTAGTAATCGATTCAGAAGTGTGAATTATGGCAGTGAGAGGGAGTAATCATACGTTGCTTCTAGTGGGCGGAGTCTAGAAATGGTGGAGACGTCGCAGCAGATCCTGGTGCCGTAGCATTCTTGTTGAACTTGGTTCGCAGATAATCCTTTCAGTCGGCAGCCCACGTGCACTCCTATTATTGCACTCAGTGTCTCGCAGTCCTCTTATCAGTTCCTCCAGCGAGTTGGGATCCATAATAGAGAGACGAGTGTCATATAACATATGAAAGAGTATAAAAAACCAGAATGTGGATAGCCAATGCCTCTTGACAGGTGAATAAATAGCCCAACCCAACATCTTCCAGCCATTCGCACCCCAATCGAAGCTACTTAATGGCGAGGTAGATCGCGTGTGGCGCGTACCCTCGATCTGTCAGACCGTGCTTATCATAAATGGTGATATTGATGATCTTCTGCCCATTTTATGTGTTTGTAAGTGTCTTTTCTCATTAACTCAGGATGTGCTAACGTTCCTCCTTCGTGTCCAAGTTCATGTCCCGAAAATGTCAGAGCGTAGCTGACATGTTAAGGTCGTTTTCGTATCTTGATGGAGGGTTGACACCAGGTGATCCTGCAAGGGGATCGGGAGTCTTTTCCAAGCATTTATGCCATTCGTGGATGGAACATTCTTGTGAGAGATGGCTGCGTCATACGTCCGTAGGTGATTTATTTCTTGAGATGTTCGCAGATTCTCCTAGATACACATGATTGTAGATAGGTTTATAATCCTATGCGTGCTAAGGTCAATGTTACTCTGGTAAGTCTGGTTGGGAAAGAGTTGAGCGCACCCCTGAGTGTTGCACATTAGCAGGTAGCCAGGTAGGTCGACCGGCCTTGGGGCCCATCTAGCCATAGGAGTTTCTATACGCAGGATCACCCTACTCCAATACTTCGTTCGAATAGGGGATATAGGTCCCTGCATAGGTGCTTCATATCGAGTTAGTGGTAGTGCTTCGGACCTACATTCTGTGATAATATTAGAATTCGTAGCCTCTAATTGTTATCTACGTCCTCTTGGCAAGGCAAGGTTCTTTCTATGGTAGAGATGCGGCAGAATTTTCTGATGGTCTGAAGGCTGTGAAGCGCCGAAACCTCATGCAGCCGGCTCTGCCAATTCTCCAGCTCCTCATCGGAGTTGGAAAAAAATTCACTGTCCTTTTCCAAACAGAGCATCCCTTCATCCGTGGGGTTAACTTGATCTTCATCTTGTGTAGTGATCTTATAAATTTGATCTAATTCCTCCTTTGTATGGACTGGCTCGGTATACCGGGCACCTTCCACGGGATCCAGGGTCATTATGACACGTGTACCTTTGATTTCAAACACCATGCTGCATTTCTTGAGGTTGATAATACCTCCCATGTATATTGCATAGTCCAGCCCAAGGAGCACAGGGTAGGGGTCCACATCTTCAACTATCTCAATGAATTCAAAGTCAGCTAGGAATCTTACCCCTGCAATGTAAACCATAACTTTTGGTAACCTACCCAAGGGAATGATTTTCTGTTGATTTTCCATGCGCAGCTGGATAGTGGACCATTCCAGTTTGGGTTTTCCCATTCATTGCCATGTCTGCTTAGGTAGAACGTTGGCATCAGATCCAAGATCTAAGATAACTTGATCCATTTCATAGTCTCTGATTTGTGCAGTTAACGCATTTCTCTCCCTGTGCGTTTCTTAGAGCTATACAGTTTGTGCACGTCCTTGGTCTTGGGAATCAAGGTGGGCTAAGCTACGCAGGTATTCATCAAGGCTAGGAGGTTTTTTATGGCCTATGGGTTCCTGAGCAACTTCAGACATGCCTTCAAAAAGGTCTCAATTTCCTCCTCACTCTGATGCTGCGCAGGGGCTGCTAGTACTACCTGTTCTTCGCAAGATACTTCTTTGCTTCCCTTGGTGTCCAGCCCGCTACGTGTTATGACCTTTACACTTGGATCTGCTTCTTATAGCTCAGTTTTAACCCTTTTTACGTTCTGCATCGGGGTAGGCTGCTTTTCCTGCATTCTGGCTATTAAGATCGGGTAGTCTTCTACCTCATTGTCCAATTGTTTGTAGTATTTACACGATGGTATGGTGGGATTAGAGCATTCTCTGGAAAAGTGCCCTACTTATCCACAATTATAACAGATTAGCTAACCTCCTCCTCGGCCTACTTTTCCTCCCCGACCTCCTCTGCCTCAGGCTGGTGATCCTCCAAAGTGCGGAGCTAGTCTTGGTGATGCAGGGTCTGATTGCACACGATATAAGTTCCCCCGATCCATCATTAAGTCATATGTTCGACAGTTTTGTTCGTCATGTCCTACTGATCGGCAGAATCAACACCATTGTTGTTTTAGTTCTGGGACATACGCACCTAGCCGAGGACAATGGTTCGTATCGTGTAGGCCTGATAGCCGACAATCATCACACCATAGCGCAGATCCGCTTGATCCTGGTCGCAACAGGACAGGTTCCGTACTTACCCTTGGGCATATTGGGCTAGGTCCCCCAGCTTGCATATAATCAATCAGTAGAGGGCACTGATCCTTTTTCTGACCAGACACTTGACCACATATACACAAGAGATCCGCGCAGATGTATTTTCCTCGCTCTTTTTGCAGGTTCTGTATCTATATGTGCATAGCCCCGAGTTGTTCCTGGATCTATTGTACTCCTGCTGAGGTATCCTCCCGAGTAGCAGCTTCTAACTTTATAGCGACTTATACAACTTTCTCCTATGATTCAAAGGTTTGCTAATTCATTGGTGTGCACAGGTGAGGTAACAACATGGCGATGAACCACTCCGTATGTTGTCTATCATCATACTCGAACCCTCCTTCCCTAATTGCCTTCTTTAACCGTTGATCTGCCTCCCATACTGATTCAAATGCACCTTGTTTGAAGTCCTTTATGTCTGCTACTAACTGGGAATAAGATTTCGGCTTGCGGAATTGTTGCTTCAGAGCATCCTTAATATCTTGAATGGAGGCAGTTCGATTCTGGGTAACGTATCGCATATACCAGTCCAGAGCTCTATCTTCGAATGCTAAAGACAGCTGTGCCCTCTTTATCGTATCGCTTGCGACGTTCTGCGCAGTCTAGACAGAGTCTAAAAAAAACCAAAATCAATCCATGTCCTCATCTCCTACCCTTTTAAAGGTAGGTAGTTTCGAATGCGCAGCCATATCACTATCCAGAGACGACGTTATAGGTGAATTATTACCTTTGTGTGCCCTAAGTGGTGATGTAGTTGGTTCTTACACTGGGCTATAGGTGGCCCTTCCTCCGTCAAGGTTGGTCCAATAGTACTTACCGCTGCGTGTCGTGCTCCCGTCTGGATCTGAGGTCATTCATTCGGTATGGTTACACAAAATGCTCTTCTCACACAACAACTTCTTGATCAGCAACGGTAACGTCCTCAGAAACTTACCCCGGAATCCTTTGAAGAATCATCACTCGACCTCAGAGTATGATATAAACTGATCAATGGAAAACTCTGTCACAAAGCCTCCTAGCACACTATCCACCCAGTGATCCACCGTGCGTGTAATAGTATTATCAGTTCTTTCCAGCTGTTCAAGCAGATCTGGAGTCCACTGAGTGACTCGCTCATCCTTCCAGCACTTCTAGAATTCTACCAACCTAGCCAGCCACTCCTGAAGTTCAATTGCAAAGGTTACAAAGAATATTTCGTAGCTTTCAGTAAGAACATACCTATTTTTCCACCTTTCCGCTGTTAAATTTTTACTTCTGTTTTCGTTTACCGTAAACTCCTGGATCTGCCTTTCGAACCAGTCCTTGATTTCTTTTCTTTCAATTTTCCAGTATTCTCTTGTAATTACCTGATCCCTTTCTCAGATCTCTTTCGGTCCTAGCAACGGAACCATTTGTTGGCTTGAGGGGTCCTAACCCAGGTTCTGTGTGCAAGGTTTGCCAACAAACCCCTATACTACTGGCCCTTTCAGTAGTGACCTGCTTTCGTAGGTCACAGTCTCACCCGAAGTAGCATGGGTGGCTGGAACCAAGTTTCCGCACCCTGAGAAAGGAAGGGTAAGGCAAGCAAGGCTACGTTCTGTTCAGATTACCTTGTCTCTTCGCAGGGTTAATTATGTATCTAATTGCATCCACATGCACTAGATCTATGGTTATATGTTTTTCATAACATCAATACAACATTATATACCTAGAGCGGAACAAATCTAGATCAGTCATTCAATACACAGACCTTCGCATCATTATATAACCAGAGCGGAATAGGTCCAATCATTCAATACACAGGCCTTCGCAGTGAAAGGACAGAAAATGCATAACACAGTAATTACTAGCAATTCATTCAATAATACTCACAGATTCAAATCTAATAATTCTGTGCATTCATTCATTCATCAACCTTTCCTTACAACTCCCTTCCGAACCTGTGCACACAGTAGCAGGGTTCGCACACAGCTGGACTAGGAGCTCCATGCACACAGCCAGTAGGAGTCCGTTCCCCAAAACCCAAACATATAGCTTACACAACAGATCGCATCAATAGCTCATCAAATCCTCCCTCTTACAATCCGAAATGCCTCTCTATTTATAACAATCCAGCTTTAACATTCCTATGGTCCGCTACCCATGGTTTTCGGACCCCTAGTTTACCCTTTGACCCATTACAATGCGTTCGGGGCTTTTACCCACCCCAAAAACCTTGCGCTATACTAAATATAATAAAAAATAACCAAAATGGACCAGTTTCGTAGCTTGTTAGGAGACCCCGTTCCAACACCCTTCCTGGGCTACGTCTCCTTGGTTCAGCTTCCAATGGCTTGGCCCTCTTTCATTATGCTTAAAATGGTGATTACATACAATTAAAGTGATCAAATGGTTTCAAAAAATGTTCTATCAGCTTCAGAATACCCAAAAATTCCCGCCTAGCCTCTCTCTGATCCGAAATTGGTAAAAAACTAAAGAAGTTATGAGCCTCCCTAGTTTTGCTGCTAATCACACAACAAATTCCCAAAAATCCGGACCGGTCCTACAATTTCATCTTGATTTCGGAAAATAGAGCGACATTTTCGCGCAATTTCAGGCGAAATTTTCGGATACTTAATTTTCCCAATAATGCCATAAATCCGAATTTTAAACCATATTGTATTGGCACCAAATTAATTTTTTTTAAATAAAAAAATTGACTGTTACCATAACCATTGGAGGTCAGGGTGGTAGTGGTCACATGTTACTGTAGAAGTTTGGGCAAGAGGCTAGGACCTAGCCCTTCACTCCGATGCAAATTTCATATGGTATGCAAATACGGGGGGACAGGGCTTAACCCTGGCCCCTTACTCTCGAACTTCACCGAACAACACTTTAAATCATGTTTTCAGACCATAGTTTAACAAGTAACTTTGGTGGTCCAATGGTGAAGGCTTGGCATTGTTTGCGGTGAGGTTTGACAGTCGAATCCAATGCAGTGCAGTTTGGTATTAAGCCAATTTTGATGGCCCCCGTGCTGCCACGTGGTGGCCTTCAGTTGGGCCACATGGCAGCATGTGGTTGGCCATCAACCCAACCAATGAAAACACGCCAACAAGCACCCATAAAAATCAGAAAAGTGGCAAGGCCTGATTGGCCCAACAAACCCAGTCAACCTTTGACCAGTCAACCATGCCCAGTCAGTTTTACGGACTGCTGACTGGGAAACCTGCACATTTTTGCCAAAATTTTCCTTGTTTGGGAAAATGAACAAAACAAGTTTATGGGAGCATACGGTGTCAGTTTCCCACAAAACGAGATGCGCCAAATTCATAACGATGAGATATACGTAGTCGTTCAGGTTCCACATTAATATGGAAACTTTCATTTTTTAGCATAGTTTTAAGCACCTAATAAAAATACTTGGAAAACATTTGTTTAAGAACCACCATCCCCACCCACCCCACATAGTCAGGTTCCATGTGCAGTTTTGGACTGCAAGCGTCATGAGTGTGTTGAAGTATTTTCTCCTCTTCCTCCACCCTTTTGTCCCTCTGATCCTCTGAATTAAAAGTTTTTTTGTTCGTCTATTTCAAATATTTCCCTTGATGTTCATGAGGATTAGGTATTTGGTGGATTTGTTGTTGAGAAACCAAATTGTGATGTCATTTAGGATGAGTATGTGGCAGAGCCCATTATCAAACAAGAATATGAGATGAAGGATGACTCTCTACCTTCCGCAAATCTTTCGCATCATCTTGACATTGTTCGTGATTCTGTCATTCTAATTGAATCATGTGAAAATTCATATTATGATATTATCAATACTTCTAATCATTCACAAATTCATGGAATGTCAGCTTTTCATTTAAATGCAGAGAGGATGAATCTTCTATCAATGACCTTCCCAACATCTCATCATTCCTTTCTAGAAACATAGAGGGTGAAATTTCTTTTTTTCCACCTTCCCCTTTATATGATTCATCAGATCATGAGGATACCTCTATTTGCGATATTTGACTTTCTGATCGTGGTTGTCATGGTATTTTAATTCATTCAGCTAGTCATGATCCTGATTTTCCTGTTTTTAATTTTTCCAAGCTATTGATCTTTGACGATTTATATTTTGACGAGTTGGATATTCCTCAAATTATCGAGGCACTTTAGCCCAAGTTGATGGTTATGTTAGGTTCTTGTAGCCTTGAGGTCAGTTCCACCTCCAATCAAAAGTGCGTTGAATCTATTGAGGATCCTCATCACTCCATTGCACATATTCAAAATCCTTCTGATTTACAATTTTCACATCCTCCATCTGTTTTTCACAATTCTATCGCTCAATAATTGGATGAGACGTACTTGGTGAGCATCGTGGAAAAACAAAAATTTATTTTTTCTTTATGTTTTCTCTTTTTCATGGTTTGAAAGTTTATGATTGTAAATCCTTGATTCGCGATGTGTCACGACACCATGAGACGTCCACAAAATTTCTACCATGTGCTTTTCACCATTTCTTTTTTGCGTGCGCATTCAAACTTCAAACATTTTGGTTTGCAATGTATTATATTTTTTGTATATTTTTATGCATGTATATCTTTCTAGACTTGAATTCCCTCACTCGCGTAGGCCTTCCAATGTGCTGGTGGCTGCATTGGAAATATCACTTTACGTGAGTTGGCCTAATTTCTGCTTAGGTTAGGAGTAGGAGCAGTGTTTGCTTTGATTTTCTTTCGCTCGTTTGTTTACAGTTGCTTCTTTCCTTCACTTTTTTATTTTCTTTTCAGTCTTAGGTTAGTTTTCGCATGACACTGTGTTTCGATTCTAAAGCAAGCATGGTAAAACCCAAGACGAAATTTTTTCTTCTACTAACACTTGGTTTTTTGGATTTTCCCTCTCTTTGCGTGAATCTTGCTATTTTCTTTTGGTTGATGATACTCATATGGAAAACACATTCCTTATCAGAGAGAGTCATAGTGAAGTTGTGATGTTTGGGTTTTAACTAATTTCACCTGCTCTAATTGGTCCTAATTTATTTAGCTAATCCTTGTCACTCTAGTCTAGTAGAGTAAGGAGGGGAGGAAAACCTTAAAAAGTATGTCAGATGTGTACATAAACATACTTCTCTGAAGGAACAACCTCTTCTGCTCTCAATAAGCCAGGATCCCTCTTTCACCCCATGAAAAAAACAAGTTCCTATGCAGAATTGTTTGAACAAATGAAAAAAAAATGAAATAAAGGGCAAAAGAATAGAAAGGATTCATGTGCAGAGAGGTGAAACAAGAAACTCTGTCGGGGTAAATTCCAGGCTCTTTAGCAGCGAAGAAATGATTGTGTTTTTGAAGTGACTCTATCGGGGTAGTGTCCAGGCCTGCTGGTAGTGGAGCGACACCAGAAATGAAAAAAATTACTTTGACAATCTCTTTTACTTTTGCATATAAATACTCCTCATCCCCAATTGAAACTACTTAGTGTGACTTGGCTTCGTTAGTGTTTCACGGATGAAGGGCATGGAAGGGGGTATGTCTTTAACTCAGACTAAGTGAGGGAATTGTGATCATCACTTAATTGAACAATACTTCTGGAAGGGTGAGACCCATTTTTAAATGAAGACAAGATTCATTTAGAGAGCTGGAGTTCTACTAGTGTGTCACCAATGTTGAAGCGGTTACAACCACCCTCCAAAATTTTGCCATTGCATAGATTTTGGAGCCTAAATTCTCTTCACAGGAGAATACCGTGCATTGATATTAGGTATCTATGCTTTGAATGATGTTTATCTTTTAGTTTTCTTGTGTTCATTTTCTTTTCCACTTAGAAACTTTTCTAAGTCACAAGTTGACCTCCTGTCCAACTCTTGTACAACAGTTCTGGGCTTGCCTCTAGAAACTGTCAAATCCATGGAGCCAGTCTTGTCCTTCATGTCCATAATTTCACAGTATTGACTGTTAGCCCAGCCTTGATCTCGAATACTGCACAATCATGACAGGAAACCCAACACTGAGCCCAGAAATTGCGCAATCACCCACTTAGCTTAGAAGCTGTGAAATGCACTGAGTTAGTAGCTGCCAGTTCCCTGGAACTACACAATACTTCCTAGTTAGGTGCATTGTAATTTTTCCTGGAAAATTAGAAACAAAAAACATCGAAAAATCATCCTTAAAATCTAGGGATCTATTTTTAGTAACTCGAAGGAAGCACACTTGTTATTTTTGGAAACTGTCGCCAAGTGTCACTTTTCGCTTGATTTGTGGCATGCGCACCATAAAACCTAATTACTCAAATATATTTAATCAACACCCCTAGAGATAATTCTCACATTCAATATTAGAGCTCTAGAATTCCTGAGGAGACCAAGAAACCTTCGGCACGATCATCGTCGCTTTTTTGGGTGAGTTTTGCATTTATCGCTTTTAGTCACTTTTTTCCATTTGTCTTGCATGGGTGTTGTTTTTATTTTTTTCTATGCATGAATGCTAGCGTTTTAACATTATTTAGCATGTATAAGTGTTTTTCCAAGTTTTTGTTTTCCTTTCACAAGTGTCACATCAGTTTCTGCATTTTTGCACCAATGGTCGTCGTTGCAGCGACTCTCCTCACCGATCTCGTTCACTTCTCGTTTTTTTAGTTTCTGAACTTGATTGGTTTTTTTTATCAAAAATTATTCATATATGCACTCATGCATTCACAATATTTCATATATGCTCATTTTCACACTTCCCTTAGGCATATCTTCCTTTCCCTTGGCCAGATTTCACTTTGCCCAATTGGGCATTCCGAAATATGGAGGCTCAATCTTTAAGCTTGGCCTCTATAACTACACAATGTGTAGTATTGGCTAGCTTGACTGCACATTGTGCAGTTCTAGGCCTCAACCAACAACCTTGGCCACTGAGACTGTGCAATGCGCAGTCTCTCCTAGCTCACTGCTCAGGCTGAACTGCACATTGCACAGTTTCAAGCCACAATATTCGACATTGACTACTGGGAATATGAAATGCACAGTTTCCAAAAAAATTTAGACCATCTTCCCATAAAAAATTGCGCAATCCTTCCTTTCAGTTTCCTGGTGTGCTGCATGAACATGTCCTGAAAGTTGTTTTGCTTATAATTGACATTTTCTTGCCATCAGTGTCTTTTCTGTCCCATAGGTACAAGAGTTGATGAGCATCTCTCCAAAAGTCACTTTCACAATGGAATCAAAGAGAGATGCCTCAAAGGAAACCATTGAAATCAGTACCGGGGAAGCAGTTAAGCAAGTCCCTGTTAACTTGCTAGTTTACTCATACACTCAGTTGTTCATAGAGAAGGGATCTAAACTGACATGGCCGCAGTTTAAGGATGATTTCACCAATGAATTTAAGGCAGACTTGGAGGACTGGTAGGTGTATATTAGCATCATGTAGTCAGGGACTTACAAGTTTGCATGAAGGTATCTAGCCTTCCCATGTGAGGATGTGATCAACTAGGTTGTTTCAAACATTGATGCAACAACCATGACATTGAACAACATCAACAGGAAGAAGCTTGCTACATTCCTGACAACATATTTAAAATATATGTATCATCTTCCTGGGCCAATGAAGAACATGGAATCATAGTTACAAAAGCATGAAAGATATCATCAAGGGTTGGGTGAAGGATCTAACAAAGTTTAGACATTCAACCACCCATATGTGCAAGACAAGATCACTCAGGAAATCCTATCAACTTTTGGTCATACTAGCCTACAGAATCTATGTCCAATTAGACATAGAGACCTTTCCTCAGGGGTGGGATATATTGTTGAACTAGGTAGTGAACGAGGGGAAGTCATTCATCTAGTCAGACCTATTGGCTCATCATCTGAGAGTGCACATGACAAAATATCGCAACCACCTAAGGGGGAACAAGCACACTTCTAAATTTCTGAATAATTAATAGATGCAATTTGTTTGCAGAACCAGTTCCCTAGAATGAACTAAACATTGGCACAGAGAGACACTGTCATACATATCTATAGTAATCTACTCTCATATTGTAGTCATCATGAAGTCATGGAGTTTCTTATTGATCACTTCATCATTTTGATTTATAGCCTCATCTTTCAGGAGGACCCACCTTGCATGTCATGAGAAAATATGGAGGCGATATCAGAGATTGATGATTGGTTTGCATTTCTGGATGGCACATTGATCATAGTATTTGGTGGGTAGAATTCGTTGTATCTTTTACCAAGATATACCACCCACAAATTGGTCATGCAAGAGGTAGCTTATCACCTCTCCACAGGATTGTCAACAACACTACATAGGACAAAGAAGGCACCATGGAAAACTCTTCCTTTGCAAGTCGGATTATACGAGATCAAGAATCTCAAAATTTCAGATGTCTAAGGGAAAGCCATCGTCAAATTCAAGTTTTTCACAAAGAGTTACAATTGATATGATCCGAGGGGAATTTACAAAGAAAACTGTGTGAGAGTATACTTCAACTAGGTCAGTGGGATATATCAATGGTCAGAGGAGGAACCATGGAAGAGCTATTATAACTCCTCCCAACCTCTTGAGTCGATCACTACCGGGATGTGACTTCTCAAGTTCTTACACAGGAAACAATAGTTCCAGAAGCAGTCGCAGCAACAAGCAGTAGTCTGGTGCACGATAAAGGAAAGAGGAAGGTAGCAGACAATATAAAAGAGGAACAAGGCTGGAAAATGAAAGAATATCCTCTCACTGAGAAAGTTTCTTTGGCGATCAAAGTGAAGATGGGATATAGGCAGCAAAGATCAGAATGAAGGAAGAGAGAGAATAAATCCTTAGAGAAAGTAGTGCAGAGAGCGCAAAGAGTAGAACAAGCGTTGAAGGAAGAACACGAGATTAGAAGAAGAGAATAAGGGGAGAGACAAAAGCAATAAGAGAAAGAAAGGCAAGGTGCCACACCATAAGAGGTGACAACATTACAGGTTGAAGAATCAGTACATGATCAGCCGATAACAGAAGGGGTGAGTGAACAGATGCAAGAACATGATTTTTCTCAAGAGCTTGCATAATTGATTGAATTCATGGAAATGGAAGTGGGATTGGAGCCGCTAAATGAAGATGTGGACTTAATTCCCAGTGCACCTCAGGCTATAGTTCAAACTTCACCACCTCCAGTAGTAGAGCAAGCACCGAGTGAGGAAGTGGAGGCAGTTCCCCTTGATGATGATCTGGACATGGACGTGTACAATCTATCATTTTTTGAGTTGTAGAGGAAGATTGTACAAGCGTGAAGAAAACACTTCCTGGATGATAATGCATCACCTACATTCATGAGAGAAGGGTGATCATGGTAGACACCAGCAGGAATCCAAATTCCATTGATGATGTTGAAATTTGCAAAAAGAAACAATGAAATTGGAATCTAGAAACAACAAGAAAAGGCACACACACTAGTGTGGGATCACAGGTCACACATTTTGAAGATTGCAACAAGAAACAGTGAAGGAGGCATCCTGAAACATCATTCCTGATCCTAGTTGGAAAGTGATCACCTAAACTAGGTGGGGGCCACATAGGTGATTTTTGTCGCAAAGTCTATTTTTAGACATATGGATCATGTTCTATAAGTTGCGGGATGCTATTTGTGGATGGTTGGTCAAGTTGGAAAAATAGATGGATTTCTATTTTTAGACATATTGGGCGGAATCTATTTTTAGATTTCCAGTCTAAAAATAGATATGTCGAATATTATTATCTCTTAATAATGTTTGGACTCTAAACATTATCTTATTCTCTTGGAGCACTTCAGTTAAGTGCACAGATGTGGCACAGGAGCTGACAGAAGGAATTACGTTATTCCTACAGGTTATGTGGAGCTATTGCATGGATACTTCAGTTAGAACTCATGTGAGAGAGTTTGGTGGAGTTGATTGAGGAAGTTAATGGAGTTGTGTTCAATTTAACTAATCTAAACATAGTTGAGCTATTTGTATCTAGTTTAACTGATTGATACAATTAGTGAGAGTGGTGTGAATTAATTATTAATTAATTCACTAATTTTAAACTCATTAATCAACTAAAGAATACATCAGTTAACTTCAGTGCATGGACAATTTCAGTGGAGACCAGTGCAAAGATAGGTGAAAGGGAAAGTGTGACTATCAGTTGTGACTATAAGTGATGCATGGTTTGCATCCAACACTTAGTAGAGATGCCTATAAATACTGCGTGAGCAAGGATGGGGTAATACATTCTCATCAAGAGGCATTCTTCAGCAGGGATTGCGTAGTAGAGGCAGGCTATCAAGTGGCAGAGATTGGAGCATGTGTTTTGCTAGATCTAGCTTGATTAGTGTGTAGCAAGTGGAGATTATACGGAGAGCTTGTGAGGAGCTTTGTATAATTATTGTTACATGATCTCTATGACATATACAATATACAGATAGTTGGGGGTTTTCAGCTTTAAGATTTCCCATTACATACTGTGTTCATATGTGTGAATTTTTATGGCTTTAATGTGTGCATGCAATTGATTTTATTTCCGCATGTGATGATCAATGGTAGAAGAGATTCTGTATTATGCATGAAGCTAAAATAGTGTGTGAACTAGAGAATCTCGGTGGATAACATATCAGTTATTCAAATTTCTACATGGTATCAGAGTGATATTGATCATTGGAGCAATTGCAAAGCATTGAAGCAGTTGAGTTTTGTGCTGGTGGAATTCGAAATTGCTATAGTAATTTCTTGGTGTCAAAGTTGAGATGTGTTTCAACAGATTGTGATTGGAGTATGCCCTTGAGGGCAGCTCGAATTATATTGCATGGAAGGACAGGATGGAGGCGATGCTGGATGACAATGGGTTGAAGGAATTCATAGATGCAGAAATTCCAAAACTGGGTTCTAGCGATGCTGCCGCACTTGACGCATGGCAAAAGAAGGTAGCAAGGTGTCGAAGGATTCTGTTGGAAGGTGTGAAGGATCACATAGTATCCAGCCTTCATGGTAAAGCTTCTCCATTCTTGATGTGGAAAGCTTTGACAGATTTGTTCCAAAGCAAGAGTGACCAGAGGAAGTTGGCGCTCAAGGATAAACTCAGGAAAATAAAAATGGAGAAGAATGACACTATTCCAGTATACTTGAAAAAGTTTTCCACTGCAGGGATGAGCTTGGGAGTGTAGGAGTTAGTGTGGATGAAGAGAAATTGGTGAGCTTGGCTCTCCTTGGGCTTCCGAAGAGTTGGCACTCCTATCAGGACTCTGTCAATGGTCGGGAGAAATTGCCAGGATGGGAGCGACTTTGGTCGGATCTTGTGCAGGAGGGGATAAGGCCGGATACCAGGGATGGATCTTCATCAAATAATGATGATGAAGAGGATTGCGCTTTGGCTGCCAAAGCAAGGAAGGGGAAGGGCAAGAAGAATGATTCTCAATCCGGTGCAGATGGTAAAGAGCGTGACATGTCCAAAGTGAAGTGTTTTCACTGTCACGAGCATGGGCATTATGCCACGAATTGTCCACAGAAGAAGAGGAACAAGTAGGCTGCTGGAGTTGCAGCTGGTGAGGCTCTTGCCTCGCAATTTGAGCTGGACTTCTCATTGATCGCATGCATAGTGTCTAGTGCATCGGGATCGGGGTGGTATTTTGATAGTGGCGCTTCCTTTCACATGACGGGAGATGTGAATATTTTCAGTGACTTGGTGGAGAAAGATCTCCAGTTGCATGTTGAGTTGGGCGACAATGGACGATACAATGCGACTGGCATTGGTACCATAACCTTTCAGAGGGATTCAGGTAAACTCATTCTTTTACAAGATGTAGTGCATGTTCCAGGTTTAAAGAAGAATTTAGTCTCAGTCGTAATGTTAGAGCATAAAGGGTATGATGTTGTCTTTAGTGAAGGAAAATTTTTCCTTCGAAACAAGGCAATAGGACAAGTCAAGAAGGTTTGGATTCAAGCAAAGAATCTCTAAAGACTTGAAGTAGATGGGATGTCTACGGAGCTTCCTACTGTTGGGAAGTGCAGGAAAGCCATGCAATTGAAGCTTGAGAGGGAGCAGGATTTGCATGCAGGTAAGAGCAAACCTTGGGATGTGGAGCAGCCAAAAGATGAGGATCATGGAGTGGAAGAAACCACTCATGCAAAGAAATTTCGTGCCAGATGGGTAGAGGGAGTGCATGTAGCTATACCACCAGGTGAGAGGTCGGGCGACATGCATGAGTAATCCCAAGAGGATATTTCTGGGTAGGATTCATGGAGATGGTGTGGATCTCATGAATTGAACCTAGCTACGAGGAGCCCACAGCGTAGCAGTATCATGATCAATTGGATTGATGCAGGCAGATCAAAGTGACAGTGTCGGATATTGGAGCACGGATTAGAGTTGACAGCAAGTGCAGAGTGCATGGGTGCAAGAGTTCAACAGCGCAGTGGTTCCTGATGACATGTGCAATTGGGCCCAGCAGAAGTCGAAGACTTTGATGATATATGCATCAGACTGATTGAGTTGTTTGGAGCCTATTCATTTTCAGAGGAGTTGCAGAGCAGATGCATGGAGTTGCATGGCGCTTGTGAAGGTTGCAGAGCGAATGCATGGAGTTGCATGTCGCATGAAAAGACAATACTTTCTTGTTGAGAGGGAGTGTTGAAGATTGCAACAAGAAACAGTGAAGGAGGCATCTTGAAACATCATTCCTGATCCTAGTTGGAAAGTGATCACCTAAACTAGGTGGGGGCAACACAGGTGATTTTTGTCGTAAAGTCTATTTTTAGACATATGGATCATGTTCTATAAGTTGCGGGATGCTATTTGTGGATGGTTGGTCAAGTTGGAAAAATAGATGGATTTCTATTTTTAGACATATTGGGTGGAATCTATTTTTAGATTTCCAGTCTAAATATAGATATGTCGAATATTATTAGCTCTTAATAATATTTGGACTATAAACATTATCTTATTCTCTTGGAGCACTTCAGTTAAGTGCACAGATGTGGCACAGGAGCTGACAGAAGGAATTATGCTATTCTTGAGGGTTATGTGGAGCTATTGCATGGATACTTCAGTTAGAACTCATGTGACAGAGTTTGGTGGAGTTGATTGAGGAAGTTAATGGAGTTGTGTTAAGTTTAACTAATCTAAACATAGTTGAGCTATTTGTATCTAGTTTAACTGATTGATACAATTAGTGAGAGTGGTGTGAATTAATTATTAATTAATTCACTAATTATAAACTCATTAATCAGCTAAATAATACATCAGTTAACTTCAGTGCATGGACAATTTCAGTGGAGACCAGTGCCAAGATAGGTGAAAGTGCAAGTGTGACTATCAATTGTGACTATAAGTGATGCATGGTTTGCATCCAACAATTAGTAGAGATGCCTATAAAGACTGCGTGAGCAAGGTTGGGGTAATAAATTCTCATCAAGAGGCATTCTTCAGCAGGGATTGCACAGTAGAGGCAGGCTATCAAGTGGCAGAGATTGGAGCTTGTTTTTTGCTAGATCTAGCTTGATTAATGTGTAGCAAGTGGAGATTATACTGAGAGCTTGTGAGGAGCTTTGTATAATGATTGTTACATGATCTCTATGACATATATAATATACAGATAGTTGGGGGTTTTCAGCTTTAAGCTTTCCCATTACATATTGTGTTCATATGTGTGAATTTGTATGGCTTTAATGTGTGCATGCAATTGATTTTATTTCCGCATGTGATGATAAATGGTAGAAGAGATTCTGTATTATGCATGAAGCTAAAATAGTGTGTGAACAGGAGAATCTCAGTGGATAACATATCAGTAATTCAAATTTGATATAGTGATGGATCCTAACAACACATTAGTGTGCAACCAATTTTTAAATAAATTGGAAAATTAATTGTAATCTTATCTCATAACAATTTGTAATAGTTAACTAAGTGTGATATACTTAGTTAGCTTAAGAATTTCGTGTTGAGGTTCAAAGGATAGGCATGTAGAGTGATTCTCTTATTAACAGGGTCCAGTTGCAGTTGTAGCACTAGTGTGGTGTGAATGGGATCAATTAACTCACATTAATTGAGTTAAAATAAGTTTAACTAGTTTTAACTATTTGATGAGCTAGTGGAAGATGAAGTGAATTAAAATAGATTTAATTCAAAAGTAGTGATCTACCAAGTAACTAATGATTCACTATTAATAGCTGCATGCATGTCAATTCTGATGGCAACTCAATTGAGATAGAAGTTAAAGACAAGTAAACTATCATTTGTATTTTTGACGAACTGCCGAGGTGTAGTTATAAAAGCAGAGGAAGGATCCATAGTGATTGCGCAGTAAAGGAAGGTCGATTATCCTATTTAATAGGGATTAATTGCCTAGGGATTGCATGAGCAAGGATGGGCTACGAAAGGGCTGAGAATTGGCTAAGTTTTGGTCAGTTTTTCCTAAGAATTGCTAGACAGCTTTTTGTAGGATCAGAGTGAGACAGTAAGGATAGTGCAGGATTTTCTCAGTATGAGAAAGAATTGTATTGTTTCATGATTATTTAACTATGTAAAATATATGATAGAGGGGTTTTTTTAGAAATTAAATAACTTAGACAAACATATTACAGAAAACACAGATACAAAACCAGACAAAACAATTGGCGGAAAAGAGGCCTTAGCCTCATGGCATTCTCATCATTCTCTCTTATTAAAAGAATTTAGTTTACAATTTAAATAGATGAGAGAAAATTTCTAAGATAGTCCGTGCTATCTTAGAATCGTTTGGTTGAGATAATTTCTCACCAAAAACCCACCAAGATAGGAGTTACTAAACAAACTCCAATATTTGAGGAACAACCCAAGAGTTAGGCACATATTCCTAAATAGGAATATTTAATTAATTAATTTATTATTTTGGATTTATTATTTTTATTTGAGAGAGGCTAAAATTCCCCCTTTCAATGAAAAATCCAAAATAAGAATGAGGAACCATCTTCCAAGTTCTCATGTTGATCCTAAAAAAACATTGCCTGAAAAACCGCCAAAGCTAGATGCTGAAAAACTGCAATCTGAAGAGACCATGAGTCAGCTGTATGTCTGATTCATCTCTAAATTTCAATTGAAAACTCCATCAAGTGCCAATTTGCAAAAGGATCTGTCTGTCCTTTGCATGAAATCAACATCCTTTTTGCACTGACAAAATTTGTTCAAAGCCCACTGGCTGATGATGTCAAAAACAACTCACTGTTGCTTTTGCTGTGCTGAAAACTGTTCATTGCTTATTTTTTGTCTACTTCCCACTGGAAAATTTGTTGATTCCCACTGGCTATTGAAGATGCCCACTGGCTGCTTTTGCTGGTTTTGTCGAGACTTTCAGTCTGACAACCACTGTCAAGTTCATTGACATTTTCCCCCCTTTGTCAGCTGTAAGGAGAGACACTTCTTTGGAAAGTATTCCTGAACTCCCCCCTTTAGGTGTAGGATTTTTACATTGGTGTACTCCCCCGTTCAACTGCATGAGAGTACCATGATATTTTCCTTGTTTGATGTACTATGTGTGATTGTATGCGATTGTAGAACTGAGACAATCTTTTGACTGTGGATGACCATTTCTAAGGGTCGATCCATTCATAATGTATCTTCAAGCTGGTTGATTTTTGTTGGTTGTGACATTTTTCTGAGGAATGATTGGGATTGCCACAATGGCGACAAGGATGGAGATCAAAACACTAATCTTCCATATGACCAGTTCTTTGACAATGAGAACACTTCGGTTCGACTTCAACTTCAGGTTGCGTGCAATTTTGTTTGTCTGCAACTTTGGGTTGTGTGCATTGCTGGTTGTCTGCAACTTTTTCAGAACTTGCTGAGGTGACTTGTGCAATAAATCCTCAACTGACGAACTTAATTGGCTTGGAATAATCTGGAATATGTAAGTTGGTGTCATTGTTGACATATCCTAAGCCTCGTCAATTCTTGTTATTGTGAATTTCTTCCCAGGGCTTGATGATGGGCTTGGAAGAAATTTGAACTGGAACAACTTCGACACTTGAAGCTGTTTGAATGAATGAATTATCATCTGGATGGTTCAAAGACTTGAAAGTATCACTCTTTTCTTGCAATTCAATCCTTTGAAGTTGCGACTCTAGCTGAAGAAACTCAATAGTTTCATGTGTTTGGTGTAGATGTCGTGAAAGATCAGCAAGAGTTTCTTTGCTGACGTGCACCATGTCTTCATCACTGGAGATGATCAAACTATGAAGAATGTTTAACAATTGAATATGTTGCGCCATCTGAGCTTGCTCACTTGAAATTAGGCTCGCTTGTTGTAGATGTCGTACTTTGAACTATTTCACTTGAATGACAAGCTCGCTTGAATGTGGCTTGAATGGCACGCTCGCTTGATTTGTTGAATTTTCTTGCTTAAACTCTGGAATTGACGCTCGCTTGATGATGATCACGTTTGTTTAAGTGCTCACTTGACTTACTTGATGACTTCATGCTCACTTGAATGAATAGCCACACTCTCTTGATGTCGATCTCAACTTGCTTGATTTGATGTTAGAGTTGAACTTGTTTGGTTTCTTTGATGGTTGCTGCAATGAACTTCACTCTGGCTCGCTTGAAGGTTTGATCTTTGTACTAACTTGATGAAAATTTCTTGAATGAATACTCACGCTCGCTTGCAAATGTAAACTTGTTGCTTGTTTGATTTAAAAACTCATGCACTCAATTGATTTTGCTTAAAGGAAGGGTGTCGAACACTGTTGACAATGCACCCAAGAAAGCTTACAATGATTTTAATTATTCACTTGTTCTCTTAAAAATTCATTAACAATGAATTTTTGATGATTCACTTAAAACAATGAATTTGATTACAAGTTCTGAAATGGATTTGCAAGAACGCTGATGTAGACTTTGCTTTGAAATGCATTAACTTGACTAAGTGAATTTGATTGTTGATGTAGACAATCTTTGATTATATGTTGTAGTGGCGCAAATTCAAGTGTTAAGCTTAATTATCCTGACTGGCAGCTATTTCGTTACATGTGTTGTGCTTGCTGATATTGAACTTTATGTATGCGATGAAATTATTGATGTGTCACAACTAGACACAAATAAAAAATCAACAACATGAAGCCATAAAAAAACATGCGCCATCACAAACACACATGGTGTACCTAAGATCCCCTTATTCAATTTCTGGCGGATCTAGGACAAAATCACCGAAAAATGATATCTTTATTAAGTATTGAGTACATAAGAAATTTCCACCTTCAAGTAATGAAAATGGCAAGCTCACAACCCTTGGAAGCAATTTGTCTTCAAAATCTGGATATTCATCGACTCAATCTCTCTCAAAGTAAAACAATACTTTGAATTGCAACAAGGAATAGCTCTAAAAAAAAATCACAGATCACTCCAAATACAAAACACTTATCCCTCCAAATTTACAATAAATCACCTTATCTCTCCAAATACAAAAGACAACTTGTCACTCCAAAAAAAAATAATCACAATTTGTACCCCAAATGTAAAAAAGAAATTTACCTTCTCACTCCAAGCATTAAAAATTTTTAATGCACCTTATCACTCCAAAAATTTCAAAACATCACCCTTGTTACTCCAAAATAATACAAAATTATAAATTCACTTTATAAAAAGTGAATCAATTTTCAATTCTATTAACTCAACTTTTCACTCCACTCACTTATCACTCCAAAAAATCACATTGTAAACTATGACAAAGGTGATATTTCAGAAGAATTGACAGTAAAATGTTCATCTGGTTTGGATAGAAGGTTATTCCCTGTATGGCTGCCTAGAACTCCAAAGAATATGAGGTATATCATCCCAACAGAAATGAGAAATGTCAGAAAACTTCGTCTTGAAGCTTTGAAGCATTTCCAAGTTGCACTATCTTCATCTCCACCATTAATAGCTGCGTTGCTTCCATATCTACAGCTATTTCTTTCCACTGGTCAAGTAATGGAGGCATGGAAAAAGGTTGAAGCGTTTTGTCGTAATTCAAATCATCTTCTACCATTTAGCTTAAGGGCTCGACTTGCAGAGTCATTGTCTTCAAAACAATCTCACTTACTTCAACACTGTTATGAGGAGGTTTTATGCAAAAATCCAGCCTCGGTTTGGTCAATAAAGGGTCTTGCAAAATTGCACAAAAAAGGTGATTACCAAACTGAATCATTGCTGGAGTACATAGCTTTTCACCTAGATTCTACTTATGGGTCTACCTATATTTGGAGAGAATTGGCTTCCTGTTTTCTGAAAATGCAAGCTAAATGTGAATCTGAATATGAGATGGACTGCATATCAACACAACAAAATGGAAATCATTCAGATGTACAGTATAAGATCTTTACTTCTACAAATCAACTTCCAAATATGTTTCAAAAAGCTGAGTCCAGAAGGACTTGGAAGCTACGGTGCAGATGGTGGGCTAAAAGGCATTTAGAGAACAAAGCAATACAAATGAAAATTTTTCCTCTCTGTAGGGGCAACCAGGACTGTCACAAATGTCAACCAAATAGAAGCTCACTCTATAGAAAAACAAAAAATTTACAGACTCATGTGCACCTTAGTCGTTGTACAATGAAGCAGCTTCAAAATATAAAGAAATCAAGCTTTATGAAGGGTGATAGCTCAGCACATCAACAGAATAGCCAATTCAGCACAACAATTAATTATGCAGACCAGTGTATCTGTTCAGCACTTCAGCTTCAGATTACTCAAATCTGCCTCAAATTACCTTAATCTCGATTGCATCGATATTTTTCTACTTGATGTCAGCAGCAAAGTGTCGATTTGTGCAATTTTCCAAACAAGTCACAAAAACATCTCGTTGTGCTTGCATACACATGAGAGAGGTAATGTGAATTTGATTATGGAAAACTTTGAGGAACTCCTAGATAACCACCTCATCATCACTTTGGTCAAGAAGAACATTGAATGATGTTATTGAATGATGCTAGCATTGGAAACTAACAAAACTCACCATGAATATTAATATTACGACATCTGTAGTAGCATAATACACAAACCTCTACGGTGTCGCCGAGCACTGGTTTTCCTCGGAACTCGCTGGTTCTTCTGTGAAATTAAAAAATTAAGCACCTTGTGCATTTCCCAATAATGAAATTTTGGTGATTACGAAGCTCCAAAAAATAAAACGAGATCGAAAGCTTCTCCAACATGGGTTTATTACGGCCCCAAAAAATGTGACCTGAGCTTTGCTATTGACTGATTTTGAGAGACATCCAAGAAAAAAATATAAACACGAACCTCAGATAATCCAAATATATTGAGCTTCATTGAGGGCATTGACAGGGAATCATCATTCACTTGAAAAAAATCATTTCTCCCTCAGTAGTCTTAAGAACTCTCAGATGAGTTTCAACAAGCACAAGAATCTCTCCTTCAAAGTGCAGAATCATGATAATGTTGAGCAAGTCAGTCTTCTTCGAAAACTTCTAAGCAGAGAAGTAAATCTGATCCACAAAATTTTGGTATCCTTCAAGCGGATTTAATTTTTGGAATTCTACAGTGCAAATTCCATGATATCCATACATTCTTCCCAATCAATGCAAATTCAAATGAAGATAATTGAGATACACAAGGCCCTATTCTCTGTCGACCCACGCTCGACTCTCCTCCAAGAAAATTCTCTCAACAAATAGGAAATGTTTTTTTACAAAGGAATGTCGATGGAAGGGCATACCTCTAATTTGATACATGATCTTTACTTCCGACAAAAAATCTCTCCCATGAGCTAGTTCTACGATGGATCCACATGATTTTTTTGGATTCCCTATCTCACTCTTGGCCGTTGATGGTGATTTGTGCAGAGTGAGAAACCTTTTCTGAGAGGCAATGTTAACTTGCCAAAGACAGGCATATTTGCAACGATCCAGGCCGCTAACTCCCGAATGGTATCTCTCCAAAACAATGAAATTTAGAAGATGAATGCTACTTTTGGCAGCGATTCACTATGCAATCAACATATAACATGCAGGATCGCATGGAGTGCTACTTCATACTTCTTCAGCCAACTCCATAAGCCATCAAACAATTACAGGGTCCGTTGATGTGGTTCTACGCGCTGTAGATCATGGCTCTACACTTCAACCAGCTTTGATCGCACTGCTCACACTAAGTTGCCCACTCTGCTTCATGCTCCCATAAATTCAAAGCAGCTTCGATACCACATGTTAGAAATGAAATAAATCAGACAAACATATTACAGAAAACACAAATAGATAACCAAACAAAACAATTGGCAGAAAAGAGGCCTCAGCCTCATGGCATTCTCATCATTCTCTGTTATTAAAAGAATTTAGTTTACAATTTAAATAGATGAGAGAAAATGTCTAAGATAGTCCGTGCTATCTTAGACTCCTTTGGTTGAGATAATTTCTCACCAAAAACCCACCAAGATAGGAGTTACTAAACAAACTCCAATATTTGAGGAACAACACAAGAGTTAGGCACATATTCCTAACTAGGAATATTTAATTAATTAATTAACTATTTTGGATTTATTATTGTTATTTGAGAGAGGCTAACAGTTTTGAGCAAGTGCTTTCCCCAAGAACATCTTGTGTTTTGTGATTGATAATTTCCTTTCTCTTACTTGCATGTGATTGAGCGATCGTGTTTGATATTCCGCAAATATAGTAGAAGGATTCAGTATCTTGCTTAGTACATTGTATGATCGAATTGAATCCATTGATATATATAGTTTCTATATAATCTCTAAATGGTATTGGAGTTGCTTTAGATATTTTCTACATGGTATCGGAGCACCAGGAATCACAATAGTGGAGAATAAATTGAGTTTGTCTTGAACAATATTCAAATTTGCAGATACTTTCTTTGGAGCTAGAAGCGGATCAAGATGTCTTTAAATGGCTTGAGACTCGAATATGCACTCGAGGGAAATTTGAATTATATTGCATGGAAGGACAGGATGGAGGAAGTGTTGGATGAAATTGGGTTGAAGGAATTCATAGATAATGATATTCCCAAGCCCGCAACAACAGATGCCCAACTTCTTGATGCATGGCAGAAGAAGGTAGCAAAGGCGAGAAGGATATTGATAGAGGGATTTCAAGATCATATTGTCTCGAGTATCTATGGGACGACGACTCCATATTCTATGTGGAAGACCTTGACATAGTTGTTTCAAAACAACAGTGACCAAAGGAAATTGGCGCTGAAGGACAAGCTTAGAAAGATCAAGAAGGAGGAGGGCGAGATGATACCAACATACTTGGCGAAGTTCACTCAATGTCGAGATGAGCTTGGAAGTGTTGGTGTGACCGTAGTTGATGATGACTTGGTGAGCCTAGCACTTCTATGCCTTCCCAAGAGTTGGCATAGTTACCATGAATCTATGAATTGGAGGGAGAAGTTACCAAATTGGGAGAAACTATGGTCAAATTTGGTAATAGAAGACATAAGGCCGAGCACCAGAGACGTGACCTCCAGCACCAACAAAGAAGAATATTTTGCATTAGTGGGAAAAAATAAGAAGGCCAAGGGAAATAAATCCGAAGGTGAAGAGGGCAAGAGAGACTTATCCAAGATCAGATGTTTTCATTATCACAAGCATGGGAACTATGCTTCGAATTATCCACAGAAGAAGGCAAGAAAGAAGGAGCCTATAGTTGCAGTGGGTGAAGCATTGGCTTCACAATTCAAGCTTGATTTTACTCTCATTTCTTGCATGGATAGCACTGTAATGGGATGCATGTGGTGTCTAGACAACGGTGCCTCGTTACATATGATGGGGAATAAATATCTCTTTAGTGACTTGGAGGAGAAGGGCCTCCAGTAGAACATAGAGATTGGAGATGACGCGAGGTATAGCGTGACCGTCATAGGTACAATTACCTTTCAGAGGGAGTCTGGCTCCCCTCTTAGACTAGCAGATGTTTTGTATGTTCCAGGCCTAAGGAAGAATATTGTCTCCGTAGTGATATTAGAAGACTGTGGTTATGAGGTGATGTTTAGAAAAGGAAAATTTTTCCTTAAACACATAGCCATGGGATAGGTGAAGCAGATCTGTTCAAGAGTCAAGAACCTGTATGCACTCGAGGTTGAGGATGCATGGAAATATTTGAGGAGAAAAGCAGTGGTTAGTGACTTGGTGGTGTTATCACTCTAATAATTCTTAAGTTGTGAGATTTTGATTTAAAGTTCAAATAACATTAGAGGTAACAACAGACCAACTTTTAAACTCTAGGATCTAGCCTTCCTAGGGTTTAGAGAGGGCTCTCTCTATAAGATTTAACTTTTTTTTAATTATTTGATATTAGGCTAGTTATGGTGAGCAAATTGGTTTTGATATTTGGTTTGGTTTGGTGAGAAAAATCACTTAATGAGATGGATAGAGGTAGATTTGTTTGTCCATTGGGAAAAGGAGTCAAATGTCAAGCAAACAGGACTAGGATCAAGGTCAAAAACTCAAATATTTTCAGGGCAAGATAGACAAGTCATTGAAGATCTTGGAAGGCTGATTGGTGAAGTGGTTTGATCGGGATAAAGAACAATCAAGGATTCTTTGATCTAGATAAGGAAGGAAAAGACAGAGGTCATTCTAAAGAGGGAGAAATTAAGGGTTCCCTACTCTGGAAATCAACAGAAAACATAGAAATGATAAATAGTTAAAGACAGGGTGCTTTTCACAAATCCTGTAATAATATTCCTAGTTTATCATTCAAATTTAGAACACATATATGGATGAATGTAAAACATAAGAAGATAAACAATGACACTAGAAAGTACTTCACTTCAATGGCTCATCACATGAATCTTGAAATATGATGCTTTATGATTTGATCCAGTCTACTACTTGAACTTGCTACAAAAAGCCTTCAGGTACAAAAATATTGACTATATAAATCTTTAGCAATTTATTCCACAATAATACTTCAAAAGATGAAGTATATAAACAAAAATGTTTACAAAATATCCTAGAATACTCATAGGAATTTTCTAAGGAAAATAAAATATCTTTTACAAAAATATAGTGACAGTTGCTTGAAAACTTAGCAAGCTGTCCTATTTATCCAAATAAAATAGAAATGCTATTTTGGATTGGGTGCAGCTGGTTGCCTTGTTGTCTCTAACTCTGGCAAAGATCCTTTAATCTGTTTGAAGTGTTCTCTTCTTATCTGGTACTCTTTCATCTGATACACTTTACCATCTAATACTCTTTAACCATTGTTTTAACTGTCTTACTACTGTAAACTCTATTTTCACTGTGTAAAAAAACAAATTGTCTTTTTATCCTCTTCACTGCAATTTGACTTTTAC
Organism: Pinus albicaulis; assembly: GCA_034641835.2. Classification (NCBI taxonomy): domain Eukaryota; kingdom Viridiplantae; phylum Streptophyta; class Pinopsida; order Pinales; family Pinaceae; genus Pinus; species Pinus albicaulis. The sequence continues at coordinate 1,874,693,702 of CM076575.1, read as the reverse complement.
AGTAAGTCAGTGAGTTTTTCCCAAAATTCTTCATCAGGGATTTTGATCTTTTTCAACTTTCTAAAGTTCTCATCTGCCTTAGTGTATCTAGCAAATGTTGGTTTGACTATAAATAGGTGTTTTATCTCATGCTGTAGATAAAACAAGTCTTCAAAGCTTTTATGTAGAACCTTTCCTGTAGGAATTACTTGTCCTTCTGTTTTGTTTACTTGCTCTTTTGCATGATCTCTGATTTTCTTGTTATAGTCTTCTTGTGGTATAAGTTTATCATTAAGAACAAGAATATTTAGCAAACCTTTTTGCCTTAAGATCTCAAATTTAACCATAAATTTAGTTATGGCTATGTTCATGTTTCCACACTTTTCTTCTAGCTGCTTCATCACAGTTTTCTTTGAAATTACTTCTCTTATTTCAAGGATTGTCTCTGCTCCGTGAGTAATTTCTATCTCGTTCGATTCTTGTTTGTTCTTATTGTTTTGAAATTTGATTATTTCTAGGGCCTCTTCAGGTTTGGCAACTAGTTCATCCTTTGTTTTCTGAATTTCCTCTTGAGCTGCCTTTAGTAAATCCTTTTGCTCATAAACTACCTTTATTGATGACCAAACATCATTAATGGATTCAATGATTTTATTCCATAGTTGATTCTTCACATAGGACATAGGTTCTTTCAAGGTTAAATCCTTTTGTAAGTTTTTCAACTCAACATTTAACATGTTAGCCCTTTGTTCCTGAGTTTTGGCATTAATTTGGGCTAGCTTCTTAGTGTCTTCTAGATTTTCAATCATTTTCTTCAACTTATTGATTTCATTGTTTTGAATTGACATGTCCTCCATGGCTTTGATAAGTTTAATGGCTTCATCTGTTTGCTACACTGTTGATGTAGATGATTTTGTAGCATAAGTAGTTGCAGATGTCCCTGGCACAGCTGTTTCCAATGGGGATTTTGTTGCCAATTCCTCTGCTAAGGTTGATGGAACTATTTTAGTTACCATAGGGATGACTGCGGGAGGAGCATTCTGAGTTTTTTCTGTTTCTTTCTCTTGGACAAGCTTGTCCATTTTTGTCTCCATTTCTTTAATTTGTGCTGTCATTTGGAGAATGAGACTCATCATCTCATATTTATGATTTGCCTCCTGTAGCATCTCTTTAGTCTATGGATGTTCTGTTGGAGGAAGCTTCAATTGTTTTCTAAGTGCTGCTATGTTAGCATTTTTCTTCTTTATCATCTCTTCTGCAGCTTTTACATTTGCTGGATCATAACCCACTTCAATTACCAATTCTTCTAAGGACTTAATTATAATGTCCTTAATAAGAGAAGAAGCTTTCTCAATCCTGATTTGATCTCTCAAATTGGTTATAGTGTTTTGAATTTTCTAGGCATTCATTGCCTTGTTAGTTATAGTAGAATAACATTTCAGAACTCTGCTTATGAAACTCAATTTGATCTAATGGATGAATGCTATCAACTGGTATTTCAAGATCAACCTTCTTATAGTCTGCTACTGTTGTAGGCTTAGGCACTGTTGGTTGTAGCATTGTCATAAGAAATTTCTTATTGGTGTAATCAAAGGCTGATAATAATCTGTTTTGACTTCCTGGAGTTTTCTTTAGATACTGTGAAGATATTTCATTCTTTAACTCTTCATTCTTAGCTTTGATTTCCTTGTGTTTCTCTTTGATATCTAAACCTATACTTTCTGATTGCTGTAATGATGATGCCTCCATGTTTTTCTGTCTTTCAACCATATGTGTATCTGAATTATCCTTTTCCTCCTCATTTATAATCACTGTAGCAACATCTGTGTTAGTTTCTAGAACATCTGTATCTTCCACTTCTATGGTCTCTTTTTCTTTATTTATTGGATTGAGATTAGGCTTTTTATTATATCTGAGTTTAAACCTAGTCTCAGTTGTTGTTTCAGAAATGTAGGTACCTTCTTCTCTGACTCTTTTAGTAGCTTTATCTTCTTGATTCATAGTTTTCAAGGTGTGCCTAGTATCACCCCATTTAACTATTTATATCAAGGTATTTTCTAGCCACTCTGCTTGATTAGAAAACTGTTCAATCTTTGGCCTTTTATCATGGATATAAGGGGTCAATTTATTTAGAATTCCCTGAGGATCATAATTCCATGAGAAACTCTCTTCAAATTTGTATGTCAGCAACTATTTTGCTGCCTTTATTCCTGCATCCCTGTGATTGCAAATGAAAGGTCCTACCAGATTCTTCAACTTGAATTGAGTCTTCTTCTTGGCAGCCAAGAAGTTGATAAAATCTGAATTTAGTATTTTCCTGATGTACTCCAAGGCAAACACTCTCATTGGCACATACTTAGGTAGTTTATATGGTAAAAGATTGGACCCAAAAACTCTGATCTCTGTATGATTTTGGTAAAGATACCAATCTCTAGTTTTACTTTGCTCTAATAGCTGTAGTACTTTCTTTATCTCATCATTGATTCTTGGTTGTATACTGTTTGTCAACATGTTTATCAATGGATGAACAAAATAGTCTATTAAATCCACATAAGTGAATTCTGTTTATTCTTTCTTGATTAGAGATGTCCAAAAGATGACTGATAGAGGATTCCCTTCTATATCTAATTTCTGAAGGTTTATAGGGAACTTATCTTCTTGAAAATAAAGGAACATGTGAAAGAGAAAGGAAGAATATCTGAAGACTACTTCAGTGGGAAACTTCACAAGCTGGTCATGGATATTATCAGCTATGTATTCAGCATAATTGTAGATAACAGAATGAGGTTGACCTGGCAAAAAAGTGGATAGGAAACCTAGAATTGACTCATCTGTGTGCTCATCAGTAAAATAACCTAAGATAAAGGATAGCATAGAAATGACATGCCTTGACCCTTCAGGAAATTTGGAAGTAGAATAAGGAGGGTTTAGTTTTGGGATTTCAACATAGGAATGCATGAAATTTTGGAAGATCTGAAACCTTTTAGGAAAATCCAGACTAATGTAAAACTTTGTGAGTGCTTCTATGGATAAGGGAACTGTATTGGGATTTGGTTTGAGTTGAAGCATTAAGTTAATGGACTCTGCAGTAATGGTAAACAATATTTATTTATTAGCATTAACCATGGCTCTTTGTTCAGGTGAATAATAGGATTAACATAGCCTAATGACTTCTGGACATTGATGAGTATGTGGGACTACATACTTGGGTAGAGTTGACTCCCAAATCTAAACTTCATCTCCTTGATCTAATGATTTTTCAAGACTCTAGCAGTGGATATCTAGGAGATTAAATTCTATCATTGGATCCGCTATTTTGTAATATACATCAGCTAGAGGTGTATGCTCCACATCTACAACAGGAGGTTGTAGAGGGTTTACAACAATAGTGGTTTTGGAAGGCATTGCTGGGTTTGATTTTGACATTTTGGACCTTTTGGATGCTTGAAACTCTATATTTAGACTTTTTTGTACCCTTCTGTAAGCTTAAACTATTTACAGAAGGTATTTTGGCTTTAACAGAGGTTTCTTGAATATAAATAGGCACACACTGGCTTTATTTTGGGTTTAAACCTTTCAATTTGGTTATAAAATGATCTTCAAACCCCTTTCAGGTTTAGGAAATGGTATAACAAGGGTTTCTTTGCTTCTTTGGATAAATTGCACTAAAAATGGTTCAAATCAGGCACATAAAGATTATGATTATTTGCAAAAGGGTTTCTCTAGTTAATCACAAAGTCTTTGAAGTCTATAAAAGGTTAATATTACTTCAATTTTGATTTAAAACCAGATATAGGATAAAAAATGGGGTTTTACTAGAGTTTAACAACGAATCCGTTCTTTGCAGGTAAAAATAGGGGTCTTTCTATGGGAAAATAGCTTTATAAGGCTTAATTTCTCATAAAACTCTTTTTCAAATGACAGGAAGTTTTTTTTTCTTCGAAGAATACCTGTTGTGCAGGTATTTGATATTTTTAATGGTTTCTAAGGCATCAGAGAAGTTTCTGATGGTTGTTGAAGTCTTTGGAGGTAAAATGAATGTTTCCAGCTGTCTTGGCAGCAATTTTCAATGAATTTTCTGGTTCTTTGGCATGAAAATGGTGTACAGAGAATGTTTTTTCGGTCAAGAAAGCTTAAACATGGACAGAGAATACAGAAAGAGATTAACTGCACGCATATGAAGTTTTGTAGTGCTTTTAGGTTAAACAGGATCAACATTTAATGGTGGTCAAATCATAAGATGGGTAGTTTTGGCGCTGGGAGGAGAAATACCACTAATGGTTATTGCATAGGCTATGGGTGGTAAGTGGTTTAATTGAATCAAATGCGATCCAATTATGAAGAGCTACATGGAGGAGATAGAGTATAGTGAAACAACCTATTACGCAAATCTTAAAATGATTAACGACTACGCTATTAGATTTGCAATATCATATCTGGATTGTCAGATTTGAGGTTAGGTGTGCGAACGGTGGAGATTAAATGAGGTAGTTACTTGGTATGTGGGGCATGGGGCCTGTGAAATATTATGTGGTGGGGTTCAAATAATACATTGAAAACATAGTTTTTAAGGTCTAATCCAATGATAGGCGGGATATGTATTTACACAGCAAACAAGATATTTACATATGTTTTATAACTATGGGGCAGGTTTTATTATATAATGTTTTTTAACCTATGGGGGCAGGCGGGGTAATATAACACGTGAGTATTTTAGAGCAATAGGTTAACGTATATAAAAGTGGGTTTGGGATATTTTAATAAATGAATTAATATATATACGAGAAGGGGTAATTTTTAACTGGATTTAATACATTATGTTAGAATTAATATGAAATGAAAGAGCGAAATGCACAAAATAAACTAAGTAAAGTGTAATATAAACTTTTTTGAGCACAATGATTGTACCATTAAATATTTACACTTAAACTTAAGATAAATTGTATTTTATGGGTTTTTTGAGTGTTTTTGGATGAGATGAAATTAATTAAGGGGGGGGGGGGGGGTTTACTTTTTCTAAGCAAAAAATGTGTTTTACTTAGGAAAAGGGATTGTATTTTTGGTAAATGGTGAATATGTTGAGGAAATGGACTTTTAAGGGAATCCAATAATTTTACCAATCAGTCACTAAGCCTTGGGTCCGGTCCCAACATAAGTCGGAGAAATGCTCTGAGCCTCTTTAACTGAAGGTTTTTAAATACTGGAACATTGTGGGGAAGGGGAAATTAGTAATTTTGTCAGATGATGTTTTATCACATGCCTTGCACAACTTCTTTCTACCTACCCATCATTATTCTAACATTTTTTACTTCATTTGCATGGGTGCATTTAAGCTTGCAACCCTAAATCCATTTTTCTTATAAAGCATAAAACTTATCTAATTATAACCTTATTTCATCTAAGGGCTCAGATTAAACTGTTGAGCTTCTCATTTATTCTCTAACTATCTACTGATTTGTCAAGTTTAAACAGTTTGACATATCTTCATTCTCTATCTAAAACATGAAATTTAAAGTAATACATAATCATTATTTTTGCAGTTAAAGTAAATAGTAGTGGCATTTTGGCTTGCTCACTTTCATGTCTTATTCTTATCTCTTTTTTTTTTCTTTTGGGGTCCATTTTTATTCTTTTTGATCCTTTATTTTCAAGTCCTTTGATCTTTCTTTTAGGACTTCTACCGTCTTTTCATTTTTTATTATTTTCAAATATGGGAAAACAAGTTGCAGAAAGAAAGGTATGTACATATTTACAAGACTAATCATAGTCAATTAAAAAATAATGAACCCTATTATTATAGGACCCTAACAGTGGCTCCACATGGGGATGGCATTTCCTGGTGAAATGTCAAGAACTTTAATATTAGTAGCCTTTGAATTTTGACCGAGTTGACCTTGTAGATGTTATCTGATCTCTGCAATTGTACATACTTATGATATTTTACCCTTCAAAGCTTAGGGCCTTCTCTCCGGGCTTCAACTTTGTTGGGAAAACATCCAATCCAATCTAAAATCTGCAATGTTATGTACAATGGATAAAGTAACAAAATTAACTATTGGTTATTTCTGAAGAGTGGAAGTGCTTCAACATTCTGCCATTGATAGGTCCACCTAGCAAATCTGATCCATCCATTTCTTTCAAAGAGAAAGCATTGTTACCTCTGTAACCATAAATAACATAAGGTCCTTTCCATAGGAAATCAAATTTCCCATGTTTACCTTTATTTTCTCTCCTTGAATCCCATTTTAACACTTTGCCACCAATGTAGAAATCATCTTCTTTACTCTTTTTGTCAAAAAATTTCTTCATCTTATCTTGGATAACTTGAAACTTAAGATAAACCTCTTCTCGTGTTTGCTGCAAGTGAAGGGTTTGATTAATCCTTCTTTGAATGTCATTGGTCTCAACTTGTAACTCTTGAATTATCTTCATTACTAATACTCCTAAGGAGGATGGAAAAACATAATCCATTCCATAAACAAGCTGGTAAGGGGATGTACCAATAGTTTTTTTGGTGGTAAGTCTATCTGCCCATAAGGCATTAACTAACCTCTTGTTCCAAGTCTTTTTGTTATCTTCTAGTAACATTTTGATGATGTTTACAAGGCTCTTATTAGAACATTCAGAAAGGCCATTACCTTGAGGGTAATATGCAGTAGAATGGCCTAGGGTAATGTGGTATTTATGGAAAAAATCAATCAGGTTTTTAGATTTGAATGCAGTTGCATTGTCAGTGATAATATTTTGAGGACATAATGACAGTGTCAGTGTCTTGCCTAGAAGGTATGGCTTCTATCCACTTAGTAAAATAATCAATGGCTGTCAGAATCCACTTATGTTGGGCTGAGGATGGTGTGTGAATTTTGGAAATGAAGTCAAGACCCCATTGTTGAATTGGCATTTCTACTGAGATGGGTTTTAAGGGAAATGGTAAGAGCTTTTTCTTTCCCTCAAATATTTGACACTTGTGACAAGAGGTCACATACCTTTTTACATATACAAACAAATTAGGCCAGTAAAAACCAGCTCTCAGGATTTTGTCTGCAGTAGTCTTCCAGTAGAGATGTCCTCCACAGTCACCTACATGAAATTCTTCTAAAACTTTGTCAGCTTCTTCTTTTAGCAAACAATTCAATAAAATTCCACTATGATCTTTCCAAAAAAGTACATTGTCTAATATACAAAATCTTACTGCCTTTAGCTTTAAGAATCTAGCTTTTGTTCTTGATAATCCAAGAGGAGCTTGTAAATTTGGTAATACAAATATAATATCTGCATACCATGGTGAATTTTAAAAGGCTTCACAGATCTCTAGAGTCGCCATCTCTTCCTGATCATCTACTTGGGCAATAAAATTTATGTCTAGGGAATGACAATTTGATTTAGCCATGAGTTTGGCTAAACCTTGACCTTTTATAAGTTTAGTGGGTTTTATTTTTATGTCATATTCCAAAATTGTGGCAATCCACTTGCCTCTTTTAGCATCAGGACCATTTTGAGTTAGAATTTCCTTTACAACTGCATTTGGAACATAGGCAATAATGTGTGAGTAAAGAATGTACACTTTGAAGTATTTAATGGCCTTTACCAAAGCTAGGGCCTATTTCTCCATTATATTGTACTTCAAATTGGCATCTCTGAGTGTTTTGATAAAGAAAGCTATGGGCTGCTCATAGCCTTGGTCATTTTTCTGCAGTAAAATTGCAACAATAGTGTGTTCTGAAGCAAAGGAAAAAAATGATGAAATCCTTTTTAAAGTTAGGACTTATAAGGACTGGGGTTTTGGTTAAGGCTTGTTTGATAGATTCAAATGATTGTTTGGCCTCAATAGTCCATTTAAGAAATGAATATTTTTTAAGCATATTGTTAAGTTCTCTAATTATTTCAGCTAAATTAGAGATGAATCTTCTTAAAAAGTTAAATTTACCTAGAAATTCTTGTGACTCTTTAATGTTCCTAGGAGGACTAATATTAAGAATGGCCTCTATTATGGTAGGATCTATTCTAATTCCTTCTTTAGATATTATGTGTCCTAGTAACTTACCTTCTTCTAATCCAAATAATTTTTTCTTAGGATTTAAGGAGATACCAAACTTCCTGCATTTAAGAAATACTTGCCTGAGATGATCCAAGTGTTCATAATCAGTCTTTGAAAATACAGTAATGTCATCTAAATAAATCACTAAGAATTCATGAATTTCCTTTACAAAAGGCTATATCCGTAGCTCTTTGAAAAGTAGCCCTTGCATTCATTAATCCAAAAGGTATTTCTACATACATAAAAGTGCCCCATGGAGTAGTAAAAGCAGTTTTGGCTTGGTCCTCTGGTTGGACTAAAATTTGGTTGTACCCTGAAAATCCATCTAAAAGTGAAATCCTTGAAGAACCAACTACCCTTTGTAAAATGTGATCCATCTTTGGTAAAGGATAATTGTCTTTTAAGGATACTTTATTAAGATTTCTAAAATCAACACATAATTTAATTTCTCCTGTCTTTTTCTTGGTGGGAACTAGATTAGAAACCCAATCAGAATATCTGATTGCTGTAATTATCTATGCATCGTACATTTTTTTTACCTCTTTTTCAATTAAAGAAATCAAAATAGGATTGATCCTTCTTAACTTTTGTTTAAAATGTTTTTGGTCCTCTTTTATAGGGATTTTATGTTGTATTATGTTGGTGTCATAGGATTTTAGGTCCTCATAACTCCAAGAAAAAACATCTTGGAATTCCTTAAAAAGAGCTATGTATTTTTATTTTTCCTCCTTAGGTAAAGCTTTGGAAAGTTTAATCATCTTGGGTTTTAACTTTGTACCAATATTACATTCTTCAATATCAGATCTATGTGGCTCCATTTTGGGTTTTCTTGCAACATCATTTGAGTCAAATAAATCTTCTAAAGGAGCTATGCCTTTTGGTAAAAAGTTATCTTTTAAGTTCAAAATATCAGATTCATCATCAAATATCTCTTCAATTTATACTTTTTCTAAGCAGGTTTTGCAAACTTTACTTTATTTACATCTATGTTATTCAAATCAATTTCACTATCTAAATTCTGATCTAATATACAATCTGTGTCTATTTTACAATTATGAAATTCACCTTCATTGTTCATAAAGTGGTAAATCTGTTGATCTTGTGAGAAAATTTTCCAATATTTAATATTATCTGGAATTATTGGTCTGTGTTTGACTTCTGTAGTATACTTATGATTTGGCTGAAATGACAGATTACAGGTACTAGCAAAAGTTGCTAGGGAGTGAGCTTGTATGTTTTGTTTTGTTGGTATTGCAGAAAAAATACATTCCAATAGTTCATCTATGAAATCTAACACAATTTATCTATATCGGATTAATCTTTGATTATAAACAGAATATTCTCCATTTATTTGTTTTACAATAAACTCTTAATCTCCCATAATTGATACTCTCTTTCCTCTTAAATTTCTAATAATATGCAGTCCTAGAATGAGAGCTTCATATTCAACTATGTTATTGGTACATTTGAAATTTAGTCTGAAAGCATGGCCTTCTGCATGATCATTTTCCATATTAGTTATCCAAACTCCTGCTCCTACCTCTAATTTATTGACTGAACCATGAAAATCTAAATGCCATAATGATACATGAAAGATATTTTCACTGTCTGGTGTTTTGTTTTTGTCTTTTAGTTCAGTTTTGATTTCAGTATCAGTTTCAGAGTTACATAAGATGAAAGAATCCATGTTAGTAGGTGTAATGTAAATTGGGTAATTTCTTTGTCTTTCTACACTATTCAGCATGTATTTCATCAATGTTTCCCTATAGAGTTTCTTTGGTTGGCCAAAAACTGATATGGTAGCATATGACATGTCCAATTGTAGAGATACATGTAATTTGGTTCCCCATGAGCGAGATAAGAGCATTCCATATTTGGGAGGGATGTCAGCTACTACAATGTCCATGAGTATGCTTTTACCCAGATATTGAACTAATGTGACACACAAATCTCTAATTAAACCTAAAAATTTGACTTTTCTTGAATCAAATTTAAAGAGATCTTTGTAAGGCCTTGTGATGTCTAAGTTCAGGGTTTCCATTATTTATTTTGGCATTAAATTGTGTGAATCCCCTGAATCTAGCATTGCATTGTGTAATATGTAGAAATTTGCTGAATAATGATTAATTATCCACCGAGACTATCTTGATCACATACAATTCGAATTTATATGCAACACATAATCTCTTCCACTCAGATCATCACACATGCGGAAATAAAACAAGCGATAGCACATCAAATCATCATACACATTAACACAGTATGTATGGGGAAAGTTTATAGCTGAAAACCCCGCAGCTATTGTGTATATTATAATGGAGAAATCATGTAACAAAATCAGTACAATACTCCTCACAAGTACTCAGTACTATCTCATGAAGTTACACACAAACTAGCTTGGTTTTGAACAGGTTACTGGTTCAAAACTCACCACTAATTGCCTTGCCTCTATTGCGCAATCATGACCTGTCTAAAAAGAGATCCAAGGTTCGAATCTCCTTGGCTTGATAGCGCAATCATCATGGGCAATTCCTCCAAGTGTGGTGCAAATCTCATGCACAACTGATGTCGCCACTGATAGCTAACTCCACCCTTTCATCTACCTCTTTCACCGGTCTCCACTGAACTGATCATGCACTGTAGTGAACTGATGTGTTCTTGAGTTGAATAATGAGTTACTAATTAATGAATTAAATAATATTTAATTCACTCCACTCATAACTAGTTGATTAGCTAGTTAAACTAATCTCAACCAGTTCAACTAAATTAAACCGAACACAACTCCACTAACTGTCTCATTAACTCCACCAAACTTCTGCCACTGAAGTCCTAACTGAAGTCAACCATGCATGTGCTCACCAAACCCTTGGGAATAGCGTAATTCCTCCGTCAGATGCATGAGCCACTTCCAAGGCTCGAACTGAAGTGCTCCAAGAGAGTAAACTGCTGTTTAGAGTCCAAATATTATTAAGGGTAAATAATATTTGACTTCCCTATTTTTTAGGATAGGCAGTCTAAATATAGACTTCGACCTATAGGTCAAAAAATAGAGGTCCATCTATTTTTACCGACATGACCAATACTCCAAGAATAACATACTGCAACCCCTGGACCATGCTCCATATGTCTAAAAATAGACATAGTCTAAAAATAGACTTTGCGCCAGAATTTGCCTGCGGGCCCACTTAGTGAAGGCGACTTCATTTCACTAAGCTCCATCATCTTGCCGCATTCTCAACACTCCCTCTCAGCAAGATATGGATTATCTGCAACCCCTATCCTGCCTCTGTGGAATTCGAACTTGCTCCTGGTGAGCGCCTTCGTCAGGATGTCGGCATCCCGATCCTCCGTGGGAACATATGAAAGCATCATGATTCTCCGCTGAACACAATCTCTGATATGATGGTACCTAATGTCGATGTGTTTGGACCTATCATGAAATACTGGATTAGCCGAGAGTTTAATGCAACTCTGGTTATCACAGTAGATCACTGTAGGCTCCAAATGCAACCCGAACAATCCAACGAGGATCTTCCTCATCCAAATAGCCTCGCATGCAGCCAAGTTTGCTGCCATGTACTCGGCCTCTGCTGAACTGAGTGCCACGGATCTCTGCTTCCTGTTGTACCAGGAAACTGCTGTCGACCCAATGCTGAAAACTTTTCCAGATGTGCTCTTCCGGTCTGTTGGGCTCCCTGCCCAATCTGCATCAGTGAAGCCAGAAAGCTTCGCTTCGTCCTCCTATCTGTACCATAGACCATATCCCGATGTGCCTCTAATATAGCGCAATACATGCTTGCCTGCCTTCCAAAAGAGCTTGGTAGGCTTAACAATAGCTTGCGAAAGCTGGTTAACAGCATAGCATATATCGGGTCGTGTATTGACCAGATACATAAGCGACCCCACCAACTGTCGATAGACAGTGGCATCCACTACCTCCGCTGAAGTAGCATCCTCCTTCCTCCAACCACCGGGAAGAGGAGTGTCAACAGGCTTGCAGCCTTGCATGTTGAACCTCTCCAGAATCTCCCGGGCATACTTGCCCTGAGAAACAAACAGTCCTCCGCTGCGCTGCCAAATCTCCAATCCCAGGAAATAATGAAGGATGCCCAAGTCCTTCATCTCAAAATCTCGTGCAAGATCCTCCTTGCATGAAAGTATCAACTTCTCATCGCCCGTCAAAATCAGATCATCTACATACAGTACGATGATCAACAGCTTCCCCTCCACCACAATCTGGTACAGGTTTGGATCCACCTCACTCTTGGAGAATCCAAGCTCGGTGAAGTAGCTGTCTATCCGAGTGTACCAAGCACGAGGTGCTTGCTTCAGCCCGTACAATGCTCTCTTGAGTCGGCACACATGCGACTCACTGCTGAAGATCTCAAAACCTTCAGGCTCCTCTATGTACACCTCCTCCTCAATAACTCCATTGAGGAACGCAGTCTTCACATCCATCTGATGAATGTGCCACCCCATCTGCGCTGAGAGAGCAAGGATCGTCCGTATGGAAGAGTACCTTGCGACATGTGCAAAGGTCTCCTCATAATCGATCCCCTCGATCTGTGAGAAGCCACGGGCGAAAAATCTCGCCTTGTACTTCTCCACACTCCCGTCAGCCGCCTGCTTCACTTTGTAGATCCATCGCGAACCCACCACTGATTTCCCCTCCGATCTTGGGACAATCTCCCATGCACTGTTCCTGACGATCGAATCATATTCTTCGATCATGGCATCTACGCATGCGGGTAACTCCACAGCTTCCTCAAAAGAGGATGGCTCCATCACAACACATTGACTCACAAGAGCCATGTATCCAGTGTACCGATCCGGTGACTGCCTCTGTCTGCGCTGTGCTGTAGGTGGTCCTACAACCTTCTCTGCATCTCGAGCTAGTCGCTCAGCTTCTGTAGTGCGCTTGCGCCCTCTGATGGTTGGCGCTGCATGGGTGGTTTCTTCCACCTCCTGAACTTCCTCTTGTGGCTGATCCACATCCGGAAGCTCCTCCTTAGGAACTAACAGCTCCTCATCTGCATGCAAGTGTAGCTCCCTCTCAAGCGAACACCGCATGGCTTTCTCCTCCTGAAATTTTATATCCCGTCGCACAACAGTCTTTCGACTGTCTAAAAAATACACCCGATAGTTGTGAGGTGTATCAGTGTACCCCACAAATATTCCAACCTCAGCAGTTGGATCCAGCTTCCTTCTCGCATCCTTCGTCACATGTATGTAGACAGGAGAACCAAAAATCCGCAAATGGGAAATATCAGGCCTCTTGCCAGAATAAGCCTCCTCCGGTGTACTCATGCCAAGAACCTTGTGAGGACAACGGTTCTGCACATACACTGCTGTATTGCATGCCTCAGCCCACAAGTGAAGGGGTAGGCCCCGATCATGCAACATCGCCCGTGCAGCACCCACGATCGTTCTGTTCTTCCGCTCAGCCACCCCGTTCTGCTGTGGGTTATGGGGTGCGATGAGCTCTCTCTGAATCCCTTCTGCGCTGCAGAACTCCTTGAATTCAACCGAGATGAATTCACCACCGTTATCACTCCTTAGAGCAATCACCTTCTTCCCCGACTCCTTCTCGACCAGTGCTTTAAACTCACATAACTTCGCGAATGTATCACTCTTCTTCTGCATGAAGAAGATCCAGCACTTTCGAGAGAAATCATCAACAAAGATCACATAATACTTGTGCTTTGCTGTCGAAGCAACTGAGAAAGGACCACACACGTCTGTGTGAACTCTCTCAAGGATCATCATGGCGCGACTATCCTTCTCGTGAAAGGTGGATTTCACATACTTCCCCAAGGTACACCCCTTGCACCGATCTGACTGCGCAAGAGTGCCCTTAGGAAGCCCAGTAGAAATCTGCTGCAGGATCTTCAAAGCTCCATGGTGAAGGTGGCCCAATCTCCTGTGCCACAGTTCGCCCTCATCATCTCGGCTCACCACTTCTCCCGCCTTGCATGCCATTTCTGCGCAGCCATCTACCTGCAACTGATAAAGGTTCTTGGTTCGAACCCCTATCTTCCGGGTCTCTCCAGTAGTCTTACTGCGTAGGAAGGCTTTTCCTTCCCTGAAGACCACATCATACCCCTTATCTTCCACATCACCACAGAGATCAAGTTCTTCTTCAATCCAGGTACATGCATGACATCCTTCAATACAAAGGGTTTACCAGACTCCCTCTGAAAGGATATGGTACCGATACCAGTTGCACTATATCTACCATCATCGCCCATCTCGATGTGCACACCCAAATCTTTGTCCTCCAGATCTGAGAACAAATCCCGATCTCCCGTCATATGAAATGACGCACCGCTGTCCAAGAACCACACCGATCCCAGCACACTTGAAACCAAGCATGAAATCAGTGAAAAGTCAAGCTCGAACTGTGAAGCCAAAGCTTCTCCATCTGCAGATCTTCCCGCTTGCTTGTTCTTCTTCTTCTTTGGACAATTGGTAGCTTAATGTCCGTGATCATGGCAGTGAAAAAATTTCACTTTCGCCATATCCTGCTTCTTGCCCTTAGCTCCAGAATGAGAGGTTTTCTTACCCTTCCCTTTCTTAGCTTTGGACATCAAAGCGCAGTTTTCTTCATCAGCTCCCTTTGATGAAGATCCATCTCGAGTAGTCCTCCTTATCTCCTCCTGCATGAGATCCACCCAAAGGCGCTCCCATCCTGGCAGCTTCTCCTGACCATTGACACTATCTTGATATGAGTGCCAAGCCTTCGGAAGACCAAGGAGAGCCAGGTCGACCATGTCCTCGTCTTCGACAATCACCCCCACACTTCCCAGCTCATCTCTGCATTGAGTGAACTTCGTGAGGTATTTGGCGATACTATCGCCTTTCTCCATCTTGATGTTTCTGAGCTTATCTTTGAGCGCCAGCTTCCTTTGGTCGCTCTTACTCTGGAATAGATCCGTCAAAGCTTTCCACATTAAATATGGAGAAGCCTTTCCATGCAGGTTGGATACAATATGATCCTTGACGCCCTCCAACAGGATCCTTCGACATTTCGCCATCTTCTTTTGCCATGCTTCGACTTCAGCAGGATCAGTGGGCTTTTGGACATCCGTATCTACGAACTCCTTCAGACCATTATCTTCTAATACCGCCTCCATGCGATCCTTCCATGCAACATAATTCGAACTGCCTTCAAGAGCATATTCGAGTCGCAAACCGTTGAAAGACATTTTCAACACCGGCACCAAGAAAACAAAACTGCTGCAAAATTCGAATTCCACCTCAAAGCTCAACCGCTCTAGATTTGTGAGAAAAAATTATTTCTAGCACATAGATCGACTGCAAGGGGAATTTACTGGATATATCACCTTTCAAAGAAAGGATGGATTCAGAGGCTACCTAGCCCGCATGCAGACTCTGTCTACCGAAATAAGTTTGTAATCATTGTGATGATCAATCTCTGCTTCAATAGCTCCGATACCATGTAGAAATTTGCTGAATAATAATTAATTATCCACCGAGACTATCCTGATCACATACAATTCGAATTTATATGCAACACATAATCTCTTCCACTCAGATCATCACACATGCGGAAATAAAATCAAGCGATAACACATCAAATCATCATACACATTAACACAGATGTATGGGGAAAGCTTATAGCTGAAAACCCCACAGCTATTGTGTATATTATAATGGAGAAATCATGTAACAAACTCAGTACAATACTCCTCACAAGTACTCGGTACTTTCTCATAAAGTTACACACAAACTAGCTCAGTTTTGAACAGGTTACTGGTTCAAAACTCACTGCCAATTGCCTTGCCTCTATTGCGCAATCCAGGCCTGTCTATATAGAGATCCAAGGTTTGAATCTCCTTGGCTTGACAGCGTAATCATCATGGGAAATTCCTCCAAGTGTGGTGCAAATCTCATGCACAACTGATGTCGCCACTGATAGCTAACTCCACCCTTTCATCTACCTCTTTCACTGGTCTCCACTGAACTGATCATGCACCGTAGTGAACTGATGTGTTCTTGAGTTGAATAATGAGTTACTAATTAATGAATTAAATAATATTTAATTCACTCCACTCATAACTAGTTGATTAGCTAGTTAAACTAATCTCAACCAGTTCAACTAAATTAAACCGAACACAACTCCACTAGCCGTCTCATTAACTCCACCAAACTTCTGCCACTGAAGTCCTAACTGAAGTCAACCATGCATGTGCTCACCAAACCCTTGGGAATAGCGTAATTCCTCTGTCATATGCATGAGCCACTTCCAAGGCTCGAACTGAAGTGCTCCAAGAGAGTAAACTGTTGTTTAGAGTCCAAATATTATTAAGGGTAAATAATATTTGACTTCCCTATTTTTAGGATAGGCAGTCTAAAAATAGACTTCGACCTATAGGTCCAAAAAATAGAGGTCCATCTATTTTTACCAACATGACCAATACTCCAAGAATAACATACCGCAACCCCTAGACCATGCTCCATATGTCTAAAAATAGACTTTGCGCCAGAATTTGCCTGCGGGCCCACTTAGTGAAGGCGACTTCATTTCACTAAGCTCCATCATCTTGCTGCATTTTCAACATAATATTTGATCATGAACAATTAAGCTAATGTAAAATGGTGGAACTGCTCCATCTTGGTGTTTTCCATTAACATCAAGACCAAAAATTAACTCTGGTTGATCATCATTCAAGTTTACTGAGTCTTCTCCACCATTCATGTTTAAGGTTTTAGTGATAGTTTTTTTATACAAATCATGCTTTACAAATTCTATCAAAGGAATTGGTATTTTTAATTTTGCAATTTTAGCTTGTATATTAAATGAAGGTTGTGATTTACTAAGCTGAATTAACTCTTCTTTAGTAACTGTAGTTTGAGTAGGGTTGTCTTGTTTTTCTACAGTTATATTTTCATTTTCAGTTTGTGTTTCTTTTGTCTTAATGCTCTTAGTTTTATTTTCAGGAATGGTTTGAGAAGCAATAGATGTTTTTTTAGATTTTGAATTATCATAAGCTGTTTTGGTAGTGGCAGCTTTTGGATCTTCTAATTTTGGATCAGCAGTGGGTGTTTTGGAATCTAAAGTTGTTGTTTTAGCAGAATTAGTTGTTTTAGCAGCAGCAGATTTTTGTGAATCCGTTGGTGTTTGAAAAACCTCATCTGTTATATCAAAAATATTGGGACTGGGTGAAATTTTAGGGCTAGAAACTTTCTGGGATGAATTAGAGTTTTTCTTGTTTTCCTTAGGGAGAATTTGTAGAACTTTTGTAGTGGGAGCTTCTACTGTTTTCTTATTTTGTGTTTGTGCAGTTTTCTTAGTAGAAGGCTCTGTATTTTTCTTACTTCTAAGTTTATATTGTTTATGTACTTCATTTATAGCAAAATCCTAACCTTGTTTGTAGTCAAATGATTTACTTGAATCTAATTGAAGTTGTTGAAGTTCAAATAAATCTTGATCTTCCTGTGTGAGAAAGGTAGTGTTATCATCATTTATACCCATTAGATTTATAGTGTCTTCATCATCATCATTCTATTGAGAACTTTCAGCATAATTCTCTTGAAATGGAGGTCTTATTGTCTGATCAGGAGCTGATTCTTTAGATTCCCCTGTATTTGTATTTTTCCTGAAGTTGGGATTTCTAATTTTCTGTTGATTATCCCATTGTGGTCTTCTTTCTATATTGTCTAATCTATCCATAATTCTCTCTAAAGTTTTAGTTAATTGATCTATTTTTCCATCTGAACTAGATGTCTCTTCTTTTATGGTTACTCTCCTCTCATTCCTTAATCTAGCTTTTCTAGCCAAAATATTTACTTCTACACTAACAACATCTGTTTTCATTCTTTATAAAGTATCAACATTTCTCTCTCTTAATTGATAGGCCATGTCTGTATCAAATACATCAGGGAATTTGAGTAGGACAGAATCTGGAGTGGGTTTGAGATTGGCAGGGATTGAATTGTAAACACTGTTGTATCTAGTGCAGTAATCTTGGACTGTTTCATTAGGAGCTCTTTTCATTACATCAAATTAAAATAATATTTGAAGTGGATTTTTCTTTTTTTCCCATTTATTCAAAAATAATATCTGAAAGACTGCTAAATCAACTATACTACCAGGATTAAGACCTTTAAACCATTTTTTAACTTCCCTTGTTAATGTTTGAGCAAAGAGTCTCATTTGTACATCAGAATCATCTATTTCATGAAGCTCAAAATAATTTGTCATCTTATTAATATGCTATTGGGAAGTGTAATGTGTGGTAGCATCATATTGAGGTATTTTACTCTGGTAATCCTGAGGCATATCATGTAACTATGCTGGAAGGACCAAGGGAGCATACCTAACAACCATGGCTTGAATTTTAGCTTGGCTAGGAGGTAAGTTGGTAATGCTTGGGGCTGAACTGGAGGTAATAGCTAGTGCAATTAAATAAGTGGCTGATGAAATTGGAATATAAGATGATATACTAGAAAATGTGGTTGAAGAAATAAAAGGTGAAGTTGGGGTGCTAGAAAATGAAACTGGAATATATGAAGAAGTACTTGGAAATGAGAATGATGTGTTTGGAATTGCAGAAGATAAACTAGTGGATGAAGTTGAGGTGGGGGAAGATGGAAATAATATTCTAGGTTGGAATGGTTGTTTAGGGATAATGGATATGTATATTGAAGTATGGTGGAAACTATAGATGTTGTAGTGGTATAAAGAGATGAACCTACAGATTCTAAAAGGTGGGTATCTAACTGAGAAGTAGAGGGCTTAGTTGTATATGCTGATAAGGCAGCTAGTTCAACTGAATGCTAAAAAAGAGCTTCATCTATTTCCTTAAGTACAATAGCATTTAATTTATCAATTTTATCATAAATCTAAAATATCTTTGATTCAGAATCTACTGAAACAGTTTCCTGCTTTCTTTGAAGTAATGAAACAAATTCAGGATCTATAACAACACTATTTAAGTCACTTTCTAATGTATTTCTGAATAAAGAATGTTCAAAATTTAAGTCAAACTCTATGTCTTGTATACTCACTAACTATTTTGGCAACGAATTTTCTCTAACTAAGGAAATTTTATTCCCTAAATCTTCTACTTGTTTATTCCTTTTACCAATTCTGTCTGGATTGTCTACTATAACAACATGCTTAGGATCTGGATTTGACCTACTATAGTAGATTTTTCTAGAAGCCAGAATTACAATTTTTATGAAATGATACTCACAACTTATAAAACAGTATTAAGGTAAAAGGATAATGAAAAATATTTCCCTTAAAGATCTATTTTAAGACTGAGGATTGGTAAGTTCCCTAGTGGAGTCGCCAGTATGTTATCACTCTAATAATTCTTAAGTTGTGAGATTTTGATTTAAATTTCAAAGAAAATTAGAGGTAACCACAGACCAACTTTTAAACTCTAGGATCCAGCCTTCCTAGGGTTCAGACAGGGCTCTCTCTATAAGATTTAACTTTGTTTTAATTATTTTGATATTAGGCTAGTTATGATGAGAAAATGGGTTTTGATATTTGGTTTGGTGAGAAAAATCACTTAATGAGATGGATAGAGGTAGATCTGTTTGTTCATTGGGCAAAGGAGTCAAATGCCAAGCAAACAGGACTAGGATCAAGGTAAAAAAGTCAAATATTTTTAGGGCAAGATAGACAAGTCATTGAAGATCTTGGAAGGCTGATTGGTGAAGTGGTTTGATTGGGATAAAAAACA
The DNA here is from genome assembly GCA_034641835.2 of Pinus albicaulis. NCBI lineage: Eukaryota > Viridiplantae > Streptophyta > Pinopsida > Pinales > Pinaceae > Pinus > Pinus albicaulis. The sequence continues at coordinate 1,874,673,971 of CM076575.1, read as the reverse complement.
ATCGAGGATTCTTTGATTCGGATAAGGAAGGAAAAGACAGAGGTCATTCTAAAGAGGGAACAATTAAGGGTTCCCTACTTTGGAAATCAGCAGAAAATATAGAAATGATAAATAGTTAAAGACAGGGTGCTTTTAACAAATCCTGTAATAATATTCCTAGTTTATCATTCAAATTTAGAACACATATATGGATGCATGTAAAACATAAGAAGATAAACAATGACAGTAGAAAGTACTTCACTTCAATGGATCATCATATGAATCCTGGAATATGATGCTTTATGATTTGATCCAGTCTGCTACTTGAACTTGCTTAAAAAAGCCTTCAGGTACAAAAATATTGACTATAGAAATCTTTAGCAATTTATTCCACAATAATACTTCAAAAGATGAAGTATATATACAAAAATGTTTACAAAATATCCTAGAATACTCATAGGAATTTTCTAAGGAAAATAAAATATCTTTTACAACAATATAGTGACAGTTGCTTAACAACTTAGCAAACTGTCCTATTTATCCAAATAAAATAGAAATGCTATTTTGGATTGGGTGCAGCTGGCTGCCTTGTTGTCTCCAACGTTGGTAAAGATCTTTTAATCTGTTTTGAAGTGTTATCTTCTTATCTGATACTCTTTCATCTGATACACTTTACCATCTGATACTCTTTAACCACTGTTTTAACTCTTACTACTGTAAACTCTGTTTTCACTGTGCAAAAACAAAAAATTGTCTTTTTATCCTCTTCACTGCAATTTGAATTTTACAGTAAGTCAGTGAGTTTTTCCCAAAACTCTGCATCATGGATTTTGATCTTTTTCAACTTTCTAAAGTTCTCATCTGCCTCAGTGTATCTAGCAAATGATGGTTTGACTATAAATAGGTGTTTTATCTCATGTTGTAGATAAAACAAGTCTTCAAAGCTTTTATGTAGAACCTTTCCTGTAGGAATTGCTTGTCCTTCTGTTTTGTTTACTTGCTCTTTTGCATGATCTCTGATTTTCTTGTTGTAGTCTTCTTGTGGCATAAGTTTATCATTAAGACAAGAATATTTGGAAAACCTTTTTGCCTTAAGATCCCAAATTTAACCATAAATTTAGTTATGGCTATGTTCATGTTTCCACACTTTTCTTCTAGCTAATTCATCAAAGTTTTCTTTGAAATTACTTTTCTTATTTCAAGGATTGTCTGTGTTCTGTTAGTAATTTCTATCTCATCCAATTCTTGCTTATTTTTACTGTTGAGAAATTTGATTATTTCTAGGGCCTCTTCAGGTTTGGCACCTAGTTCATCCTTTGTTTTATGAATTTCCTCTTGAGCTGCCTTTAGTAAATCCTTTTGCTCATAAATTACTTGTATTGATGGCCAAACATCATTGATGGTTTCAATGATTTTATTCCATAGTTTATTCTTCACATAGGAAATAGGTTCTTTCAAGGTTAAATCCTTTTGTAAGTTTTTCAACTCAACATTTAACCTGTTATCCCTTTGTTCCTGAGTTTTGGCATTAATTTGGGCTAGCTTCTTAGTCTCTTCCAGATTTTCAATCATTTTCTTCAACTTATTGATTTCATTGTTTTGAATTGACATTTCCTCCATGGCTTTGATAATTTTACTGGCTTCATCTGTTTGCTGCACTGTTGATGTAGATGATTCTGTAGCAGAAGTAGTTGAAGATGTCCCTAGCACAACTATTGCCAATGGGGCTTTTGGTGCCAATTCCTCTACTAAGGTTGATGGAACTACTGTAGTTACCATAGGGATGACTGTGGGAGGAGAATTCTGAGTTTTTTCTGTTTCTTTCTCTTGGACAAGCTTGTCCATTTCTGTCTCCATTTCTTTAATTTGTGCTGTCATTTGGAGAATGAGACTCATCATCTCATATTTCTGATTTGCCTCCTGTAGCATCTCTTTAGTCTGTGGATGTTATGTTGGGGGAAGCTTCAATTGTTTTCTAAGTGCTGCTATGTCAGCATTTTTCTTCTTTATCATCTCTTCTGCAGCTTTTACATTTGTTGGATCATAACCCAATTCAATTACCAATTCTTCTAAGGACTTGATTCTAGTGTCCTTAATAAGAGAAGAAGCTTTCTCAATCGTGATTTGATCTCTCAAATTGGTTTTAGTGTTCTGAAGTTTCTGGGCACTCATTGCCTTGTTAGTCATAGTAGAATAAATCATTTTAGAACTCTGCTTATGAAACTCAATTTGATCTAATGGATGAATGCTATCAATTGGTATTCCAAGATAAACCTTCTTATAGTGTGCTACTGTTGTAGGCTTAGGCACTGTTGGTTGTAGCATTGTCATAAGAAATTTCTTGTTGGTGTAATCAAAGGCTGATAATAATCTGTTCTAACTTCCTGGAGTTTGCTTTAGATACTGTGAATAGATTTCATTATTTAACTCTTCATTCTTAGCTTTGATTTCCTTGTATTTCTCTATGATATCTAAAATTTTACTTTCTGATTGCTGTGATGATGATGCCTCCATGTTTTTCTGTCTTTCAACCATATGTGTATCTGAAGTATCATTTTCCTGCTCATTTATAATGACTGTAGCAGAGTCTGTGTTAGTTTATGGAACATATGTATCTTCCACTTCTACGGTCTCTTTTTATTTATTTACTGGATTGAGCTTAGGATTTTTATTATATCTGAGTTTAAGCCTAGTCTCAGTTGGTTTTTTAGCAGTGTAGGTACCTTCTTCTTTGACTCTTTTAGTAGCTTTATCTTCTTGATTCACAGTTTTCAAGGTGTGACTAGTATCACCCTGTTTAACTGTTTCTATCAAGGTATCTTCCAGCCACTCTGCTTGATTAGCATATTGTTCAATCTCTGTCCTTTTATCATGGATATAAGGGGTAAATTTACATTTTACCCTCATTTTACTTAGAATTCCCTGAGGATCATAATTCCATGAGAAACTCTCTTCAAATTTACATGTCAGCAACTATTTTTTTGCCTCTATTCCTGCATCCTTGTGATTGCAAATGAAAGGTCCTACCTGATTCTTCAACTTGAATTGAGTCTTCTTCTTGGAAGCCAAGAAGTTGATAGAATCTGAATTTAGTATTTTCCTGATGCACTCCAAGGTAAACACTCTCATTGGCACATACTTAGGTAGTTTATAGGGTAAAAGATTGGACCCAAAAACTTTGATCTCTGTATGATTTTGGTAAAGATACCAATCTCTAGTTTTAATTTGTTCTGACAGCTGTAGTACTTTCTTTATCTCATCATTGATTCTTGGTTGTATATTGTTTGTCAACATGTTTATTAATGGATGAACAAAAGAGTCTATAAAATCCACGTAAGTGAATTCTGTTGATTCTTTCCTCATTAGAGATGTCCAAAATATGACTGATAGAGGATTCCCTTATATATCTAATTTCTGAAGGTTTATAGGGAACTTATATGCTTGAAAATAAAGGAAGATGTGAAAGAGAAAGGAAGAATATCTGAAGACTCCTTCAGTGGGAAAATTCACAAGCTGGTCATGGATATTATCAGTTATGTACTTAGCATAATTGTAGATAACAGAAGGAGGTTGAACTAGGACAAAAGTAGATAAGAAACCTAGAATTGACTCATCTGTATGCTCATCAGTAAAATAACCTAAGATAAAGGATAGAATAGAAATGACATGCCTTGACCCTTCAGGAAATTTGGAAGTAGAATAAGGAGGGTTTAGTTTTGGGATTTCAACATATGAAAGCATGAAATTTTGGAAGATCTGAAACTTTTTAGGAAAATCCAGACTAATGTAAAGTTTTGTGAGTGCATCTATGGATAAGGGAACTGTATTGGGATCTGGTTTGAGCTGAAGCATTAGGTTAATGGACTCTGCAGTAATGGTAAACAATATTTCTTTATTAGCATTAACCATGGCTCTTTGTTTAGGTGAATAATATGATTGACACAGCCTAATGACTTCTGGACATTGATGAGTATGTGGGACTACATACTTGGGTAGATTTGACTCCCAAATCTAAACTTCATCTCCTTGATCTAATGATTTTTCAAGACTCCAGCAGTGGAGATATAGGAGATTAAATTCTATTACTGGATCAGCTAGTTTGTAATCTACATCAGCTAGAGGTGTATGCTCCACATCTACAACATGAGGTTGTAGAGGGTTTACAACAATAGTGGTTTTGGAAGGCATCTTTGGGTTTGATTTTGACATTTTAGACCTTCTGGATGCTTGAAACTCTGTATTTAGACTTTTTTGTACCCTTCTATAAGCTTAAATTGTTTACATAAGGTATTTTGGCTTTAACAAAGGTCTCTTGAATATAAATAGGCACAAACTGGCTTTCTTTTGGGTTTAAACCTTTCAATTTGGTTATAAAATGATCTTCAAACTCCTTTCAGGTTCAGGAAATGGTATAACAAGGGTTTCTATGCTTATTTGGATAAATTGGAATAAAATGGTTCAAATCAAGCACAAAAAGATTATGATTATTTGCAAAAGGGTTTCTCTAGTTAATCACAAAGACTTTGAAGTCTCTAAAAGGTTAAAATTACTTCAATTTTGATTTAAAACCAGATATAGTATCAAAACTGGGGTTTTATCAGATTTTAACAGCAAATCCGTTCTTTGCAGGTAAAAATAGGGGTCTTTCTATTGGAAAATAGCTTTATAAGGCATAATTTCTCAGAAATATCTTTTTCAAATGACAGGAAGGTTGTTTTGCTTCGAAGAATACCTGTTGTGCAGGTATTTGATCTTTTAAATGGTTTCTGAGGCATCAGAGAGCTTTCTGATGGTTGTTGAAGTGTTTGGAGGTAAAATGAACGTTTCCAGCGATCTTGGCAACAATTTTTAATGACTTTTTTGGTTCTTTGGCGTGAAAACGGGAAAGCTTAAACACAGACAGAGAATAGAGAAAGGGCTTAACTACGCACATATGAAGTTTTGTAGTGTTTTTAGGTTAAACAAGATCAACATTTAATGGTGGTCAAATCATAATATGGGTAGTTCTGGTGTTGGGATGAGAAATACCACTAATGGTTATCGCATAGGCTCTGGGCGGTAAGCTGTTTAATTGAATCGAATGCGATCCAATTATGAAGAGCCGCGTGGAGGAGAGAGAGTATAGCGAAACAACCTATTTCGCAAATCTTAAAATGATTAACGACTGCGCTGTTAGATTTGCGATATCATATCTGGATCGTCGGATTTGAGGTTAGGTGTGCGAATGGTGGAGATTAAATGAAGTAATTTCTTGGTATGTGAGGTGTGGGGCTCAGGAAATATTATGTGGTGGGGTTCAAATAATACATTGAAAACATAGTTTTTTAACATATAATCCAATGATAGGCGGGATATGTATTTACATAGCAAATAAGATATTTACATATGTTTTATAACTATGGGGTGGGTTTTATTATATAATTTTTTTTAACCTATGTGGACAGGCGGGGTAATGTAACACGTGAGTATTTTAGAACCATAGGTTAACGTATATAAAAGTGGGTTTGGGATATTTTAATAAATGAATTAATATATATATGGGAAGGGGTAATTTTTAAAATGATTTAATACATTATGTTAGAATTAATATGAAATGAAAGAGCAGAATGCACAAAATAAACTAAGTAAAGTGTAATGTAAACTTTTTTGAGCACAATGATTGTACCATTAAATATTTACACTTAAACTTAGGATAGATTGTATTTTATGCGTTTTTTGAGTGTTTTTGGATAAGATGAAATTAATTAAGGGGGGGTTTTACTTTTTCTAAGCAAAAAAGGTGTTTTACTTAGGAAAAGGGATTGCATTTTTAATAAATGGTGAATATGTTGAGGAAATGGAATTTTATAAAGGGAATCCAATACTTTTACCAATAAGTCATTAAGCCTTGGATCCGGTCCCAAAAGAAGTCAGAGAAATGCTCTGAGCCTCTTTAATTGAAGGTTTTTAAATACTGGAACATTGTGGGGAAGGGGAAATTAGTAATTTTGTCAGATGATGTTTTATTACATGCCTTGCACAATTTCTTTCTACCTACCCATCATTATTCTAACATTTTTTACTTCATTTGCATGGGTGCATTTAAGCTTGCAACCCTAAATCCATTTTTCTTATAAAGCATAAAACTTATCTAATTCTAACCTTATTTCATCCGAGGGCTCAGATTAAATTGTTGAGCTCCTCATTTATTCTCTAACTATCTACTGATTTGTCAAGTTTAAATAGTTTGACATACCTTCATTCTCTATCTAAAACATGAAATTTAAAACATGAAAATTTATGATTAAACTATTTAACTTATCATGGATTATGGCAATTGAACAAGCTGCACATAATCATTATTTTTGCAGTGAAAGTAGATAGTATTGGAATTTTGACTTGCTCACTTTCATGTCTTATTCTTATCTCTTTTTTTACTTTTGGGGTCCATTTTTATTCTTTTTTATCCTTTCTTTTCAAGTCCTTTGATCTTTCTTTTAGGACTTTTACCCTCTTTTCATTTTTTATTATTTTCAAATATGGGAAAACAAGTTGTAGAAAGCAAGGTATGTACATATTACAAGAGTAATCATAGTCAATTAAAAAATTATGAACCCTATTATTATAGGACCCTAACAGTGGTTGAGAGGGAGAAATTATCTCTCAACATGAAGCCTTAGAAGCAATCTCAGAAGGTTGTGGAGCAACCACAATTGGAGAAACAGAGAGGAGACTGAGTGGAAGAGTCCACTCAAGAAGAGACCTCTAGGAGGGGGAAATTTCGATCTAGATGGGAAAAGGGAGTACATGAAATTATAGCTCTAGGTGTGAGGTGGGGCGATGTGCAGATATGATCCCAAGAAGAAATTGGGTAGGGTCCATTGCAATGGTGTCTCATGGATCGAACTTGGCTACGAAGGGTCCACAATATAGCATTAGCAGGAAGGATTGGTTAGATTGATGCAGTTAGATGTTAGAAAGACAAAAATCAGAGTGACAAGTGTCAGATACTGAAGCACAGATCAGATTTGGTAGCAATGCAGAGTGCATGGATGCAGATGTTAGCAGCAATGCAAAGAGTCTAGTAGACATGAGCAGTAACTAGTAGCAGTCAGTAGATTCCGATGATAGATGCATTATACTAATTCAGTTGTTTGGAGGCTATTCAGTTTCAGGAGAGTTTCATGTGAGAACAACACTAGGAAGTGTGGCATGCAAGAACATTCCAAAGGTACCGAATCAAGACAAATTGATTCCTTTCTTGTTGAGAGGGAGTGTTGAAATTTGCAACAAGAAACAGTGAAATTGACATCCATAAACAACAAGAAAATGCACACACACTAGTGTGGGATCACAGGTCACACAGTGATGGATCCTAGCGAAACATTAGTGTGCAACCAATTTTTAAATAAATTGAAAAATTAATTTTAATATTATCTCATAACAACTTGTAATAGTTAACTAAATGTGATAGACTTAGTTAGCTCAAGAATTTCAATTGAGGGTCAAAGGATAGGCATGTAGATTGATTCTATTATTAACAGGGTCAGGTTGCAGTTGTAGCACTAGTGCGGTGTGAGTGGAATCAATTAAATCACATTAATTGAGTTAAAATCAGTTTAAATAGTTCTAACTGTTTGATGAGCTAGTGGAAGATCAAGTGAATTAAAATATATTTAATTCACAAGTAGTGATCTAACAAGTAACTGATGATTCACTATTAATAGCTGCATGCATGTCAATTCTGATGATGACCCAGTTGAGATAGAGGTTAAAGACAAGTAAACTATCAGTTGTATTTTTGGCAAACTTCCTAGGTGCAAGTATAAAAGCAAAGGAAGGCTCCATAGGGATATAGTCTAGAACAAAATTTAGAGAAAGAAAAAGTTCATATGCTAATCTAGAACAACAAGAAACTCACCTTGTTCATTAGAAGCATTCAATCCGCATATGGATAGATATATGACAACTTGGATTTCATGGTGAGAACCCATTGGATCCCATCAATTGGTACACTCACCGATGCTAAATGCAAACATCAAGTTTGACAGGAGATTGATTAGTACCTGAAGCAGCTAGAGAAGATGGACATCAAGGAGGACATGGAGATCAATGGATAGAATTTTCTTACCTGCATTGGCGGCCCGTTCAGATCAAGACGACGTTGAACCTGATTGAAGAAGAGGTGAATATCGGTTCCAAGAGATTTTACCCGGATGCATTGAAGGCAAGAGTATTCTTCCAACCTAACACTATCTCGTAGTTTTGGGAGACCATCGTACAATACCAAGCTTGGTATGAGTATGTGACCAAGAGACACCAAGTCCAAGATGCCTGACTTGATTTCACCCCAACACTAGCATCATCATTTTGCCTTGTTAAGTTTTCAAGTTGTTTCTACTCTATTTTTTCTTGTTAGGTTTTCAAGTTGTCTCTACCCTATTTTGTCTTATATGGGTATGAGTGGAAATTTTAATATTATTTGTAATCATTACATGAGTGAAATTCTATGTGTCCATGATAGAATGTGAAGAGTCATATGTAATGTGAGGAGTCATGAGGGGATTCCAAGACTCACAAATTAGGAATTCCAAGAGTCAACCCCCTTTGATTATAAATACATCATCATAACCCTTGTAAACAAAGTTTGGGAGCCAAGATTTTGGCTAGGCTTAGGCTTAGAAAAGGCTAGGCAGTTTTGTGTTGGCCTTGGATTCTCCATAGCGTAGAGGGAGTATACTTATTTGGGAGGAGCAGGTGTTGTTGACTTCACGTTCCACTATTGGGGCAAGTGGTTTTTCATGTTGTATGTATGAATGGAACTTTCACTTATAATAAAATCAGAGTTGACACGTCTTTATGCATATATTGTAAATGTAGTTGGAATTATCTGGTTACGTTTGCGATGTATGTTTTTTAACTTACACATATGATTATGAACTATTTCGTTTGCATTTGTACAAATCTTGTTGAATGTGTGTTCATGTTAGAATCCATCACCTTTATCATGTGGACTATTCTTCTTGTTAGTTTGTGTGATGTCTTTTCAGCTCGTGTGTTCCTTTCAAGCTGCATACTATTAAAGGATTCCAAGAGGCACACTTCATTTCCCCTTTGCTATTAGAACTGATCATGCATTATATTGAATTTCCACATGGTCACACACTTGCTTTAACCAAAGACACCGTATACCAGTCTATGCATTTTTCAATCCAAGTCATACCATTAAACACCCCACTGTTGGCAATCCTACTCCAAACGATGTGAGCTCTAGTTGGGACTTCATATTGGGGAGATCCATTGAATGTTGGTAGGTCCAACACCATCAAAATTACCCTAAGGAGTTGAAAGTGTAGGAGGAGTTGGATACGAAGGCCAAATTAATCATCCAATATGGTTTCAGAGATTCCTTAATACCTCATTTGTCTGGAAAGAATGTTGTTGTAACCACCCCTCCCACGTTTATCCACTTATTCCACCCTACTAGGGTAAACATGAGTTGAGTGTTTCTATGACTTGACCTGACCTCCAAATTCTAGTTAAGGAAGTGGGGCCTACAAACATAAACATTTATCACCTTCCTCAGGGGCTACAAACCACCCAAGAGCTAAACAACCACCCCAGGTGCCAAATCCCTAAGATGGATTTCTTTTTCACTGACATGGGCCCATAACCTCACCCTTGACATTGCATCTATGCAATTATGAGGCTATAACTGCACCCATAGGCTTTCCTCCATGTGATTATGGTCCAAAATCCTTGCTTCTTTGCCTACAGTTCTAGGATCCGAGCCACGTTTTTAGGCTAGTATCCTAACCATTGCCTAGAACTACTTGTAGGTTTCTAGAAGAAAATATAACATGATAACAATGCTAATCATTTAGAACTTGATCAAGAACTTGACCTAACCATGCCTAACCATGACAATCATTTCGTCAAACATATGGTGAACATGTGAGTTACAGGTAATGAATGCATATCTGATCTTAAGAGTCTGAACCTCATCTAAGAGTCACCAATAAGGTCTAATTACCTCTCATAATAAATTCAATAAAACTTGTTAGTACATGCATTCATCAACCATTCATTAGCATATCAAATCATGAACAAGAGTCAAAAGTATAGCACATCATAGAACCATTCTTGTAACCACCATATAACCAAATTAGGAACCATGAAAAATATACCATATAATCAACATAAATACAAATACATGTGCTCATTAATCATATTATAAAAATAGGAATACATATGCAAATCCAACTAAGTCAGGGACTTCCACATACCACCCGACCATAGATTGGGCTGAACCAAATATTTCATTCAGCCAATAACCCACGTGCCATATTCGAAGCATGAATTGTTGGAAAATGTAAATATATGATCTTCAAGTCAATTTTCTCAAATATTTACATGTCGGCCTCATATAAGGACACACCTCTTAAATATTAATGATGTCTCATATATGATGGAAAAACCACTATATATACCAGTGTAAAGACTTCACATTTCTCCACCTCAGAATCTCGGATAGAATTACAGAGCAGGTTCAGATCATCTCTATAATTCAAACATCACAATGCTCTCAGTACAGCCACATAAAAGCAACATCAGATCAGTTCAAGGTTTTGTGATATCACATGTTCAGTGATAACTATTTACCACGGTCTCAGAGCTATATCACAGTCAAATATCTTTGCATTTTCTCAAATATCTCGGTGCTATTTCAAGGTCTTAGTGAAATTTTAGGGAGAATATTGTTAGTCATCAGTATTTTTCACATGTTAGTGATGACTATATCCATAGCTGAGTTTTCTAGAAGCTGATTTTCATATGTCAATTTGTCATCTAGAAAACCCTCATAAAACTTTTTTTGCCCTCCTACTTTTCAGTCCACCCATGTCAAAGTCAAAACCTCATTATCACAATCCTATCTAGATTTAGCCCAACTAGTCTGCCCAACAGCTCTAAAACTCACAATCCAAGTCTGTTTCAAAAGCCTCCCCTAAGTTAGGAAGTGGCGCTTTAAGGCATTTTACCCTTGGCAACCATCAAAAGGCCAAAAAACCTCCATCTGATACAAACCAATCATGACAGGCCTCCCACTCTGCAAATCAAGTTGATCACAGCTCTAAGTCGCGCCACTTACACACCCCTAGGTCTCAGTACTGCATAAACCACAGTCTCAAGCTGATTATTAGGTTTTTCACAGTGTTTTATGGATTCTACAAAGACAGGAAATATAAATTCATCTCAGAAGAAAATTCTTGAATAAACATTTAGAAGAACAACTGCTTCTCAATGTAAACATGAGCCTGAGATATATCTGCAAGACAGAGAGTTACTCATCAAGAACTTGCAGCTTCCTTTCAGCATGAAAATCACAGTAAGAGAAAGACACCACTGTCACACAGACTGGTAATTTGTCATGGCCAAGAACCTCCTTCATCTACAAGCAGAGGGTTAAGGCGCCTCCTTCATCTACAAGCATAGGGCGCTGGCCAATATTGACTTTAAGGATTGCAAAAGCCAAGGTTTGCTTTTTACTAGACAGTAAAACAGTGACTCTAGGTTTTCTGAGTGTAAGTGATGATCATAATAGGGCTAGGATCTGAAGTGTGCAAGAAAAGGGAAAACGGAGTTTTGGTCTTGTAAAGGAAGTCATTTGAAGTTTTCAAATCATATGAATTGTTAAAACCTTGGAGAGACATATCATTAGTGAAAAAAATTCTAATCATAAGCAGCCTGCTGTTTCAACAAGACCAAATTGAAGAAAAATTGACAAGTCATGTCATTACACAGGCAGAAGAAAAGGTGGTTGTTTTTCAAGGGTGCTAACCTCCCTACTCACAGAGATTATCTTTCAAATGACTTTTCATAGCTTGACCAAGGCAAATGGTGACATTTCAGTTCCCCTCAGCAAAGAGCAGTGCAATGAGACAGTGAAGAGCTCCTTCACAGGAAACATAAAGAGCAGCTCTCCTTGTTTCACTTTCTAACTCTCATGCATCATCCCCTATTTTGTCTTCTACCCACAGTCAAAGAAGAAAGCTCAAAGAGACCTAGCACTTGCATCTATAGTCAAGCAAAACCTGTCACCTAATTAGATTTACATTGCAGGCAAGATTCTGGCATAATACCCAGAGCAAAAATGTGTTTGATCTAGTTTGTCTCTTACAAGCAGGTATACAAGCTCATCAAGTACAAAAAGAGCTTTGGCACAGTGTTTCAGGTTCTGGAAATCATCAAAGGCAAAATCTAAATGCTACTGCTCCAAAAAGAGACATTTCCTCCTCTAAGTAAGAACAGTCAAAGTTTCAAAAAACATCTCATCCACAAGTATCATCTGAGTTTTGAAAACTTTGAAAAGCATGGAAAGAAAATTAGCTGGCAAGGGCAATTTGAGTTTTATCACCAAGAGACATCACCATTGGAACTATTGTTCATCATAGGCAAAGGAGTTGTTTTGATAGACTGTCAGTGTTTTAGAAAGTTCAAGGCAAAAATAAGTTTTCATTATTCAATGAACAGAGATATTATATAATATGTTTTGAGCAGAGGAATGTAGTGAAAAGGTGCCCTTCTTAAATAAAATACCATGGCAAACTATGAAAAACTGCAGCAAGTTTGACACCTACAGTGGAAGAAAAGACTGATGAAGCACCTACAAGCAGGGAATATTTTGAAAAGGGGCGCCTTTCTTAAATCGAAGAGCCATGACCAAATCCAAATAATGTCAGCAAATTTGGGCACCTGCAGTGAGAAAGAGGTTGAAGAAGCAAGTAAAGACAGAAACTGTCAAAGCATGTTGAAAATACGAACCCTACCCTTTCAAATAACAAAGCGGTCTTCGGTATTTTCTTGACAGATTTAAAGTAAGGTTACATAACAAATGTCATCAACAGTGTTATAAACAAAGTGGCAAAGGATGGTGTGAAGGTCATCAGGGTATCATTCAAAATTGGAGTTGCTGTGGTAAATGGTCACCAGAAAGGAAAACTGACAGGAATTATCCTTCAAAACCATGTGTATAAGTGAAACAGAGTTTTGATCTTTCAAGCTATATTTTTTGTTTGTAAAGAGGTTCATTCATGTTAGCACGGTCCAAAAAACATAAAAATCTCCATGCCTGCATCACTTCGGAATCCAAGTTACAAGTACACCAAAAAGGTTTTGTTGAAGAAGGTCAAAAGCTTCGAAAACCTTGCAAGGGCCAACCAAAAGTTCTTTTTGCATTTAAAATAAATAATAAAGGTGACCATTGGGAGTTTGAAATGACAAAGGAGTGAGGTCGAAGAGTGAAGTTTCATGTTCAAAACACAAGCAAGGTTTTCCCTCTGATGTCCTCAAGACCAAACAAAGAAGATTGCAGCAATTTTTAAGAAACCTGCCACAGTTTCTCTGCGCGACGCGCCTGTAAAGTTGCGCGACTCGCTCAGGAGAACTTTTGCACAGGCGCTCAACGGTCGCGCGACGCGCCTGTACGTGTGCGCGACGCGCCTATACACGGCTCCCGACCACGACCCGACAGGCCGCCCGGTTGATTTTTTGCGCGATGCTCTTCTTCTGCAAAGTGCCGCCCAAGTTCAAACCCTCCAACACGCCTCCAGTTTGCGTGCAAAGCTGCTCCAACTCTCCACAAAGGGTTTTCATCAAGTTATAGAGGTTTTTATCACATGCCCCCTTGATTTTTCAAACTGCAAAGTGCTGTAAGAGGTTAAGGAAACACAGTTTGAGTTTATGACAAAAACGAGATTGTGCTATGAAAATAAGGCTAGAAATAAAATATCAAAGGGATTGAATTTGCACTAGTATAAAAAACAATTGCAGAATACCCTTAAAGCTGTGGTAAAACAAAGTTAAAACCTGCCAAGATGTGTGCATTTGTTGAAAACAGAAAAGAAGGATAATGTGCTTCAGGGTAAGAGCAGTAAGTCACTTGTCTAAATGATCATTAGATGAAACATTGGTGACCTTCCAAAAATGTCATCTGTGTATTAAAAGGACCAAAAACAGTGTTGTGCCTTTCGGTCCCACAAAGCAACATCAGTAAGAAGGCTACTATTTACAGTTGGAGGATGTGTGGGTCAAATAATTATGAGAAACAGTGATACAAAGGAAATATAGTTGTCATATGAGAGGATTCTCATATAGTTTGAATGATAAATGCTGTTTTCCATATTATAAAAATATCAAAAAGCAGGGTTCTCTTACCACCACACCAGAAAGTGCCACCACTGTGTTTTCTTTGACTTGACTGTGTATGACATTGTGAATAGTTGCTGATTGATATACAAGGACAAGGAAGGGTGTGGTTTTGAAGGGACAGGGTTTCCATATTAAATAGGAGTTTTGATTGTGGGGAAGAAATAAGCTGCTACAACCTCTGTTGAAACTATAGAGCTTTTTAAATTCTATCACCTTGTTCCATAACAGTGAGATTGAATGTATGCCCACACTGGAGGTTGACCATGTATGTGGTATGATTTTGTTTGGTGGAGTGACATACCAATAGAGGATAGTAAAGGGTAATAAGAAAAAAGGGTTCTTGTTAAAGAGAAGTTTATTGGTTGAAAGCTACAGGGAAAAGTTGCTTCTACTTCTCACAGAAAGGACAGTTTTCACTGTGTATTTTGCTTGACTGCCTTTTATCCCTCGAGCTTATTTGATAAGTAGATGTCCATATAGAGCAAAGGTTTTTCTACAAAGCCAAAGGTGTTACATTGATAAGAGGTCCTGGTTATTTTGAAAAGAGTAGACTATTGTAGGCTTGGTTGAACTTTTTGGAGCATTCTAAACTCTGTTACCTTTGTTCCAGGACTGTGACAGTGACTGTCTGATTACACTAAGGGTTGATTGCATAAGACATAAGTTTGTTGAGAAATTGGCACAATAGGAAAGGCAGTTTTGTAATGATTGGAAAGTCTACCTTGGGACAAAGATATAGATGTGTTGTTGACCTCTAAACTTCACAAGAACAAATTGATTTCTTGACACTTTGAACAAACAATTCAGCTAACAGTTGTCTCCTTTTCACTGTATGGTCTCTTATTGAGAAATCTACTGACAGAGATACTTTAAAGGTGGACAGACCTTTTTCTGAAAGAGCAGGGGTTTTGTATTTGTAAGGAAACTTGTTGCAATCATCCAAATACATTGTCTCTCTATAAAAAACAGTGAATTGACACAGTTTGGCTCCAAGAAGGCAGTTTATACACAGTGAGGTAGTTTGTTTTTTCAAAAGCACATTTAGGTCAAAATGCCTCCAAGGCAAGACAACAGAAGTGGCCCACATAAAAGATATGAGCCAATCTCTACAGAGGAGGTAAATGCGCATCCATCCATCCTTTTCAACTTTCATGAGGTAGGTTGCTTGGATTTCTGCCAGAAGATACAGGAGGTCAAAATTTTTTCGCCATTGACACACCTATGCGCCCTGAGGTTCCAGAACAAGCATTTCCAAGTAGCAGACCTTGATTTCAAGTTTTCTCCAAGATCAGTGTCCAAAGCCACCAAGATTCCATATCATGGCGAAAAATGGTTCAAACAGGCACATCTTGACTTAGAATATTACAAGCCTTTCATCAAGCCTGAGCATAGAGATACTTTCACTGCTATTTTTCCTTTTTCTTATCTTCTTGACAGCTATGCTCCTCTTATGAAAGTCATAATAAAGTATTTTACTTGTGAAGGGAGGTTTACTCGAGTTTATGCCTACCATGTCCAACTATTGATGCACTTCACTAGAACCAGGCAGCTAAATCTCCCTTACTTTTTATACAAGAGCATCGAGAAGATGGCATCCACAGTCCAGAAGAAGGCCCCACCTCTGCAAATACCTTTCCTTTTCCATCATTCTCTGATCAAAATTATCATCCTACACCAGCTAGAGAAGAAAGAGGTTCCATGGGATGTATTCATCAGTCACCCAGATTTCTCTACTGTTCCTCCTGTCCATATATCTCCCACTCAGCCTGTTCATCGCCCTGTGCCTTTGTCCAGCAGGCCCACTCCTAGAAGGCTCAAAATGACTACTGAACAACCAGGACAGCAGGAAGAAGGAGAGGGAAGTAGACAGCAAGAAGAGAAAGGTCATGAGCAAGAGGAAAGGGATGAAGAGCAGCAAACAGAAGATGAGGAACAATAGCAGGACAGTGTTGAAGGTCAGCAGCGAACAGAAGATGATGAACAACAGGTACAAGAGGAAGAGCAGCAACTTGTTATTGAAGGACAAAAACAACAGCTTGGGCAGGAAATTGAGAAACATTTTGAGCCACAGAATGAGCAGGAAATCCAAGCACAACAACAGCTTGATTTTGGTGAAAAAGGGCAGCAGATTGAAGCACAAATTGAACAAGGCATTGAAGTAGAACATCAAATTGATGTTGGCAAACAGGGGCAGCAAATTGAACAGCAAGAAGAAGACACACAACAGCCACAAGGAGAGCTGCAGTTTCAAGAAGATGTCAAGGGTAAAGCAGTTGTGTCTCCTCCTCCCAAAAGAACAAAACCCAGCACAGCGAGGAAAAAAGGGCCTAAGGCTGCCACTCCAAAAGTGACAAAAGTTGTCCCTAGCAAAAGAAAATTGCCCAAGAGGTCACCCACTAGCATGCCAAGGAGGAAAAGTGCAAGATTGGCCTTCAAAGGGAAAAGCAAGGTTGGAGAAAGTGAAAAACATTTAGGTGCATTGGCTGTCATTCCAATCCAAAGTGATGACAGCGATAATGAAGCCCGCATTCTTGAAAACCTCCTAATCCATAGAGAGGGGCAAATTGAGGCATTGGAAAATGATCTTCAACGGGCAAGGAACTTCAACTATTTCTTGGAGACCCAAAATAAACAGATGAATGTTCACACAGCAGTTCATGAAGCACGAGCTATCAAATACAAGAATGAGGCAGCTAAGGCGCAAGCAAGGATAGAAGAACTCATTGGTGATTTTGATGAGGAAGAAGAGGGAGACCAGCCTAGGCAGAAGAGGCCTAGAACCATAGGGCTTAAAAGAGCCTTGGAAAAACAGAAAGAAGAAGAACAGGCACAGCTTCAAGATTTTCCCCTCATTGCACTACTTGAGCAGGAAATTGAAGAAAATAAGGAGGCATGGTTAGAAAGGGCCAAAAAACACTTGGAGATGAAGCTTGAAAGAGAAAACAGAGATCTGGAGCTGCAAAGGAAGAGGACACATCACTTTCAAAAGTTGAATCAGTTTGCCCGGCGCAAACTAAAGGCAGCCCAAGAGAAACTGAAGAAGGCAAAGGGGAAGCGCCCGGCACGGAAAGAGGAGAAAGGCATATCAACACTTGAAATTTTGGCCTCAGCTTCGGAGCATGTTGCTAGGGACCCTTGAGGGTCATGCACACCAACTTTGAGCCCATTTTGACAACTTTTTGTTTTTTGGCATTTTTTGAGTTTTTGGTCAAAAACTCATAAATGAGCCATTTCATTTTGAGGATTTTTGAAGTGAGGAGGATGATACCATTTGATGCCATAATTCTATGAGCAGGTCCTCAGCGATTTTCAGAGCATTTGGAGATCATTCGCCCCCTCAAAACGGCGAAAAATGCTCACTTTTTGCACATTCTGCCCGGCATATCAGCAGTCTGCAATTTTCTGGCTTTTTACACACAGGTACAGATTTGGAAGACTTCCAGGCATCATATTGAGGTGATTTCAGTTGTGCCGGAAAGTAGACACTCAGAGCTTTCCAACGAGCTATCATCAGCTTCGTTTCGACACAGGGAAGGCTGCCAATTGTTTCCAGCAAGACAGGGGACCTTTTTCTAATATAAATTTGAAGTATTTTTGTAATTTTTGAACCTCAAAAATCTGCTTTTCCCAAATGTGCGTTTAGCTATTTTTACACTTGGAAAATGATCCAAAGTCAATTAAATTCCCTTTTTTAGCAATTTTTAAATATTTTATGAGATATTTTTGTGCCTTGGGCTTTGTAAAGCCTCAAGGACAAGTTTAGATATTTTGATTAGGCCAATGAGGATGGAAGTTGAACCATGAGGTTTTCCTCACTTGGGCCTATTTATTCCACAAGGCTCTCATTGTAAACAAGGCTGAACTTGAGAGAAGAAGTAATATATTGGTCATATGAGCTTTGAAGAACATACTTGTGTTATGATTTTGGACTACCTCTTGGATGCTTTTGATGAATGATGAAGGATTGTTGATGGATTCCATGACATGGTAGAATGGTATAGTGTTTCTAGCTTTGTTGTTGTCTTCTAGTTTTCATTCATGATACATGCTTCTTGCTTGCTATAGATCAGTAGAGATTAAGTTTGAGATATGCCCATGGAGGCACCTCAAAATTCCCGAATCTTCATAGCTTTTATGTTTTCTTCTTCCTTAGTTGCACTAAAGAATTCTTAACTGCTCTTTAGTAACTTAAGGATATTGTTGCTAGTTTCATTCATAAGTTCTATGCATGTTGAGTAGGATGTATGGTGTGCCCTGCTTACCTATGACTGTCCATAGTTCTGTCCATGAAACTATCTCTTTGACTGATTAGATTATCATCTTGTTGAACCAAGGAGGCCTAGTCCCGATCTAGCCCTTTGCCCAAAACTATGAAAGCTTGTTTGTCAAAGTGCCCAATAACTTAAAGACTGTGTTTAGGCATTCCGGCATAGTATTTTGAGTTGTTAGTCCGTCTTGTGTGTTTTCCCCAAAGTCTGATAGCCATTTCCCAAAGTTAGAGGGTCTTATACTTCTATGCATGGCTTGAATGTTTGTTTCAATGTGTTGATTAGTTTATAGTTACATTTTGCACGATTAAGGGTTTTCTTTACCATGTTTATGTTACCTATCAAACCAGTGATGCTTGAAACTCCTTGTTATTCACAAACTTGATGTCCATTTACTCCATTTTGCCCAAAGATCCTTTCTACCTTGAATCAAATCGGCCCTACAGCAGCCTTGCATCATCATCTCATAGCTTCCTTGACCTTTTTGACCCCATAGCCCAGTTGATATAACTTCTTGTTACCCATTTTATATCTTTGATCAGTTTTATCCCTCACAAACTTAAAAAACCAAAAATCAAAAAACTCACTTCATAACTAGCCTAATATCAGAACACCATAAGCAAACACACCGATATCTTTTACACATATAGAGAGAGCCCTCTCTGAGTCCAGGAAGGCTAGGTCCTTGGGCTCCAAAGCTTGGTTTGATGTTACATCGTCATTTGGCTCACCAATCGGCCAAATCACGGGACCCTAACAAATATTTCGGTGCTTTCTTAGGAGAACATTTTGGTGCTATCTCAGTAAAGGTTCTGGTGTCTCCTCAGAGATAAGATCTCATGACAATGATGAATTGGTGGAATCACAATATAGTGATCTCAATATCATGACAATGAGAAGGATGATGTCTCTATGTAGATACAATGACAGTCAAAGGAGGATCAAATATGACTTGATGGAGGAAGTCCCTAGTTTAGGTCTTGGTCATCTCATCTTGAATCTACTGAAGGAAGAATTTTGACCCGGTTTTCCCCTCGAGAGGGGTTTTTCCCTGGCATCATGCCTACATCTTGTGTCCTCTTCTATTTTTTGGTTGAAATTAGTCTTGATGATAAGAAAATATAAATTGAAAGATCTAATATTAATAATGTAAACATCACAAGATAATGTCATAATAAGGAAAATCATTTAAACATCAAACTATATGGATTTTCCAACATGAACGTGGGATCTCATGTGATAAAACAAGACATAAAAAACCAATGGAATCCATAGGTTAAGACACCTCCACCCTCAAGATATCGTGGTCTCACCTAAACTGGTCCCAAGATAACAAAACCAAACCAAGCTTGGATGCCTCAGAATTCCTTCGTCATCCCTTGAGGAATTTTCCAGTCTCCACCCACCTATCAAGGGCTTCTCAAAGAAAATCATCTCCACCCCCAACCCATGGGAATTTTCCCGAGACTACCTCACCCGGATCCAAAACCTTCCATAAACCCAAAATTTATCCAATAATGAATCCCATCACACCATGGCTATCGAGGAAATGGCAAGGAAAGGCTAAAACCAATGTCAAAATAGGAAAAACTCATGTTAATGGAAAAAAATGAACCAATACAGAAATGCTTGTACCATGCATTCACAACTCATCTAGGAAATCACACATGCAACCTATTACCTACAAACACCTCTTGCTAAAGTTATTGATCCAACCTTTCTTTCTTTCCCTTTGCTTTCCTTTGCTTTTCCTTTGCTTGCTTTCCTTTTCCTCCTTGAGCTTTTTCCTTCTCTCTCACAACTCTGATCCAAGCCAAAACTGAAAAAAAGTTGTGAACTGATCCTCATAAGCTTTTTTATTATTGAGGCCTCTATTTTCTTTATTTTTCTTCTAATTTCCTTCTCATCAAATCTATGTCTCTTCGTCTCCCTTTTCTCCCATTTTCCTTTATTTTAATACTTAAATGTCAATTAATTCCTCTTTTCCTTTGCCAATTCCTTTTCTAATTTCCTTATCCATAATAAAAAATTAAGTGATGCACACTATCGTGCTTTCCCAACATTCAACTTGGAATACAAGTCCCATGACCTTGGTCTTATTCTTTTTTCCTTTACTATCATTTATTACATGAAACTTTAATTGGAGGCTGTTACAACCCCCCACCCCCCTCCTTAGGGGAACACTTCCCTCGGTGTTCTATGACACCTATGACCAGAAAAATAGTTGAAAACCAAAACATACTGCCCATGGATCTTTATAACATAGCTCAATGTAGTATTTACAATGACATCTTGCTGAAAAAGAAAACAAACATATCTCTTATTTCAGCTTTATACAACAACTCATTGTGGTATTTACAATAAAAAACCATACATAGATGTGTAGATATACCGAAAATCATTTGCTTGAACCAAAAAATAATGAAGGATACATAGCCTGCATCTGATCAACCATCTCCCATGTAGCTTCTTTCAGCCCAAAGTGCTTCCACTGGACTTTAAATTTCTCGATTGATCTGTTTTAGAGCATGAGTTGTTTCCATTGCAAAATGCATTGTGTTTTTTACTGCAACTCTCCATCTGGTTCCTCCTACAATACAGAACAATCAATCACATGATCAACATCTTGCACATATCTCTTAAGCAATGAAACATGAAAAAAACCATGGACTTTCAATGTTGGTGACAATGCAAGTTTGTATGCCACTGGTCTAATCCTCTCAAGGATCTCAAAAGGCCCACAATATCGAGGTGCCAACTTGGCACATGATCCAATCCTTAAGGGGCTCCTCTTGAGCTTGATGCACAAGTACACATGCTCCCCAACCTAAAAATACTTGAATGCCCTATGTTGATATGCATAACTCTTCTGTTTATCCCATGCTTCTTTTAGATTCCTCTTAATAACCTACATCTCAAATTCCATCTTTGCCAACATATCTGGTCCAATCAACACCCTGTTCACTGGATCACTCCAACTGATGGGAGTATTACAACTCCACCCATAGAGAGCCTCAAATGTACTCATCCTCCATGACTCATGATATCCATTATTATAAGTAAAATCTACTAGTGGAAGATGCTCCTCCCACATCCTATGTTGATGCATGCCATACATCCTCAACATGTCCTCAAGAATCTGGTTGACCCTCTCTGTCTTCCCATCTTTTTGCGGATGATAAGTTGTACTAAAATCCAAATTTGTACCCAAACCTGCAAACAAATCCTCCCATAACTTGGAAGTGAACTTGGAAGTTCTGTCTGATATGATATTCTTGGGAACACCATACAACCTCACTATCTCCCTGATGAAGATCTAAGCTACCTTCCTGGCTGAGTTTGTAGACTTCACTGCAACAAAGTGAGATACCTTGCTCAACCTATCAACCATAACCATGATGGAATCATGTTTCTTCGATGTCCACGACAAACCTGTAATGAAATACATGTAAATGACCTCCCATTTCCACTATAAATTCAAAATTAGATGTAATAAACTAGATGGGTGCTTACACTCCACTTTCTCCCTCTAGAAGTCCAGAAATCTGGCAAAAAACTCCACCAATTCCTTATTTAAATTCGGCCAATAGTAGAACTTCTTCACAATTGTCATTGTCTTTGAATATCCTAGGTGACCTAAATATGGCTTAACATTTAACTCCCTCAAGATAATATTCTTGAGCTCACTGTCATCCGACACATAAATCCTGTCCCTGAATCTGACCAAACCAACTGTCATGAGGTGACACTCATTATATCTACTACCATTACCCTTTTGGTGCAACATTTTCTTTAGTTGCTGGTACATGTCATCATTTTCCCCTACTTTCAAGATTCACTCATGAAAATCTATACCATAAGAACTCACAACTTCACTTTGGTTGTCACAGTCTATCCTTATAGCTGGCTTTACCAACCCTATTCTTGAACAAAATATTTGCAACCAAACAAATTCCTTTCTTGCATGAGTGGTTACCATGTATTCAACCTCTGTAGTCGAAAGTGCCACTACAAACTACTTCTTGCTCATCCAAATGAATGCTCCTCAAAATAGATTAAATACATATCCACTTGTAGATCCTCTTTGATCCATATATCCAACCTAGTCTGCATCAACAAAGCCATGAATGTCCAAAATTATTTCCAATATTATTCTTCCTTGGTAGGAAAAACCATAATCACTAGTGCCACGCAAATACCTAAAAACCTGCTTTACTGTTGTCCAATGCTTCTTCCATAGTTTTGACATAAACTTGCTCAATACTCCCACTGCGTGTGTAATGTCTAGTCTAGTGCAAACCATTGCATACATAAGTCTACCAACTACACTCACATATGGAACACATGACACATCATCTTCCTCTTCTTGTGTCTTAATACACTGGTCAACAGATAAATTTACACCTATAGGAATAGGAACCTTCACCAATTTACTATCATGCATATTAAACCTCTACAATACTGTCTCGACATACTTCCTTTGGTTTAACCAGAGCTTCCACTTTTCCTGATCTCACTTAATTTCCATGCCCAAAATATAGTTTGCAGCACCAAGATCCTTCATGTCGAATTTGGAGGACAATTGGGTCTTCAAATCCTTTGATAATTTCTTTGTCATTTCCAATCAGTAAAATATCATCCACATACAAGACCAAATAAATAACACGGTCACCAATTAATTTAAAATACACATAATGATGTGCTTTGCTTCTTGTGAAGCCAAGTCCTTGTATACATGTATCAAATTTCTGAAACCACATTCTTGGTGACTATTTTAACCCATACAATGACTTTTTTTTAACTTGCATATCAGTTATTTCTTACCCTTCACCGCAAAGGCTTCAGGATGCTTCATGTAGATCTCTTCTTCCAGATCCCTGTGAAGAAATTTGTCTTCACATCCATCTGTTCTACCTCAAAATCAAAAGCAACAATAAGAGATATAAGTAATCTAATTGAAGCTAACTTGGAAACAGGAGAAAAAATATCACCAAAATCAATTCCCGACACCTGGGAATAGCTTTTGTTACCAACCAAGATTTGTATTTCTCCACCTTTTCTTCTCCATATATCTTATTCTTAAACAACCATTTTCTTCCAATGGGTTTCCTTACAGCCGATAACTCCACCAGATCCCAAGCCTCATTTTTGTCCAAAGATGTCATTTCATCAACCATGATCTCTTTCCATAGTTTTCCATCCTCTGAATCTACTACCTCCCTGATATTTATGGGATCATCATCAGTAATTGATAAGAAATATTTGAACAAAAATCAGATGGACTATACCTTTATGGATGTCTTCTCTCTGGAACTGATCTTCTCAAAACTCGAGTTTGTGGCTCTTCCTCTTCTGATTCTTATTCTGCTATAGAGTCTGATTATTCCTCCTTTAGCTCAAACTCTATCTTCTCAAGTTTCTTTGGTAGGACTTCGTTTTTAATAACAAAATTCACCTCTCAAACACCACATCTTTGCTATACACAACCTTCCTTGTTTCTAGGTTCCAAATATTATAACTTTTTAAACCATCCTTGTACCCAATAAAGATGCACCTTTGAGATATACTATCCAACTTTGTTATTTTCACCTTTGGAACATGTACATATGCATCACATCCACATACTCTTAGATGTGAAAGAGAGGGTTTTTTGCCAGTCAATACCTCATGTGGAGTCTTATCCTCCAACAATGATGAAGGTGATCTGTTAACCAGGTAACGCCAAAATATCTATCACCTCTACCCAAAATTCCTAGCCTAACTCGACACCACTGAGCATGCTTCTTTCCTTTTCCATCAAAGTCTTATTCATTCTTTCTAAAACTCCATTTTTTTATGTGTGTATGGAGTAGTCTTCTACCGTGTTGTTGAACCCAAAAATTGCTTCTCTTTGACAACCCTTTTTCACTCCATTCTCCTCTTTTTGACCTTCATAACTTTAATTTGGGTATTAGTTCACAAGGCTTATGGCATATCAGGTAGTCAATCATCTTCTATTTCATAAATGATAATGTTCTTTATTTTTGAGCTTAATATTTACATTAGCTACCAAATTGCAGTGATTCCATAGCTAACGTATGATTCTATAGGCAAGTTCAAGGTTTGATAGGTTCCAAATCTCTAGCCAAAGAATAGGGCATATGGGAAGGTGGAAATTAGCTAATACAACAATTTTTTCCTACCTTCATAGCCTGGATCGATAAAGAAGACACCCTAGCAGCTCGGTCAAATGAAAAGGAAACTACCATAGGAGGTGAGCCAGGTGAGCAAGATGAAGGTTTTTAGCCTCATGATTTGTTGCGTTGACAAAAAATCATGAGAGGATCATGTTATCTTATCTTTCAAAGTAAATTTTAGTTAGTGTGGATTAGCATAAGGTGCAATATTCTGAAAAATTTAATGCACATGAGTTTTATAAATTTGCCTCTTGGCATGTCCACATGGTCTTGGATAGACGGTGATCAGGTGCTCTATTAAGGCGCTCCTTGAGGTGAAGTCACCGGTTCAATTCCCTGCCTTGATTGGGGTGATATGTATTGGACATTATGATGAAGATGTAGTCCTACTCAACTTACAACAAAAAATATGCCTCTCGACATAGCAGACACAAACTAGGATTTTATATTGTAAAAACTCTGTTTTATATACAAACTCTCCTTTCATTCTTATTTATCTGTTTTGCGATTCCAATATGTGGTTGATCATCTTGTGAAGGAATCATAATTATACCTACTTCTTGTAGGAGGTCCCCGTCGAGATAGTAAGGTTTCCTTTTAAATGTAATTTAGTATTTCGTTCTCTGTTTTCTGTAAGATTTTGTTAGCTTAAATTTTGATTTTAAATGTGAGTTTAAGAATATTTTCATAGAAAGTTTGTCTAATCATTTTCATTGTTGAGTGAGGTGAGATCTCGTGCACATGGACAGAGCATAGGTTTACATAGATCAATAACATATCTTTTCATTTTAGTTATATAGATAGGATTTTTAATTTGCAGAGATAATCTTTCTTTCTGTCAAGAGTAGATTCATTTATAATGTGATTTCATTTTAAAGCAAGTGTGGTTTTAATTCAAGCAAGTGTGATTTCATTTTAAATCAAGAGTGGTGTGATTTCATTCAAAGAAAAGTGTGTGTGTGATTTCATTTAAAAGAAAAAGAGTGTGTTTGATTTAATTTTGAGTAAGCATAAACAAGTGTGTTATTCATTTAAAAAAGAGTGTGTTATTCAATTTCATTTACTTACATAATTGTTAGATAAACAACTGCATTTTGATATCTCAAATTAACTTAGGAATTGTTTGAGTGACAAAGACTCCTAGCACATACAGTGCACATAAATTTCATCAGTATACTAGCCCTGGTTGATAATTTATGTAAGCAATTTAAATCGAATTAAATTACCAAACATTTATCCACCTTGCCTTCTGCATCATCTTCTTCTTAAAAAACCATTTTCTTCCAATGGGTTTACTTCCATCTAACAACTCCACCAGATCCCAAGCCTCATTTTTGTCCAAAGATGGCATTTCATCAACCATGGTCTCTTTCCAGAGTTTTACATCCTCTGAATATACTGCCTCCCTGACAGTTATGGGATCATCATTGGTAATTGATAATAAAATTTTGAATAGAAAGCAGATGGACTATACCTATTTGGCTATCTTCTCTCTCGAACTGATCTTCTAAAAAATGGAGTTTGTGGCTCTTTCTCTTTTGATTCTTGTTCTTCTATAGAGTTTGATTCTTCCTCCTTTAGCTAAAACTCTATCTTATCAAGTTCCTTCGGTAGGACTTCATATTTAATAACATCATTCACCTCTCTAAACACCACATATCGGTTGTACAAAACCTTCCTTGTTTATGGGTTCCAAATATTATAACTTTTTAAGCCATCCTTATACCCAATAAAGATGCACATTTCAGATTTATTATCCAACTTTGTTTGTTTCTCCTTTGGAATGTGTACATATGCATCACATCCAAATACTCTCAGATGTGAAAGAGAGGGTTTGTTACCAATCCATACCTCATGTGGAGTCTTATCCTCCAACGCTAATGAAGGTGATCTATTAACCGGGTAACGTGAAATATCTACTGCCTCTACACAAAATTCCTGGCCTAACCCGACACCACTGAGCATGCTACTTTCATTATCCATCAACGTCCTATTCATTATTTCTAAAACTCCATTTTGATGATGTGTGTATGGAGTAGTCTTATTCCATGCTATACCACACTTCTTACAAAACTCTTCAAATTCCTTCTTGTAGAATTCTCCAACATTATCTATCCTCAACACCTTGATCATCTTCTCTATCTAATTTTCCACCAGAGCCTTAAATTATTTAAACATGTCAAAGACTTCAGAT
This sequence comes from Pinus albicaulis, assembly GCA_034641835.2. Lineage (NCBI taxonomy): Eukaryota > Viridiplantae > Streptophyta > Pinopsida > Pinales > Pinaceae > Pinus > Pinus albicaulis. Next base: position 1,874,647,167 of record CM076575.1, on the reverse strand, counting down.
TTCTTCCTAAGGAAATATATCCATGTATTTCATGAGAAGTCATTTATAAATGAGACATAGTACATAGACTTGCCTAGTGATGGAACTAACACAGGTCCAAACACATCACTATGCACAATCTCTAATATCCCTTTCGTCCTCTTAGCACCAGAGGTGGAACTCACCTGATTCTGCTTCCCAATTACATAATTTTCAGATGAATCAAAATTTAGAGAGAAATTAGAAATACCTTCTACCATACCATTACCATGTAGTATTCAAAGACCCTTCTCTCCAATGTCCAAGCCTTTGATGCCATAACATTGTCTTTTATCCAGAGACCACTAGGTTTTCTGCTCCATTTTCAGGAACCACAGAATTGTTTCACCCATCAATAACAATGCTACCCAGAAGCTTGTATAGAGTTCCAATCTGAACTCCTTGCATCAATACCAGTGCTCCTTGAACCATGTTACAGTTATCTTTCTCGAACGTTGTTTTTACAACTGCATCATCCATCTTGCTTACATAAATCAAATTTCTGTCCAATGTAGGAATATGTAGAACACGAGGAAGTGTTCTAATCCTTCCACCTTGCAACTTCAGCTTGAATTTTTCATGTCCGATTATTTTGGCCTTCCTGTCATCCCATAATAAGACATCACTACCATCATATTTCTCGTACTCGTAGAATTATTCCCTATGGGGAGTGAAGTGAAAGGATGCATTTGAGTCAATTAACCATGCCTCATGATCTACATGTGTACTTGAAGAAGAAGCCAAGTACACATCCCCATCTTCATCTGAGGTGGTTTTCACCTCTGCAGAAGGAACATCATCAGATCCCTCTCCTTTCTCAGGAGCTTAGATCTACAATCCTTTTTGTAGTTCCTTTCCTTTCTGCATTTCCACTTTACAGATTTTCCTGTAGATTTAGATCTCCCACTCGAGGACTTTTTATTTCCTTTTATTTATTTATTAATATTATTTTTTTAATTTTTAATTTTTTCTATTTATTTATTTTATTTTTATTTTTATTTATTTATTTTTCTGTTCTGGGACCGTCCTCTCACATATAAGGCATCTCCATTATGGCTCTCCATATTTTCTCGTCTCGTCTTCTTCAACAACAAGGATGAGACTGCTATTTTTGGTAGCACCAGATGTGTTCTAGCCACGAAATTTGGTGGAGAGGCTAGAATACATGAGATCTCTAGAACCCATAAATTGTTTCCGGAAATTCCACCTAGAAGTGTCTCAATTATATTATTAACCAATTTTTAAATATTTCCTAAGTCTAAACTTAGGGAATATGGTTAGTTAATCAATATTAGTTGAGATAAGTCGAGAATAGTCTAGAAAATCACACAGATCGATCTAGAGATGATCCTAGCCATTGATTAAGTTTTAATCTTGGCCGTTGGTGCTCCAAAAATGGATTATAAGAGGAGTTATATGTGGTGATGGATAACACACTTGAGAAGTTTGATTTCCTTGGTAGATTTATTTCCAAAGTAAAAATAGTCAGTTTCTGGAGAGAGCCAGAGATCGAGGTAGTGAGTGAGGGGCAAAGACAGTGATATGAAGGAAGTTTTCTAGATCTGGAGATGAGGTAATAAGAGGGACGAGTTATCCCAGTGAGGCAATGCAGAGGATTGCACAATAGCTTCAGAGAGGGCAATTCAATTTTTTGGAAAAAAAATCATTCTCATTTCTAGAGGTCGGATAAAGGTTCCAGAGCATCGAAAAGACGATTTTCTCAATAGAAAAATGCATAACAAATTCATTAGATACTAGTTGGAGGCTTGAAATTATAGTTGCTATGTAGTGCAGCGCAAGGGCTGATGCAGAGGCTTCAGGAGGCTGAGTTTTCTGAAGGCAAGTTATGTCGCAATTTCTTATGGAGGAAGAGTAATTCCCTTCAACAAATTTTCCAAGATTTTTCTTGCTGTGGATTTCTAGTTTGAGGCATCCATATTGTTCTCAGAATATCACTAGTACGTAATAATAAAAAGCCTCACTGTTGCACCGTTTTTCCCAATTTGGGTTTTTCTGGGGACACTTGTCCAAAAATAATGGTGTCAAAATTTATGTGTGTGTGTGTTAGTAGTTTCCTAGCTTCTAGTGGCATTTTATTCCGCAGTTTTATTTTTGTAAATTGCAATTTGATTTATTCAATATTTACCATAGCAAGCAACAAATAAATTGTTAAATAAAATTAACAATTATGGAGAATAATTTCCAGTTGTTGCAATAGGATTTCAGTAGTGAAGTTTTCACACGGTATAAGAGCGAGGTTGATCAACTATGGAGCTCAAAAGTGAAAGAAGGAATTTCGTTGTTCAGTAAGAACAACATGCCGAAATTCCCAAGGGCAACGTAGACCATTTCCAGGAAGGTCGAGTTTCTTGAGGGAGTTCAATTTTTTTTCAGAGCAGAGAGGCAAAAAAATCCAATCTTCCAGATCGAGTGATTCTAGCGGTAGAGGGAGAAGCTCAGATATTTCTTTGAAAAAATTTATGCCTGGACATAAAGGGTTTTTCTGTGAAAATTCCTATATCTAAATGATCTCCAGAATCCTACTGCAACCGGCTGAATTTACTTCTATTTTAAAATTACATTACAGAATTATTTCAGATTTCTTCATGAAATATTGAAGAAAATTACTGAAGCATCCTACACTTAATTACTTGTGATTCTGAAACAAGGAAACTGAGAAAAGAAAAATATACACATAGGACACCATTATTTTTGGACGAAAGTCCCCGAAAAAAACCAATACGGGAAAACTGGTGCAACAGATTTGAGGGTTTTATTTTATTAAGTAGTAGCAATTTTTGAATACGTCTCTAAAAACCACAAGGGTTATTTAGTTATAGAGAGATAAATATTGGCAGAAATATTGTGAGTTTTGCCTCACTCAATCACTAGAAAATCCAGTTGATCTGGACACGGGATGAGATTCCCTTGGAGGTACCTTCGCCACCTCTGCGCAGTGACTGCATAGGCACTGCATCACCTCCTCCTAGAATTGCGTCACCTAAGTAATAGATCGATCAGCCTCCCGGAATCTCAGATCTCAACCTTCAAGTCTCACACACCGACTCCCAACTTCTGAAGCTGATCCGACAGTAAAATATTAGAAACCCTCTTGGCCTCTGTGCAGCCTCTGTGTAGCCCTGCGTGGCTCTGCTTTGGCTCCGCGTTAGCCTCTTTGGCTTTGTGCTAGCCTCTCTGGCTTTGCTACATCTTTCTTTGCCTCTCTCTGATGATGATTCTCCGGCTGAGAAAATCACTCTCTCTGGAAGCTATCTTTGCCCCTCTCTGTGCTGCAATCACTTAGATCGACTTCTCGTCTTGAGCACTGCTCACTTTAGAAATTTCGATCGCTAGATTCACTCGGTGTGCTTTTCCAAATGACCCTCAAGCAGTCATTTATAGCCTTCTCTTTGAGACTTCAATCAACGATATTATATCTCCAATCAACGACTAATATTATAACTTCACTTAATCCATGTTATCTAGAATATTCACACTCTATTTTATTAATACTCTTTAATTATTTAATTTTCATAAGTTTAAACTTAGGGTCACATTAAAATAAATAATTATTTTAATAAAACAAATTCTGAGTGGAATTTTCACAAAATATTTTTGGGTTCTTTAGAATACATGTGGCTAAGCCTCTCCACAAATTTTGAGACTTAGAGCACTTCCGATGCTACCAAAAATCAACACTCCCTATTAGCAAGGAAAGTGCTCTAACAACATGCCTGCTGCATATTGGTCTGACCCTAAAGAATCCTCTGCACTACTGATGTCTCACAAGTTGTCCACCAACTATTGTGTTGTTGTTGTAACTGTAATGCTACCCTTGACACTGCCACTGCCAATGTTACATCTGTACTACAACTCCCTCTACAGTGTTGCATCTACTATGATACTAGCACTGCCACTGCTAACACTACATAAGCACTGCAACTCAGTTGATGAGAGAAGCAACTGAAACCACCCAAAAACTGAATAGGTGTTCAATGGATGCACCTCGGTGTTGAAGATCTGACTGCTGCTAGTCCCACGCTGCCCTCTGAAGCCACTGCATTGTTGAAGCTACTACATTGTGCCTCTACGCACTGTTGCCTCTCTGCTATGTGTTGCTTAGATTATTGCACTTCTAACCACTACATATGTCGCTCCATCACTCCTTGACTCCCACTGAAAACTCCTCCATCCCGCTACTACTGATCATGGGCTCCCGTAGCAAGGTGATGATCCATGAGGTGGGTTCCTCAAGGATCCTACCCAACTGAAGTTCAAGGTGAAATACAGTTCCATGTCACCCCATCTCCCTCTTAGAGATCCGTGGGCACTCATGGCATACTCATCCTCCTCGATCTTCGCGGCTAAAACCTTTGGATCATGCTTCTCATATCACCACATCTGAAACACTTCACCTTGGAGACATCCTTCTTACATCTTGGTTGCCCTTGCTACCCCTTTAATGCGAGGGTTGCATTCTCCTCCTCCTCCATACTCTTCAATCTGCTCCCACTGCAACCGTCAAGTTTACACTTGACCGGATATCTTCTCAGCTCCTCTTGCTGAAGAGCTTCCCACATCGCCTCCCAACTTCGTAGTTTTTCCCTACCTAAGATACCACTCCTCAGTGATTGTGTTAAGGGCTAGTATCACCACAATTGTAGCAGTTTGGGTAGATCCCATGGTTTCCGAATGATCACAGATATCCTGAAGTATAGTTAGGAATGGAAAAATGCGTTCCCCCTTCTGCGTCTGGATCATCTAGAGCTTCTACTCCAAGTATATCTTCCATTGCTCTGAAGTTACTTCGTACAACATGAACAAGGCCTCCCATATCTGCCTAGTTGTGTCCTTGCCAACTATATGAGAGACTATATGATCCTTGACACCATGAAGGATTACCCTCTTGGCCTTTTCCATATCAGACTTGTACTTTTTATTATGATACAGATCTATAGGCACAACCACTACGTTTTCTATGAACGCCTTGAGATCATACTTGTCTAGAAGGAATCTGATTCTTTCCTTCAAAATCACGAAGTTGGAGGATCCCTCTAACAAATCCTGATCTCTAAGTCTGTGAGCTGCCATCTGAGTCGAAAAATGTTGAACTGCTCCTTCTTTCTCCCTACTATGTAGCTTCTAGGCTGGCTTATGCACTCCTTGATGGAGTTGGTAGGTTTTATACTCCTCTGCTGCCCAACAAATGAGAAAAATTGTAATATCCCCAAATTATCAGTCATCTAATTGAGATATTAATTTTGATTAATTTCGGAAAATCCTAATGTTGGGTGTTAATAAAGTGGGTGATGAGACACATAACCTACACTTAGGAAATAATTATTCTCTAAAGTCACTTGATCACATATTGACTTGACAGCATGGGGCCCATTAGGGTGAAGTGGCAGCATGGGCCCATGACAGCACAGCGAGAGAGGGACAGCGTGGGCCAAGAGGGATAGCGCAGTTTGGTGGGGCCCTGAAGAGAGCTATGCTCTCAAAGCATAAAAAGGGGAAGAGGCTCCTCATTCTGGGATTTGATTATGCATCTATGTTTTGTCTCTTGACATTGGCACACTTTTGCTGTTGAGCAAAGTCTGCAAGTGTTGTTCAACACACCGGGTGTCTTCGAGCAGAGATCCAAACCTCAGCCCTGGGGGACTTCGAGTGCCTGCTCGGGTGAGGAGTTTCATCCATTTATTTTCGGGTGGGAGCCATAGCATCTTCAGCTAGGGATTACGCACTGCTGGGACAACGTAGTCTTGAGGAGAGATCACACAGTTCTTGGACGAAGTAGTGCCAGAGTGGAGATTTATCAGGGGATTTAGCCTGGGATAGTGAGAAGGGATCAACCCTTAGCTATTCCTTCATTTTGGTAGAGGAGGAGGCCACCATTTTCAGAGATACATTCAGGGCTAGTGTATTCCATTGGAACAATGTTATTCCTCAAGGGAGGTGATTTTATGGGGTCATCCATTCCGGAAACCCTTTCTGGGATTTTCTGGGTATTAGGAGGAGAGCTCATTCCCAGAGTTTCGTGTTTTTCTGAACAGGGGAATAGCCCCAAAGAGCCATCCTATTCCAGTAGTAGCAGCAGTCCGACAGCAGTAGCAGCAGCAATTTGGAGATTACGCAGTCCTTGGTTGAGAAGCTATTTAGTGAGCATTTCTGAGAGTATTTCTAGCTTGCCGAGTGTAAGCCAAGGTGCCATCATTCTGATCACCATTGTACTCATTTTATCTCTTAGTTAGTTACATAATAAAATGGCTCAACATTTCTCTATATTTTTCATTATTCGTGTGATGTCTCTCTATTTGTTGTAGACGCTTGTTTATGTTGCTGTTTATTTCTACACGAAATGTTACAGTGGTATCAGAGCATGATCTTTGCATCAGCTTGTGGATACTTCATCTTTTACATCAAAAGAAGAAGTAGATAGAAGAGATCTATCATGAAGGAGGATTGTAGTTTTTCCACTCTTCTCTTTAGATCCCCGCAAGATCTCTACAAGGACGTCAATCAAATGAAAAGATAAAGGAAAAGAGAAACCTCAAGAAGGTTTCAAGGTGAAGAAGGTCCCAATACTTCTTATCAGCAACAAAGAAGACCAGAGAATCATATATCTCCTCATAGATCTACTATGCCCACTTTCTTTGAAGAAGGTGAATGGTATAGAGGTGAAGAAAGAAGAAATATGGAACCTGAGACTCATGAGACTCTCAGTTTATATACTGAAGAGTACCAAGCACAGTCTAGAGCATTTAGGGAGAATCCGACTCTCCAAAAATTCTTCAAACTCAAAGAAGAAATAAGATCCTATAGCAGCAATAGAAGAAAGAGGCACAATAGATTCTATTTGCCTACATTTTATGGATCTTCCTCAAGCACTGTAAAGGCTTGGAGGAAAGGGTTAGATGCATTCTTCAGGCTACATCCTGTAGCTGAAAGAGAGGCTGTTCATATTGAAACACTTCATCTTCAAGGTGAATCCAATGATTGGTGGTTTGGTCACATGGAGCATGCAAAGGTGACTAAATATTCAGATTTCTTTCACAAGTTGAGAAAGAAGTTTGATATGAGAAAACCAGAGATATATCACAAAGAGACATTTCATAAGGAAACAAAGGAGGATGTCATTCTTGTCACTCTGGACAAAGAGTCACTACATTCACCACTAGCTGCAGAAGTACTTGTATCCAGAGGTGAGACACTTGCATCTTTACAAGATAGTCTTAAGCTCTTGACACATAGGGTCCCATGCATGATTCAGGAGATGCATGAGGAAGATGAGGTAGATTCCAGCGCTAGTACATTGATAGAAGAGTAGCCATCACTCTTACCAATAGTTGGAGAGACCATTGTCCCAGTTGGAGGAACTCTTGTGGTCTTGCAAGAGGTTCCCACACATCAGTTGATCCAAGGTATGAATCCACTTTCATCTCATATTGTCTCAGTACCTCTTATTGAAACTTATGGGAACATGCCATTAGGGCTATGGCATGGCCAAGGATTAGAACAACATGCTGATTTGAAGAAACAACATATCACTGTGCAGAGGACCCTTGATCTGATCAAGGAGGAGATGAAAAGCTATCCCATTTTGTCATTGATGAACCACATTCAACCCTTTGAGTTGAAATGTGGAGTTTCAACAGATGGGATGAGTATGATCCTATGTACAATGGCTGGCTATGAGTTCAACATTGTGCCTTGCTTTGAGACAACACATGTATCACCTTGCAGATCTACAATGCTGTTAATGAGCACTAGTGAGAAGAAGAGGACGCATTCCTTATGGGAGAAATCAAATGGCAGCTTCATTCATGAAGCAATGGAGGAGCATATGATAGATGGTAGACATCTTGAGATGGGTAATATTTTCCCCTTTCAAGATGACTCTTCCTCAAAGAGCATCTCAGATCTTAAAGAGAAACTTATACCTGTAGCAGATCCATAACCTTATTGGTTTTGGAGGGCCATTGATGAGAGGAGGATCTCATGGAGAGACCTCAATGGAGGTGCACTTAAACATCTCATGGAGTGCAAAGATATTCATTTGGAGGATGATTTGTGTAGTGAGGGCAGGGAAAAATCAGTCCACTCACATATACAACCTACTTTAGGCCTTGATGTTTCATCACATGGAGGCATTCCACCAGGGAGACCCCCTGATTGGAAGATGATCAAAGATTTCTCTCAAAATGGTGCATCATTGATAGAGTTGGCTAAGGAAGGAGCCTTGGGAGGAGCTAGCACAATGTAGAGAACCATTGATGGGTTTGAAGGAAGGATGATCAATTTTATGATATGGACATTGCCATCTCCCACTCAGCTATTTGTGCTGAAAGTAATGATGATTCAAAAATCTGTGATAGCACAAGCATGGTGTCAAAGGGCTACTCCATAGCCTTGGAGAAGCAAATGATACTTCCACAAATGAGGAATATCTTTGAATATGACAAGAGTTTATTAACACTATTGCATGCATTGGCCAAACTATTGAAGTTTTGGATGGGAAAGACCTTCCAAGAGGAGGTTGATCTCCATATAATTCAATCTTGTCTTGGGCAAGATCGGCTACAAGGGAGGAAACAAAAGTGGGGTAACAATACTCCAACATGTGACTTTGGCATTGAGCATGTCAAAGAGAAGAGCTATGATGTGAAAGGTGCTTCATTTAAAAATCCAACAACGTCGTCATTGTTGGGAAGCCTAGATCAATATTGGGAGTCCCAACTATTGGTAGAATATACCAAGGACCTCTTCAAATGTAAGGTTCTTTATGAGCAAGTGATATATGGGAGGTATAGAGTGGTTGATGGAGTCATCTATTTTCATGATTAGATCTACTTGTCTAAAGACTCCAAACTCAAGGAGACGATTTTGCATGTAGCATATGAGGTACTCTTTTCAGGACATGTAGACTTCATTGAGTCTTATCATACGATCATGGAGGGATTCTATTGGGAGGATCTCAAAGAAGATGTGCACCAACATATCAAGATATATGTAGCTTTTTGGATGTCTGAGGAGAAAAACAACCACCTTGCAAGGTTGTTACAACCACTTCCCCTTTTAATGGAGATAAGGGAAGGCTCATCCATGGACCTCTTCACCAACTTGTCTACAATATATGGTAAAGATTGTGTTTTGATGTTTATTGATCAACTAACAATGTATGTACATTCCTTTACCATACATTTTCAGCACTTTGCTTCACAAGAGAACAAGCCTGTTTTTGGATTTCATGGTCCTTTTGGGACTACATTTAGTGATGGGGATGACCACTTTACAGAGGACTTTGGGCAAGACATGTTTTTCTTGGCTCATATTCAATCAACACCTAATGTCCTTCACTATTTCCAAGCTTTTGAGAAGATTATGGCAACAAGCAAGTGGTTGGATGGCCACTTATCATATGATGTTTTGGGACAGGTAGAAGCAGAACAACCCTGGTCTCACTTGGAGGAATATTATCACCATCCAACATGTTATATAACACATAGTCCATTTCTCTTTTGGAGCCCTTATGGTGATGACATTCTATTCACTATATGTGGGATAGATTGGGCAAAAGAGGTTCCTGGAACCAAAGAGTGGGATCATGAGAGTCCAAGTGCATTTTATCTTCTTAATGAGCACATTATTGCAACCTAAGATCAACAGTTTCATATCTATCATAAATGGAGAGAGAGAAAACGTGAGTTGAAAAATTCAATCTTTCATTTTCAGCCATGCAGCCCCTATACATTGCAGAAGTAGGGGATTGGTGATTGTTTCTATGAGCTACCAAGGATGGCTCACTTTGTTTGGATGATAGCATGGAGATTGGAGTTTCTCATTGGGATTGAGGAACCCAACATTTACCATCTCTCATGCCTTGAGGAGGCCAATGGACATCATATAATTTTTTCCATATATCTCCCACTTCTTCATGATGAGAGCTATTTGGTTTATCTACCAAAGGCTAATTTGTATACTTAGGAGGGGACATATCCATTGGAGGTTTTTCAGTATCCTTGAAGTTGCTTGAGGAAAAGCAACATTTTTGGAGGGGAGGGCTGTAATATCCCAAAATTAGTAGTAAGCTAATTGGGATATTAATTTTGATTAATTTCGACAAATCCTAATTTTGGGTGTTAATAAAGTGGGTGATGAGAAACAATTATTCTCTAAAGTCACTTGAGAACATATTGACTTGACAGCGTGGGGCCCATGCGGGTGAAGTGGCAGCGTGGGCAGCGTGGGCCCATGACAGCACAGTGAGAGAGGGACAACGTGGGCCAAGATGGACAATGCAGTTTGGTGGGGCCTTGAGGAGAGCTAGGCTCTCAAAGCATAAAAAGGGTAAGAGGCTCCTCATTCTGGGATTCGATTATGCATCTATGTTTTGTCTCTTGACATTGAGTACGCTTTTGCTGTTGAGCAAAGTCTGCAAGTGTTGTTTAGCACACCGGGTGTCTTCGAGTGGAGATCCCAACCTTAGCCCCGTGGGAATTTGAGTGCCTTCTCGGGTGAGGAGTCCCATCCATTGATTTTCATGTGGGAGCCCTAGCATCTTCAGCTAGGGATTAAGCACTGCTGGGATAACGTAGTCTTGAGGAGAGATCACGCAATTCTTGAAGGAAGTAGTGCCGAGGTGGAGATTTATCAGGGGATTTAGCCCAGGATAGTGAGAAGGGATCAAACCTTAGCTATTCCTTCATTTTGGTAGAGGAGGCCACCATTTGCAGAGATATATTCAGGGCCAACATATTCCACTGGAACAACGTTATTCCTCAAGGGAGGTGATTTTCCAGGGTCATCCATTTCGGAAACTCTTTCTGGGATTTTTTGGGTATTAGGAGGAGATCTCATTCCCAGAGTTTCATATTTTTCTGAGCAAGGGAACAACCCCAAAGAGCCATCCTATTCCAGCAATAGCAGTAGTTCGACAATAGTAGTTTGGAGATTACACAGTCCTTGGTTGAGAGGCTATTTAGTGATCATTTCTGAGAGTATTTCCGGCTTGCCGAGTGCAAGCCAAAGTGTCATCATTCTGATCACCATTGTACTCATTTTATCTCTCATTTACATAATAAAATGGCTCAACGTTTCTCCATATTTTTCATTATTCGTGTAATGTCTCTCTCTATTTGTTGTAGACGCTTGTTTATGTTGCTATTTATTTCTACACGAAATATTACAAAAACTGAATTCCTTGGAAATGAACTCACCGAGGAATAATTCCCTCACTATGTACTCTTCTTCTTCGTCTGACGGTTCTTTGCACAACAATTTCTTGCAGAAAAACCACGTTCCTATGGCTCTACGTGAAGGCTCTATGTTGCTCCCTCTGCCTCGGCAAGATCTCGATCTGGAAGTCTTACCTTTCTGTCAACTCACTCAGAGAGAGACTATCTTGAAAATTCAACCCTTCTGGCTATAACTACGCAATCCCTCTAGGGATTCGATCTGTTGTTGCTGCAGAAATTCGACCTTCGCTTCAGTACTAGATCTCCTCTTCTTGTTTCATATTAACACTCTGATACCATGTGAAAATTCCTAGATCTAAATGATCTCCATAATCTTACTACAACGAGTTGAATTAGTTATTCTATTTGTAAATTACATTGCATAATTATTTCATATTTCTTCATGAAATATTGAAGCAAATTACTGAAGCAACCTACACTTAATTACTTGTGATTCTGAAACAAGGAAACTGAGAAAATAAAAATATACACATAGGACACTGTTATTTTTGGACGGAAGTCCCTCGAAAAACCTAATGCGAGAAAACCGGTGCAGCAGATCTGAGGGTTTTATTTTATTAAGTAGTAGCAATTTCTGAATACATATTTGAATACCACAAGGGTTATTCAGTTACAAAGAGAGAAATATTGGCAAAAATATTGTGAGTTTTACCTCACTCAACCATTGGAAAATATGGCTGATCCGGACACTAGATGATATGCCCCTGAAGGTCCCTGTGCTGGCTTTGCACAGTGATTGCGTATGCACCACATCACCTCCTCTTGGCACTGTGTCACCAAAGAAATAGATCGATCTGCCTCCCAGAATCTCATATCTTAGCCTCTCAATCTCACACCCCGTCTCTCAGCTTCTGAAGCTAATCCGACTGTAAAATATTGGAATCCCTCTTGGCCTATGAGAAGCCTCTATGTAGGCATGTGTGGCTTTGCGCTGGCTCTGTGTCAGCCTCTCTAGATTTGCGTTAGCTGTGCTTGATCTCTCTCTGCCTCTCTCTGCTAATGATTCTTCGAATGAGAAAATCACTCTCTCTGGAAGCTATATCTATCCCTCTTTGTGGTGGAATCACTTAGATCGATTTCTCATCTTGAGCACTAATGACTTCAGAAATTTTGATCTCTAGATTCACTCGGTGTACTTTTCTAAATGAAATTCAAGCCTTCCTTTATAGCCTTCTCGTTGAGACTTAAACGACCGAGATTAGATCTCCAATAAACTACTAAGATTATAACTTGACTTGATCCATATTCTCTGGAAGATTCACATTCTCTTTTATTAATACCCTTTAATTATTTAATTTTCCTAAGTTTAAACTTAGGGTCACATTAAAATAATTAATTATTTTAATAAAAAAAATTATGAGTGGAATTTGACAAATGATTTATGGGTTCTTTGGAATACATGTGCCTAAGACTCTCCACAAATTTTGGGACTTAGAGCACTTTCGATGCTACCAAAAATAAACAAATTTAGCAGTTTTCTAGAGCGAAACCAATGTAAGGTGGAAGAGAGAAAATCACAGACAGAGGGAAAATTTTCCTCAGGGAACTTCGAGCCTCAGAGGTTTTAATTTTCTTGGAATATTGGTAGTAGCATCAAGAAAATATACACTTTCCAGCAAGGAGTATGAATAGCAGAGCAACAATCGAGCACAAGAAAAGAGGGGGTTTTCGACTTGATCAGAGATGGCCACTTCAGGGCTTTGAGGTCAGGATAGGTTGGAAAAATAATCCAACTACGTCATTTGGAAGGCTAGGATGTACTTCCTTGTATATGAATATGGCTTTAAGCCATACATTGATAATGAAGTGGGAGTTCCCACATATGCAGATGAGTTGAAGGAATATAAGAAGGAGATGGTGCAAGCGAAGTAGTTTATCCTAGATAGAGTCCAAGATCATATTGTCTCACATATAGCGACCAAGGGAACTACCAAAGAGATGTGGGATTCTCTATCCACGTTGTATCAGGGTACTTCTCAACAACGGAAGATGTTCCTAGAGGAGAAGCTGAGATGCATCAGGATGCAGAAGGGGGAAGGCATAGATCCATTCCTTACCAGGATTCAGGAGGTCTGAGACTAGCTGTCATCTGTTGGGGCAGCGCCTCAACCCACAAAGATAGTATGATTGGAACTCAATAGTGTCTCAAAGGATTGACAGGTCTTTGTCCAAAGAATATTGGGCAGGGATAGGCTATTAGAGTGGGACAAGATATGGGATGATTTGTGGCAGGAGGAGTTGAGACAAGCTTTGTTAAAGAGCTCCATCAATAACAATGGATAGAAAGTGGTGAAGGAGGAGGAGAATGTGGCCCTTGCATCTGAGGGTCCCAGTCAAGGGCAGGGGGAGAAGAATAAGAAGAAGAAGGACCTATCTAAGGTCAAGTGCTTTAGATGTGGCGATTTTGGACACTACATTACCCAGTGTACTCTCAGGAAGAAGGACAAAGAGGAGAAGTAGGACTAGGCAGTAGCACATGCATAAATAGATAGGTTGTCCTGCACATTGGAGGAATATTTTGCCATGATTTCCCACATACCTCCGGGAGTGAGGTGGGGTGACTTGGAGTTGTATCCCAAAAGAGCTACAATTGGGCAGGGTCCTTGAGGATTCCACCTCATGGATCAGTACCTAGCTACGGAGGCTTGAAGTATTCACTAGCAAGATGGATCAATGGCAGTAGATGTAGTCATATGATAGATTGATAGTTGTGGAGACTAGTAGCAGTCATATGCTGAAGAGCGGAGTGCAGTGTTGGCAACAGTGCAGAGTGGCACAGTGCAAAGTTAGCAACAACGCAGATTCTTGAGAGGTCGTGCAGAGGCGAGTAGTAGTCAGAGACTCGGGTGACAAATGCATCATACTGATAACAGATGATACATTATTTTGGACGTTTCTTAGTTGCAAATGTTTCAGTTGCAACAACAACATATGAGAGGGGGTTAGAGTGTAGATGTAGTGTTGGAAGCAGTTCAAAAAGGTCAGCAACAACACAAATGCAACATATATCAAAGTTTCATAGTGCTTGGTGGCCATAAGTGGCCAGACATCAGTAGGGTGACAGGATATGATGCAAAGGCAGGGTGTTGTTACAGGGGGTGCATCACTAGAACACATTCCTTGCTAAGAGGGAGTGCTAGTTTTTGTATCATCGGATGTGTTCTAGCCACGAAATTTGGTGGAGAGGCTATAATACATGAGATCCACAGAACCCATAAATCGTTTCTAGAATTCCTCCTAGAAGTGTCTGAATTAGGTTATTGACCGATTTTTAAATATTTCCTAAGTCTAAACTTAGGGAATATGGTTAATTAATCAATGTTAATTGAGGTAAGGCAAGAATAGTCTAAAAACTCACATATATTGATCCAGAGATGATACTAGCCATTGATTAAGTTTTAATATTGGTTTTTGGTGCTCCAACAATGGATTATAAGAGGAGTTTGATGTGGTGATGGAGAACACACTCAAGCAGTTCAATTTCCTTCATAGATCAATTTCCAGAATAACAGTAGTCAGTTGCCGGAGAGAGCTAGAGATCGAACCAGTAAGTGAGGGACAAAGACAATGATTCAGAGGAAGTTTTCTAAATCTGAAGAGGCAGCAACAAGAGTGCCGAGTTATCCCAGTGGGGCAGCGCAGTATCTTTAGAGAGGGTAGTTCAATTTGCTGGAGAGAAATTCGTTCTCAGTTCTAGAGGTTCTAGAGGGTCGGAGAGACGATTTACACAGTAGAAGAAGGTAGAATGACTTCATCAGAGACTGGTTGGAGGCTTGACGTCATAGTGCCTACACAGTGCGACATAGAGGCTAACAAAGAGGCTCCAGAAGGCCAAGTTTTATGAAAGCAGGTTGTGTCAGGATTGCTTGTGGAGGAAGGGTAATTCCCTTCAATAATTTTGCTCAGATTTTTCTTGCTGTGGATTTCTAGTTTGAGGCATCCAGATTATACTCATAATTTCATTATTTCATAATAATACAAGCCCTCACTGCTGCACCAATTTTCCCAAGTTGAGTTTTTCCGGGGTCACTTGTCCAAAAATAATGGTGTCAAAATTTGTGTATGTGTGCTAGTAATTTCTTAGCTTCCAATAGTGTTTTCTTTCGCAATTTTATTTTTGTAGATTGCATTGTGATTTATTAAGTATTTGTCGTAGCAAACATCAAATAAATTGTTAAATAAAATTAGCAATTAGGATAATAATATCCAGTTGCTGCAATAGGATTTCAGTAGTGAATTTTTCACAGAAACTATTTCATCAAAATTCAAGGTAGTTGTATTGCTACGTATAGAAATATCAAGACCATCTGACGAATATGGTAGAGAACACAACAAACTAATGCACTTATCTTCATATAAGAATTTAATATCAATAGATAACAACTAGCTTACCACAATATTAAAGACATTTAAATGCTCTGTTACCGAGTCTCCATCCTTCATCCTCGGTTTATATAACTTTTTCTGCAAGAACAAATTGTTCACCAGAGACTTAGATTTGTAAAAAGTCCCTAACTTGTCCCACAAAGCCTTCACCCTAGCTTCTTCTAATACATTCAACAATACTAAATCTTAGAGAGACAATCGTATTGTGCTCTTCGCCTTTCGATCTAAATTTGTCTACATTCTTGTTGGTGTCGTGCCTGGATCTACAAAAATCCACTAATCTCGATCCACCAACAGATCCTCCATCTTGAGCTTCCACAACTCAAAACTCTAACCATTAAATTTCTCGATCTCTATATTTCAATTGTTCACCATCTTCTATCACTGCAATAATCGATCTTGCAGATCTCCCACTGAAAAGGGTCTATCATATGCTCGATGAAAACCCCTCGACAATAAAGGCATCCCCTTGAAGTTGAAACAACTCTGATACCAAATGTAGGTTTTAACCATATACATAAATTACTTGCAAACGAATTCTTAAAACAAAAAAATAAACAATGGTGAGAACATAAAACAAATATACACAGAGATTTATTTTCCCCCCAGATCCCAAAATTGAGATTACCAAATTGATTTTTCATTATATTCCTTTCAATTTTACAATACATATATATACATGTCGAAGCATTCATGAACCCCAATCCATTAACCTTGGATTATAACATAAACGTATTCCCCTTAACTGGATCTACAAAATACTATGGGCAGAAAACCATCATGCCCAAAACCATGTGCAAAACCCATTCACAAAACCATGGGTAATACAACATTTCCAACTTGGGAAACACTATACGATAAGGCCAGTGAAATTTCCAAGCAATTCACACATGTTTTAGTGTTTTTGGCCACTTTAGGCACTCATAAATAGGTTGGACAATGTTTTCTGCAACATAGCCTCTTAGCTATTTAGATTTATTCACACACAAGATATAAAATACAAATGTACTTAGCTAAATAAATGTTATAAGTCTAAGCGGTTCTTGGTTTTTGCCAATATTATTAGGGATTTGGCTACTCATTATTTTTGAAATTATAGGTGGTCCATACATCAATCACTTTAAAAAACTTATACATGTCACATATATCTATTTATTGACTTAGATCTTCGTGAGAGGAAGAGTTAAATACAATAATCCATTGTCAATGATATTTTTGTTAGGTTACTTTTGAATATAATTAAGTTAATATTCATATAAATATATTTTGATTAATAAAAATATGATAAATTCATTCTAATTCCATATCTATTAAGCATTTTGAAATTTACATTTGTTTTTCTTTCAGCTTTTGTATTTTCTAAATATCTAGTAAATGCTATATTAAAATGTATTTATCCTAATCCCCTTATTAACCATTTCTTAAAATACTTAATATTAAATCATAAAATAAGTTAAATTTAAGTTGATATAATATTTCATACACATCAAAACAAAACAAAACAAAACATAAAGAAAAGTTGATAAATGCTAAAGTTATTAATAAAAATTGCATAAACACATAAACACATTTGCCTAACATTCCAAAAAAACTTAATAATAGCTTTCCACACACTAATTAATAATAAATCATAAATTAAAATCAATCGATGCTAAGTATAAAATTTCATCAATCTCAGTGGAGTTTGGGAGTAGGCTCAAACAACTCAGCATAGCTCTTATCACTAAAAGAGTTGCTTATGTTTGCAATTGAGAAAGGAGTGGACCACTCACAAGTCTTTGGAGACTCCATGTTGTTTATAAATTGGGTTAAGGGATCTTATAGATGACAGAACATGAGATTACTATATTACTCTATTTACTGAAAGAGATTTCTTTTTATTTTTTAATGAAAAATGTTTACATAAAACTATTTTTTAATGATTCATGTTTACATAGAACTTAACAATAAAATAGATGGTCTCTTTAAGGAAGACTTGGTCTCTCAAAGGAAGACTTGTTATTGGATTTTGGGACTTGGATAATCAAAGAACGACAAAATGATTAAGGGCACATGAGCGTTAGCCAAGGTCTAATGAAAAAATTTCCATATTTGCGACCTAAATAAACTTGAAAGTGAGCTCTCCCATAGCTACTAGTGCTGCTTACCTTGTTGGTGGTGGTTCCAGGTCAATGGGTGCTTTTTCTATTTGGAAAACATAATCAATCAACTCCATAAATTTTATCATATTCATAGACAAAGCTGATCTATTTTTTCATAGACCTTTCATAGACAAAGCTGATCTATTTTGACAGTCTTTCTTTTGGCTTACTGCATCAACCTTTTTTTAAGCCTTTTGACCATTACCATGCATTTATGCTTTTGTCATTCGGCAATTTGATACTTTTGTATCCAAAAGTTTTGTTCTAGTCTGCCAGGAGATTAATATATGTAACAGGTCCTTAAACCTATTATATCATCTGGCAGAGACCTCGCCGATTCCGCTTTTCATTTGCATTATCCATGTAGGCCCAAATTTTATCTTGGTGTAATGGGTTTCTCCCTTACCATTGACATTTAGTATGTCCCACCATAATGTTTTGTATCCTGCAAAGTCATAAACAATGTCAGGAAATATCAATGAAGGATTATTACCTGGCCATAATGCCCTACCAATTGTCCAAGCAGGATCTCTTATCCTATTGATACAAAAGTATCGATGATATACTCGGCTTCTGTCACTTCCTTGAGTCCAAATCATACTAATATCATGAAAGTCTTTTGAGAGACTTTCTTCAGCAACATGGGCATCCATCATGCTTTTTGAGTAGACCATATCATGTATCCACTTGCTCCCTTTTGGATACACTTTCCTTTTTGGTACTAAGTGTTGAATGTCAGTATGTGGCTGCAAATTTGCGTCCAACACTTTAGTACTCCGTAGCTGCCAAGTTGGTTTCCATGTATTTCAATATTCTGACCAACTCTTATTTTCTGATATGGATCTTAATACTTCTTGCAGCTGATTAGGATCCCATTCAGTTACAATCATCATAACTTGATTTTCCTGAATATATTCTTTGCTCAAAAATTCTGGAAGACTATTTTCTTCTCCCTTGATGTAAACTATAACCATGTAAACTTCTCAACAAACTGCATTAAGTAACCATTGCCCCTCATTTTATTATTATTATTATT
Organism: Pinus albicaulis; assembly: GCA_034641835.2. Classification (NCBI taxonomy): domain Eukaryota; kingdom Viridiplantae; phylum Streptophyta; class Pinopsida; order Pinales; family Pinaceae; genus Pinus; species Pinus albicaulis. The sequence continues at coordinate 1,874,628,331 of CM076575.1, read as the reverse complement.
ATTTTTTGAAAACTGTGAAGAAACATTCCGTGGAAACCATACGTGGACCGATAAGCCCCTACATGACCCAATAAACATCCATGATAATGGCCTTAAATCCTTGATGGTAAGCCATCGACCGGATCACAAATTTCGCTGGAGGTAAAAAATCACTAGAATTGGGCCATTTTTATTTTAACAAATTTGATGAGAGGGTTTGAATCTTGTTTTTAGAGTGGAAATGGATTCAACAATATTAAAAACCCTTGAATTTATATTTTCCAAATTTTTACTAGATTATCAAAATATTTATCAAAAATTTTATTATTATTTGGTTAAATTTGAATACTCGTTATACTATCCCAAAAGAAGTGTGTTATAGATTTATACATTGTTCAAGTGCTCAGGGTTATTGCGCAAAGAGGAGCTGCACTCTACAACCCAGTATGGAGTAGCTATATATGCGTTAGATGTAATGTAAGAAAAATTGTATGTAAAAATTTGTAATGATTACTTAATTGTAATTAATATATTGGTAATCGTAATTAATATATTCGATTTGTTTTTAATGAGTTTTTTTGAAAATTTTTTCTATTTATTTTTCGATCTAATTTATCTAAAATCTGGAAAAAATTCATTGAAATTACAAGTTTAATGTGTAAACTCTGCACAATCAAAGTCCCCTAGGGGGTTTTCAGGGTGTTGAATCCATATATGCAGTCAAAAAAACCAGTTTAAATAACACAAATCAAGATTTCACCTCAAATTTTTTAGGGGGAATTCCACATAAAATCCACATAATCTCCAAAAAATCGCATTAAAGACAACTCCTATTTGTAATAATTATCCATGCCTCTTAACCAGAAGTTATATTTAATAACACTCAAAAAAGAGATATGGTAAATAAATAAAATTATAAATAAACAGGTATGGTATATAAGTAAAAATATGACTAGCAATTGCACCAAATGTTGTAGAAGAAAAGTCGTAAGGAAATAGCATAGGAAAGCTTAGCCTAGAAGAAAATATCATAGGAAAGCGTAGCCTAGAAGAAATAAGAAGGCAATAGCATAAGAAAGAGTAGCCTAGAAGAAATAAGATGTTACAGAGAAAGAGACATCGTGAAGGAATGAAAGGAAAATTTTTCTGATGATAAGAGTTATCAACTAGAAAAATTTGTTATAGATTTTGAAATAGGAAATTGGGGGTGAAAACATATATGTAAACCAACATAACCTGTTCACATATATAAAAAATTTGTTATAGATATTGAAATAGGAAATTGGGGTGAAAATCCTTTGGTGATTAACAATCCTCTAAAACAAGCATGAAATGAGCATGTAACTGAAATAAGATATTTTAAATACATTCAAGTACAATCTATCTAGCATAGATGTAAATAAAGAGAATTTTTATTAACAAAAATAGAGTTTACTCCAAGTTCATCTACATATCCGAGCGCCAATTGCATGCTTATAAGAAACTGTATATGAAGAACAATAGTCTTGGTATAAAAGAAAGTTAATGTCATTTTAGTATGGAGACATTTGTGGAAGGAGATATTGTTCTTTATGTTATGGTTTATTTTCTTAACTCCAAACTTGGTCTAGTCTTTCTCTATATACATAAGAAAAAAAATACAAAGTAAATTCACAAATTTAAGTTATAGTTTTATATTTTATAATTACAAATCTAGTTTCTTATTAAAATATTTTACACATCTTAGGTTATTCTAAATTGATCAAGAGTATAAAATTTTTAGGGCGGTGTTCTATGTGCTCTAAAATTCCCATGAGGTCCATCACTATGTATGGGGTTCATTGCAACCTTGGATATATTCTGTGAGTTGTTATGATTTTTTGCTTGTGGCTACAACTTAGTTTTGGTTGTCACCTAGTTATCATGATTCAAAACTTTGTTATCATATTAGATCCTTATAACATTAGATATATTCTCTGAGCTAATGTGATGTTTCTTTGGTCACAATGATTCAAAAATAAGTTATTATACCACAATATTGACTTTCTTGTTGTCTATTTTGTTTATGAACCCTTTAAAAAAATCAAAGGAACATTTGATTTTACACTGTGATCTCCCCAGCATGGATGGGGGTTTCAAAAATTGGAGAGTAAATTGAGTGGTTATTGTTAGAAATTGTTGTATAAGATGAGAAATTTGGATGGTTTGTAGACTATATCGATGTCATAACATATACCTTTTTGAATTTTTTAGTGTTTGTGGCCACCATGCATCTAATAGGATCCATTTCAACTGAGAACATCAATACATCATTATGCGAATGATAACTTATGACATCCCTAACCATTTTCTTTGATTGTGGATCAAGTTTTAAACGAATAACTTGTGAAATCCCTAGCCAATGTAGTGTACCTAGAGGGGATAATATAGGGTACAGAGGGAGGTACCCAAGGGAATAATATGAGTAATAATATAAGAATGATAAATAAATGGGCCATAGTTAATAAATAAAGTGGTTAACCCACATTATGTAAGGGACCACATGTAGCTAGGGAATAAAGTGATAAGCCCATTGTATTGGATGTATGGTAATGAGAGACCCATGGTAACTACCCATGGTATTGCATATATGAAACCTATATAGAGGCTAGAGACTCTCCATTAAGAGATGTCAAGGATTATTATATGGGCAAGCATATGGCTTGTGGAGTGATCTCCTTCCTTAAGGAGTGAATGTATGGTGTTGCCCTACCTTAAGGGTTTTGATATTAATGAAGATCTGAAGTTTTATCTTCTATGGTGTTATTTCTTGGGCATATTTTCTATTTCTATATATTTTCTTGTCAAATCTATTACAAGTGGTATTAGAGCACTTTCTTGGGCAGAGTTTGGAGATTTGTTTTTTCATTTTTTGTAGGAAATTTTTGGGCGGCGAGTTTGTAGAGCAGATCTGGAAAATTTGGTGAAAAATTTTCAGAAATAAATATCAGATCTGGATTTCTTATCGAAAAATACCCAATTTCAAAAAAAAAATCAGTCGAATCGGAGTCCGGATGAGGGTGATATCGCTGATTTAAATTCAGCTATGTTGCAGAAATGTTTCTGACGACAATTTCTGTATGGTGGATCTCCTGACGTTTTAGTAGATTCTGGTGCAAAATTTCAGACAACCAATTACAGATCTGAGCTCCCCTTGAAAAATCACCCGATTTCAAAAAAAAAATTGGTCAAATCGGAGTCTGAATGAGGGAGTTATCACTGATTTAAAATCAGTCTTTTTTTTCAGAAATTTTGTGACGGCGGGACAGTTGCAGCGCAAATTTGTGTTTCCAGAGTGCCTAGATCGAGATTTCAACTACATGGTTAGATGCAGAATGAATTTTCTATTTTAAAAAACATGTTATAATAAATATTCTGAGTTATATTGACCGAGTAATGTCCATTTTAAATTTTTGCCAAAGTAAGTGATTTTCTTGAAAACCCTTACTTTATTTTATGGATTCTCGCAAGATGAAGTTTACAGGAAAATATGATGGCCCTACTATTGAATATTTTTTACAATATCACAAGGCTAAATACCGAAGTTTTTGGGTAGGTACCATAGGGATTGATATGAAAGATGAGGCAAATCAATGGTGGACCTCACTTGACAGCTCAGTGAGGAAACTTCCCGAGAAAAAACTTGAAAAAGTCCTTTTGGAGAAGTGGTCTAAAGCCGGAAAGAAGGACATCAAGAGCCATAAAGACTTATTTTCTACTAATATTTCCATATTACGGGTTCATGGAAGTATTCAGAAAGAGAACATTGTTGTGTCTATCATTCCTAGTTGCAAGCATAATTGTATCAATGTGAATTTGGCAAAAAAATTGCAAGTTCCAGCAAAGCATATTGAAAACACACAGGTTGAAAATGAAGATGTTCAAATTTATAAAGATTTGAAGATTTCTATGGATAAGTATGTGTTGCATTCTGATTTTTATGCTTCAGATATGGATGTTGTGGATGTTGTTTTGGGACATCCTTGGATGGAATCCGTTGGTACTGTCAATTTTAATGTGCAAAAGAAATTCATGAAGCTCTGGTATAAAAAGAAGAAAATTACATTGCATGATATTTGCATTAAGAACCATGCAGAGACCGAGGAGGAAGAAGCAAAAATATCTAACGACACAGACACATCAGATGATGAGCCTTTGATGGTAGACAACCAAACACAGACATCAAAGCAAGTACCAATAAAGGAACCAGACACCACTCCATCACCAATCATGGAGGAATTAAGGAAAGATATTACATCAGTTAAAGCTTCAACATATCACCACCCGCATCACCCAGCAAGACGACAACCAGCAAGGTGGCAACGAATTAGCAACAAGGACAACAACCCCTGGATGACACATAGAGAGGTGCGACGATCCACTAACAACACATCAACAATGAAGAACCACCAGAACCCGCTTCCATCTCAAGCGAGCGAGGCACCGACTAGATCAAGTGTTCACCTTTCCCTTGGATGGCTAGATGCATATGAATGGTACCAGTGGAATACTCTTTTGAGTAGATCTTATTATTTGTGTTCTTCTCATGTTTCGGGGACGAAACATGTTTAAGGGGGGTGTAATGTAGTGTACCTAGAGGGGATAATATAGGGTACAGAGGGAGGTACCCAAGGGAATAATATGAGTAATAATATAAGAATGATAAATAAATGGGCCATAGTTAATAAATAAAGTGGTTAACCCACATTATGCAAGGGACCACATGTAGCTAGGGAATAAAGTGATAAGCCCATTGTATTGGATGTATGGTAATGAGAGACCCATGGTAACTACCCATGGTATTGCATATATGAAACCTATATAGAGGCTAGAGACTCTCCATTGAGAGATGTCAAGGATTATTGTATGGGCAAGCATATGGCTTGTGGAGTGATCTCCTTCCTTAAGGAGTGAATGTATGGTGTTGCCCTACCTTAAGGGTTTTGATATTAATGAAGATCTGAAGTTTTATCTTCTATGGTGTTATTTCTTGGGCATATTTTCTATTTCTATATATTTTCTTGTCAGATCTATTACAATTTTCTTTGATTGTGGATCAACTTATAAACTAGAATATACTCTCTTCACAAGACTCTACATTATATATTAGATGGAGGGAAAGGATATGATAAAACTTGTACAAAAAACCTCTGTTAATCACATAGTGTCAATTTTGTAAAACTATAATCTACAGAATGGGTTTTTTCTTTTGTAAGTTTTGTTTGGAATTGAAAAATAAAAAAAATTATAAAAGCTAAAATTATGTAGTGAAAAACTTTGTTTAAAATTTGAGAATAAAAAGTTGAGTAAGTTTGACATCATATAATATGAAAATTGTTTATGATTATAAAGTAAAAAACATGTAAGATTTTTTAGTTACAATTAGGTAATTAAATATATGTATATAGTTTTTTTTTATTGAAGAAATTTGATATTCATTAACAAAAAAAATGAGAAAGAGTATGTATGTAGTTACAAACTATTACAATAAGGTAATTAAAGGTAAACTTAGTGTTATTTAGGAAATGAGAATTATTAACATTCATTATTATTGCTCAAGATAAATCATGTCGTGTGAAATAATTTGGAAATTTAAAAAAATCACATATTTTAAAAATTTTCATTATTAATTTAGTTTTCTAATATATTAAGAAATACTACTCATGAATAATAAAATAGTTGTAACATAAATAATATATAACAAAAAAAACCATGTGTTTTTGGAATAATAAAATAGTTGTAACAAAAATAATATAGAACAAGGAGAACTATGTATATTTGGATGTATGGAAATTTAAACACATTTTATCAAGTAAAAATTTAAAAGAATAATGGTTATAAATATTAAAAATTAATTTTATTAAATAATTAGTTTAGATCTATATTATTGATTAGAGGGATCAATTCTCTTTCACTCTAAAAGAGTTTGCATATCAAGACATTTGATCTCTCTTGGCTCTTAATTCCCCCCTTTAGATAAACTACATTCCACATGAATACCATGGGTTGTTTTTATAGTTTAGTATTATTTTATTTTTTATTGTTTCTTGACCTAGTTAAAATGTTCATTACATTATGTCAATTTTTTTATTTAATTTACTTTTATTTTTATTTTTGTGTAATTTGACAAAGATACCAAAACCTAAATTCAATCTAACTTATTAAAATGAAAAAAAACTAACATTATAAAAAAGATTGATAAAACTAAAACTATTTACTTGTGGATCTAATGGCCTAAAACATTTCAATCGTCTAACATTTGATCCAATGGCTCAGACATGGACACATTGGCAGCTAGGGGAGTTGTTTTCAAAACGCATACGACGTAATTAAATTGGACATATGGTAAATAAATAAAACCTCTTTTTTATACTTAATTGAAAGATATGGTAAATAAATATAAATATAAATAAACTAGAGGTATAGTAAATAAATAAAAACTCTTTTTATATTTACTCCATAAACCTCTTTATATTTACCAACACTTAAAAATTAGGTTTTCTTTAGGTGAATCATATGCCCCAAATACCATGGGACAAATTATTATTAATACCATGGGCCAAATACCATATTTATAAAAGAGGTATAAAGAGGTATGGTAAATACATAAAATTATATCAAATAGGATTAGAAATCAACATCTAAGTATATACGAAGTCTCTAGGCCAAATAACATGGTAATTAAAAGAGGTATGGTAAATAAATATAAATATAAAAAAACCATAGATATGGTAAAAAAATAAAATCTCTTTTTATATTTACACCATAGTCCTATTTATATTTATGTACACTTACAAAAGAGGTTTTATTTAGTTGAAGCTTATGGGCCAAATTATTATTAATACGAGCAAAAAAAAATACATTATTAACCCTAATCTTAATATTAAAATATTATTATTAATATTATATTCATATTAATATATTAAAATATTAATATTATTAAATTTAATAACTTTATATTAATACAATATTAAATTTGTTATATTATAATATAGATTAATATATCATGATATATATTAACTCTAGATATATATGGGAGGGAAGAACAAAGACAAAGTGATAGGGGTGGAGTGAGAGATGGAGATAAACTGAGGGAGAGGGAAGAGGAGAAATGAAGAAAGAGAGGGAGAGGAGTGAGAGAGGTAGAGAAGGGTAAGAGAGGGAGAAGGAAACCAAAAGATGGAGGGGGGAGAGAAAGAAGGAGAGAGGGAGGAATATAATGAGAGGATTTGAGGGCACAAAGAGAGAGAAAGAGAGAGACGGGGGAAGACAGAGGGAGGTGGGAGGGAGGGATAGAGAAATTGAGTTGGAATGGGAGAGAGGGAGGGAAGAAGAAATACATAGAGAGTGAGAAGTGGAGAGAGAGAGGGAATGACAAGGGAGAGATGGAGAGTGTGTGTGTATGTTTAGGGGTGAGATAAATAGACAAGGAATGAGAGAGGGATAAAACATGGGAGAGAAGGAGAGAGGGAGGGTTATAGTAACATAGTTGGAGAGAGAGAGAGAGTGATGGGGGAAGAGAGAGGGAGGTAGGAGAGAAAGAGAGAGAGAGGACTTGAGAGAGATGAGGAGAGTGATGGGGAAGAGAGAGAGAGAGATAGTAGATAAAGGGAGAGAGGAGGAGAGAGTGATGGATAGAGAGATGGAGTTGGATGGGGAGAGAGGGATGGAATAAGAAGTACATAAAGAGTGAGAAGTGTAGAGAGAGAGGAAGTAAGAAGGGAGAGATGGAGAGAGAGTGTGTAAGTTTGGAAATCAGATAAAGATACAACGAAGGAGAGAGGGAGGGATATAGTAACAGAGTTGGATGGTGAAGAGAGAGAGAGAGAGAGAGAGAGAGAGAGAGGTGGGAGAGAAAGGGAGAGAGAGGAAGGAAGGGAGAGGATCCGAGAGAGTGGAGAGAGGGAGGGAAAGAGAGATGGAGTTGGAGGAGAAGAGATAGGGAGGTAAGAAGAAAGAATTAGAGAGAGAAAGGTGGAGAGAGAGAGGGAGTGATAAGGAAGATGGAGAGAGAGGGAGAGAGGACATCAAGAGGAAATGTATATAGAAGTGGGGGAGAGGGGGAGAAGCGGAAGATAGAGATATAGACGGATGGTGAAGAGAGGGAAGTAGAGAGAGATGGAGAGAGGGAGTGATAAGAAAGATGGAGAGAGAGGGAGAGAGGACATTAGGAGGAAATAAATATAGAAGTGGGAGAGAGGGAGAGAAGAGGAAGATAGAGATATATATGGATGGTGAAGAGAGGGAAGTAGAGAGAGACAGAGAGAGGGAGGTATGGATAGAGAGATTGATAGATATGGAGTGAGAGAGTGTGTGTTTGGGGGGGTAAGATAGAGAGACAAATAAGGATATATGATGGGAGATATAGATATAGATGGAGGGGGAGAAAGAGAAGAATATTTATTGCATTGATTTCAGTGTAGATGGTGATTTTTAATCCTATTTGATTGCTTGCACTAGATGCATTGATTTCAGTGTAGATGGTGATTTCTAATCCTATTTGATTGGTCGCACTAGATGCCTTTAGTTTAGCGTAGATATTGATTTCTAATGATATTTGATTGTTTGCACTAGATGCATTGATTTCAATGTAGATGATTTCTAATCCTATTTGAGTGCTTGCACTAAATTCATTTATTTCAATGTAGATGGTGATTTGTAATCCTATTTGATTGCTTGCACTAGATGCATTGTTTTGAATGTAGGTGTTCATTTCTAATGATATTTGATTGCTTGCACTAGATGCATTGATTTCAATGTAGATGATTTCTAATCCTATTTGATTCCTTGCACTAAATGCATTGATTTCAGTGTAGATGGTGATTTCTAATCCTATTTGATTGTTTGCGCTAAATGCATTGATTTCAGTGTAGATGTTGGTTTCTAATCCTATTTGCTTACTTGCAGTAGATGCATTGATCTGAGTGTAGATGTTGATTTCTAGTCCTATTTGATTGCTTGCATTAGATGCATTGATTTCAAGGTAGAAGTTGGTTTCTAATCTTATTTGATTACTTGCACTAAATTCATTGATTTCAATGTAGATGTTGATTTCTGATTTGATGTAATTGGACATATGGTGGTGCATTAATTTTAAAGTGATTGGATTAAGATTGTGCATTGATTTCAGTGTAAGCACAAAAAAATATTAACAATGTACATTGAATTTTATGTTATATTAATTCAACCTATTAATATTGGAGAGAAAGAGATACATGGTTTGTTGTTTACTATAACAGCTCGAGCTAAAGATTTAAATGGTTTACGATTTCAACTGTCTTTTGCATATACTCGATATGGAAAGATGAAAAATCTAACAAGTATGAAAATATGAATAATAGAAGAAAATAGTTTGAGATTGATCACAATGAAGACTATTTGTAATTGACTACATTCTTATTATTCACATTTTCTATCATTCAACCCTATTATTCTCACTTTGCATTCAAAATTTTTATTTCATCATTAAAGTTATAAACAATATTTATCATCTCAATAAATTGAGGTAATTAAGCAAATTTAAAATTAAAATGACGAGGTTAATCTCAGATATATTTAGCATTTAAAATGATTATATTAATATTATATATATTTACATATTATTGACAAAATTAATCATATCTTCGATAGATTTTCCTTGGAAGCACACGACTGAAACCAACCTAGATCCATCTTAACTCTGGATCTATAAAGAGCCAAGAGGGATCAAATCTCTCAAGGTGCAAACCTTTCCTCAATTTTTGTACTAAAAAAAGATTTTTGCACCTCGAAATATTTGATCCCTCTCGGCACTTGATAGATCCATAGTTAAGATGAGTCTAGGATGATAATAAATGAATAGGATAGAAATAAACAGAAATAAATGTAGTCTAAAGCGCCAATTATTCTTTTTGTTGTTCGACGTATATGCACCTTCACGATTTCTTTTTTCAACCTGCTAGAAGCTCTAGACAAAATCAGCTTCTAGGTTTCGTTGGTTTCATTTTGCATGTCAAGAACTGACGAGTTTGTGGATCTATGAAAATTTCAAGTTGGAGCAAAGGTACATATTGCAAGCTCGGGAGAAGAACATAATATGCATAAGCCAACAAATTTATTTTCTTAGGATGGGCAGAAATAGATGAATGATCAATGAAAATCGAGTGGAAGATCATTAATAATACGTCCCATTTCCATTGAAATACCCAATCGGCTGGATGTATTCTTGTAACCCGACGAAGATAGTGAGCCTCATCAGAAAAGTGGTTTACAGTCGCTTTCGAAATCCCCCATTCATCGCTTTCATTTGCTTAAAATGATGTCGAGCATAGGAAAAGGATGGAACAGATCATCTAGCATATGAAAATTGGGATGCTACTGTATATATAGATACCATAGTTACCAAGTTCGAATTGGTGTGGAATTGGTAACATACTGTAAAAATTCCAATGAAATTTTTTAATTAAAAGAAAACAATATACATTTTAAACATTTTTTTCAATAACATATATTTTAAAAAGTTTGTTTCTTGTAATGCCTATGTCTTTGGCTCATTTTCTTTCGAATTCATTTTGAATTTTAAATAAATTTTAACCGTTCTTTAAACTAACTTCTATTTTCTTCTTGTTCTTTTGTTTGGTTTTCTCTTTGTCGGGTTAAATGTCAGTCTTGAGGTTATAATCTTAGTCTCGTGGTCTATTCGTTGGTCGTGTTAATTAGGAATGATTTAATTTTTTTGATACATTGGTTAAACCCCTTGATGTTCATAAGAAAGTTGTGGCATTTATGTATGGTTAAATTTTTTTGGAAGCCATTTATGGGACTGCTTTGTAATAGGACTGGCCAGTTCTGGCATCAACCTTGATGGAAATTGGGCTTTGGGCATTGTTAGTTTTATAGGCATGCGTGGTATTTTTTATTTTTGTCACTAGTGTTGATGAGAGTCTGAAACCTCAGTGGTCATTCTAAAAAATCCATGCAACTCTGGTTTTTTATTAATATAAGTTTTAATTCACAGAAGAAGAAATATATATATATATATACTCATCTTTTCCCTCTAAAATCTATTCTATTTAAATATTTTTTATAAAAATTAAAACTTAGGCAATTTTCACAAATTATTTTCTTTATGTTTTGAGAAAAAGGAAGCCCCTTCTCTTTTTCATGCATACTAGATTGGGCTTCACCTGTTTGGATCATCAGAATAAAAATGATGAGAAAGAGAATAAGATTCAATCTTACCATAAATGTTGGTAATTATTTTTGGTGATTTTCCTTTAATATTTGGATCAGTCATAAGCATGTATTTCTTACTACTCATATATCCATCCAACCACCCACCCATAAGGGAGTTTAACCTATAGAATTTAAATAACCGAAAACATCTTGCAGCTATCAATTTATGTTTAGAGAGGTTTTTCCCTTAACTATGATACTGAATCAACAATACATGTGCCTAAAATATGGACTATGGATTTTTGTTTCCATCTAATTCACTATGTTAACCACCTATACTAAGAACCAAATCAATTTTTGTCAAACTATTTTGTGTTCAAATCGTATTGGCGAATTTTCATGTTTTATGTTTGCCTTGATTCGAGCAAATTTTATAACTATGATATATGTGATTGATATTACATTGTTATCAATAATTCATCCAAATTGATGATTATCGTCCTCTTTAATCCATAGTTAGATCAAATGTATCATTAAAAAAAATACAAAATGCTATTTGAGTTGCCAAATAGTGCATATAATACTAGCTTAGTTTTTATGTTGTTACTTGATTTTATTTTCAGTTGAAATTGAAATTCATTAATCGAGTTGTAACCCATTAGATGCTTGTAACACCATTGTGAAGCCCTACCTGGATGACTTACCAGCTTATTCATTGAGACCGAAAGATCACCCTATGCATTTGAAAGTTATCTTCTTTCGATGTAGGCATTACAATATTCGTTTGAATCCACATAAGTCTGTATTTTGCGTACAATTAGGACAATTGTCGGGATTTATCGTTTCCAAGGAAGGCATTCGTGTCGATCCACTTAAGGTCGAGGCCATTATCAATCTACCTCCTCCTTCCAATCTTCACCAACTCCAAAGTTTGCAGGGGAAAGAAAAAATCTACGTATATTTATTCATAACTACGCCGAGCTAAATAAAGGTTTTACTTGACTTTTGAAAAAGGGCATTCCATTTATTTAGGATGATCTTGCTAAAAAAAAAAATTGATGCACTAAAAAACGTGTTGACCCATGCACTGTCACTGCATCCCCCTGATTATCATCGAGATTAATTTATGTATTTAGTTGCATCCAGTTCCACCATAGGGATGGTGTTAGTTCAGGAAGATGCATCTGACGTTGAACATGTGATATTATTTAAGTAGGAATCTCATGCAAACTGAAATCAAATATGCACATGTGGAGAAATTGACCTTGGAAGCAGTTCAAGTTGTCCAACGTTTTCGTCACTACATATTTTTACGTAAAACAACTGTGATCTCTGATTGAAACCCTATGATGTATATTTTGACTAAACAATTGCTAGGGTGAACATACTCTAAATGGATTGTTATCCTGTAAGGGTTTGATTTGGAATTCAAAAAATATAAATCTAAGAAGTCATTGGTATTTGTCAAACTATTATGTGACTTTCCCTATACTGAAATTGAATAAGTGGAATAGGATCATCTTCTCGATTAATCCCTATTTCTAATCATTACTCTTGATCATTGGTATGGAGATATCATTATATATCTTCAAACTCAAAATTTTCAGCTCGAACTGTCACGAACTAATCGTCACATAATATGATACCAATCCCAACAATATATTATTGTTAGCGATATTCTTTATCGTTGTGGTTCTGATTCTGTCTTCTGACATTGTTTAATGCTCGAAGAAGCCGATAAGGCATTAAATTACTGCCATTCTAGAGCATTTTTTGGTCATATGTCATGGTTTTCCATTGCCCAAAAGATATTGCATGATGGCTATTTATGGTCGTCACTCTTTAAATATTGCATAAGTACGATTAGAAAGTGACATAATTTTCATTTTTTATCGTAAAATACGTTCTCCTCTAGCTCCTCTTCACCCAATCATAGTTGTCGGTCCATTTTCAAAATGGGGCATCGATTTCATTACCTGTAACCCTGACTTGGTAGGGGGGCATGGGTATATTATTCTTGCGGTAGATTTTACGAAATGGGACGAAGAGATGCCTACATTCAAGAACAGTGGTGAAATCACAACTATTTTCATATGGAATCATGTGATTTCTAGGTTCGTCATAACCCAAACCATTGTTATGGACCATGGTAGTAACTTTCGAAATTTTATGATGACCAAAATTTCCGCTCAATTTGGCTTGCGTCATGACAACTCTACTCTTTATTATCTGCAATAAAATGGGAAATTTGAAGTTGTGAACAAATTTTTGACCAATATGATCAAGCGGATTGTCAACATTCATAAAACTAACTGGCATACCATGATTTTTACAGCCTTGTGGGCATATCGTACCTCTGCAAAAAAATAAATTGGTTTTACTCCATTCCAACTTGTTTACGTTTTGGAGGCATTTTTTTCGATTGAGTGTGAAATTTCGTCATTAAAACTAGCCACTTAGTTGTTACCAGCTACCTCTACGAAGGAAGAGAATTTTTTATACTTAGCACAAATAGATGAAACTCACCGCAACGCTGCATTAGATAGTGATGATCAAAAGAAATGTGTTAAATCTCAATATGATCAAAACGTTAATCATCACTTTTATGTAGAAGGTGACCTAGTCTTGGTCTATGATCAAGCACATGATAAACTAGGCGTTGGTAAATTTGAACCTATGTGGCATGGCCCTTATATCGTCAAACGTGTACTAGTGAAAGTGGCCTATGAATTAGTTGATTATGACAGTGTCTCTTTAGGAGAGTCTAGAAATAGTCTCTACCTGAAGAGATATTATGCATGATTTATCATGTGGATATTTTTTGTACATTACTTATAGTTTTTATGAGTGTGTGTCGTAGAGTAGCATTTTTTACAATTCTCTACTACTTTTCCTACTTATCTTGATTGCTCTTGATTTATAGATGTTGACATTCCATCAAAATTACATTGAATTTGCTAATGGCACTAGTCGTAGTACTCATAATTTATCTTCCATAGCTTGGGTCATCTATTCAGCCATTGATGAGTTGGTTTCCATTCATGGGGTATGCCTTGGTCGAGAAACGAACAACATAGTAGAGTATAGTGTAGTCATTGTACTATTATTTAATGCCATTGCATTTGGCATTCAATGTTTGATCGTTACGTTATATTCACAAATCATTGTATTACATTTAAACAATGTCTATACAGTTAGAAGTCCATCAATTTTAAGAATGTTTTTAGGGTCTATCTCTTGGACAGGAAATTTGATTATATTGAATATCAACAAATTTCAATAAATTCAAACACATTAGTTGATGCATTGGCCAATCAAGTGTTAAATAGACATTTGCAACATTTTTAAATAAAACAATATTCATCCGTATTGAACAAGATACTCAGAAAATTGAAGTAGTAGTTATCATTAGGTAAAATAGTCTGTCAAGGATGACTCCTTTGAGACTAATATCAAGATTAGTCGAAAAATGCCTCCCCTATGGATTCCTAGGGTTTTTGTAACCCACAAACGGAATCCGTCAGGGTTTCTCCCATCTCTCACGGTGGCTACACTCAGCTCACTGGAATCAACAGCTATAACTCCCATATTCACTAGTAATGGCGACTCCCGAAGGGGGGGTAGGCGCACCCCCCACCCCCCCCTCCCCCCACCCGAAGGCTCAGAAAATGACAAATAAAACACTCTCGTCAATGCTCAGACTGTGCCATTTGCACCTGCAGGTTCATTAGAAGACCTGACAGTAGATGAAGAGGACAAAACTGCACAAAATTACAAAGCGGAACAGAATAAGGTCCCTTTCTCTACTTGCTTTCATATTGCTGTAGAACGGCCCAAAATATACCTTCCAACCCACCGTATCAATGCTAGAATACAATACATGAAGGATCATGCCCTTATTGGTAAATTTATCATATTTTGGCCCACTAAGAAAGTGCTCCACTGATGGATTGCCTCCAAATGGAAGCCCAAAGGGCACGTCACCCTTCAGCTAGGACCAAAAGGCTTCTTCAATGCTGTATTCAACTGCATTGAGGACATGAATCACATCATTGATGGCGGACCTTACTTCTTCAACTCCGCAGGCCTGCACCTGAGGGATTGGGTTGAAAGGTTCAATCCAGACAAGGAGGATTTCAACTGGGTCCCTGTCTAGATTCAGATGTATTCCCTCCCAAAATATTACTGGGATGAGGAATCCATAAAAGATATAGGAAAAAACCTTTGATAATTCATCAAGAATGTTGAGGAAACCAAGCTCAACCGATACAGAGCCTATGCCAGAATCTGTGTACATATGCACCTAACCAAAGCTCTCCCAGACTCAGTAAGTCTCTTCCATGATGATTTATAATGGGTCCAAACTATTGATTATGAACATGTGCCTTTCCGTTTCCGTCAATGCCACGAACACAGACATCTCTTCAGGGATTTCCTGCTCAAACAACCTCCTAAATCCCCCTGGCTCTGAAAACACCGACCCCAAAGGCTTTACCAAAGTACCCACATGCAAGAGGCATGCCCGTAAACCTGCCTATGCCCCTAAAGATTCCTCTGGCCCCAAAGATACTTCTGCCCCCACAGCTTCCCACCCCTCAACCAGCAATAGTTTCGACATTCTTGCGACCCACTCCAACCTGGAAGGAGAAGCCTCTCTTCAAACCCCTCCATCCTCCAAAGTTGTTCCTAAGCAAAAATAGACCTCATCTCTCATCATCTCCTCCCCCCTCCCTCAGGGATTGAATCAGTCCCAAGATCAAGTGCAAGGTCAATCCAACAAAGATAATTCGGTAGATCCCGGTGTCTTATCCCTCATGGAGGTCGATGACAAACAACACCAAGAAGCACAAGATGAAGGAACCAAAGTAGATCTGGATCAACCCTCCCATATGGAGGAAGAACCTGAAAGCATAGATATAGGCGATCTAGACATCCTAGGACTAGAGGTTTCATGCAAAAAAATAGAATACCACAAGATTACTCCAAGGAAGATTGAAATCTTGGAGGTTGCGCTCTCCAGAGAATAGCGAATCCATTCTTTGGGTATACAAGCAAGAAGCCCATTGGATGCCAGGAAGATCTTGAAGGAGTCACAGAAAAGAGGTCGCTGCATAGATCTTTAGCGAACCATCATTCTTAGAGAATTGCTAGTTGAATCGGGGTGATACCCCAAGCTGACCAAGTACTACCGGACCATTCCTCATGGTTCTCAATGAAGATCACCTCCTGGAATATTCGAGGGCTTAACAACCTCGCCAAGCACCGAATTATCAAAAATAGAATCATGCAAGACAAACCTACCATATTTCTCATGCAGGAAACCAAATGCACTAGTACCACTCTGAACTCTATCATAACCAAGCTCTGGCCAAGATGCAATACCACTGCGGTTGATGCTACAGGGGCCTCAGGAGGATTAACCATTTCCTAGAACCCCCTCCTCATCTCCTTGACTGATATCTATGCCTCTCATACTTTCATTCAAGCCTCCTTCCATCTTATTGCGCCAATGTCCATGGCCATCTAACCAGTGTTTACTTCCCGCAACCCTCTGCCCAGAAAACTGATATTCTAAAATCCATTAAGATCCTAAATTCCCACCATCTCCATCCTCTTTGGATCATAGGAGGGGACTTCAATATGATTACTAAACTTGAAGAAAAAAGAGGAGGACGCTCCACATTAGAAGCTGACAACATCAGTTTCAAATAATTTATTCATAGAAACTGGTTGATCGACCTCCCATCCTCTAATGGTATTCACACCTAGAATAATCACAGAAAAGGTTCTCAACAGATAGGCTCCAAATTGGATAGATTTCTCATCTCTGATAATTCAATACACCTTGGAGGAGACATTTATGCTTCCATCCTACCTACCTCAGGCTCAAATCATTGGCCAATCCAACTACAATGGTCTCGCCCTGGGGTCACAAGCAACAAGCCCTTTCGATTTGAGCAATTCTGGCTCTCTCACCCAAGGTTCAAAGAAATGGTCACCATTTGGTGGAACAGTTACATTCCACCAGCAGGATCCAAGATGTACCAATTCCAACAGTAGCTTAAATATCTTAAAAACTCACTGAAAATATGGAACCACTCCTCCTTTGGTAACATCTTTCAGAATTAGAAAGAATTGGAACAACAAATGGCTAATCTGCAGCTGCGCATTATTCAAGAAGGTAGATTGGAGGATCTTGTACTCCAAGAACAAGATCTTATGACCCGCCTGGAAGATCGTATACTTCGGGAAGAGATTCTCTGGAGGAAAAATTCCAAAATACGTTGGCTCAAAGAGGGTGAGAAGAACACCAAATTCTTCCACTACTCCACTATTCAGAGGTGCATGCATAACCGAATCGCCATCCTCAATAATCACTAAGGAGACAAGTTGGAGGACCATGAAGACATAGAGAAAGAGATTCTCCACCACTTCAAGGACATCCTCCAGGAACCTCCGGGCGATAGGAAACCTGCTATTAACAGAATCCCACAACACATCCCCAAGTTAATCACTGAGGCACACAATCAATTGTTACTCAAACTGGTACTGCTGCAAGAAGTAGAACAAGCCATGGGACAAATCGAAGATAGTAAAGCTCTGAGACCGGATGGATTCACCTCCAAATTTTTCCACTTCTTCTGGGAAAACATCAAACTAGAAGTCTAGGAATTGGTTGAAGAGTCAAGAAGCATGCACTGGATTCTTCCAGCCCTCAATGCTACCTTTCTAGCTCTAGTACCCGAATAAGAGCACTCCATCATGCCTAACAAGTACTGACCGGTCACCCTCTACAATGTCATATACAAACTCATCTCCAAAGTCATCGCCAACAGACTCAAACCCCTCCTCCCTCTACTCATTTCCCTGGAAAAAACTAGATATGTGGTGGGGCGCAAAATTTTGGATGGGATCATCCTCATGCATGAAGTTTCCCACTCCCTGAAGACATTGAAGAAGGAAGATGTGATCCTCAAAATCAATCTTTCAAAAGCATTTGAAAAAATCAGTTGAGACTACATTAATAAAATTCTTGTAGCTTTTGACTTCAGTCCAACTTGGACCCGATGGATCTTGAGTCTCATCTCCTCCCCCTTTTTTTCCATTCTTTTCAATGGTGCCCCTTCCCCACCCTTCTCTCCCTCTAGAGGTATTCGCCAGGGTGACCCTCTTTCGCCCTTCCTGTTTATCCTCATGCAAGAAGGCAAGAAGGCCTAGGGCGTCTCATCTAGCATGCTACCAAATCCAATAATATCAAAGGGCTGATCATTCACAACAACCACCCCATAAATCATCAACAATTTGTTGATGATAACATGTTGTTTGGTCACCCCTCTGTTCAAGAAGCCTACACCTTCAAATCTCTGCTTGACTGCTTCTCGGAAGCCTCTGGTACCACCATTAACATTGTAAAATCCCATATTTTCTTTTTCAACACCCTTGTCATCACTCAATGTAATATTTCCAAAATCTTGGGATTTTCCATTGCCTCTCTTCCCTCAAAGTACCTGGGCGCACCGCTCATTGATTCAGCCATCAAGCACTCTTCTTGGAAAGAACTCTTGGACAAACTTGAAGCTCGGTTGTCATCTTGGACACACAGAACTCTCAATATTGCTGGTCGTGTTGTTCTAATCAAAGTTTTCCTTCAATCTATGCCCCTCTATATTTTCTCTATGCTCGCCACGCCCAAGTGGGTCCTCAAAAGCATCAGAAATATGCTAAGGAATTTTTTATGGGGCGGCAAAGGAGAAAACATAAAATGGATCCTGGTGAAATGGACTAAGGTTTGCACCCCAAATATGGTTGGGGGCTTGGGGCTAAGAGATCTGAGCTCGTATCTGGTGGAAATGGGTCTCCAAGCCCAACACCCCCTGGGCACTTCTTTATGTTTCCAAATATGAAAATCACTGGCCTCAGGAGGATCTAATTCATTCAATTCTAAGGAAAATGTCTCTCTAATATGGAATTCTGCCAAGCCACATCGAGCCATTATCCAGGAGCACAGCTTCTGGGAAGTTCACTCAGGGGCCCAAGCCCGTTTCTGGGAGGATTTATGGCAAAAATTTCCCAAACTGGTGACGCTCTTTCAAAAACCTAGATGGCAAGATGCCCTTAACAAAAGGGACAATAATCAGGTAAATCATTTCTAGAAGCCCGTCCCTAACATCGAATACCGTCAATGGCTCTCTGCATCACAATGGCAGGAGAATTGGTCAGAGGAATGTTATGAAGATATTGATGAGGAATTAAACAAAAGGAAAATCAGGCACTCAGAAGATCCAAATATCCTCTGTTGTGGATATACTACGAAGGGAATCTTCACCACTCAGGAAGCATACCAACTGCTTTACCCCAATGCTCAGACTCCACTGGATGATATATGGGTGAAAATATGGAGACCTGGAATTTGGCCTAAAATATCCATGCTCCTTTGGCTTCTAAGAAAACGAAGAATCCTAACTTGGGACAACTTACTCAAAAAAGGATTCATATGTCCCTCACGACGTCCGAATTGCTCTCAGCAGGCTGAAACCATCAATCACCTTTTGGACACCTGCCCTCTTGCCAACACTTTATGGCAAAATGTAGCCATCCGTTGTAGAAGAACCAACATAATTAAAGGATATATCATAAGAACCATCTGCCATTGGCAGATCGATCCCTTCAATAATAAGCTCCTCAATTCTCTTTGGACCCTCCTACCAGGGCTCATCCTTTGGATGACCTGGAAATAAAGAAACAGACACATTTTCAGAGATCAAATCATGCCTCAAGAAACAATCTGGACTAATATGTGCAATAATATCAAGGAGACACTGGCCCTGCACCACTGGAAAGACTCAGATATCCCTTATCAACCTCCGGAAAGCATAATTTGGGCCAATTGGAACCTCTCTATCCCCAGTCATCCTGAGGTTCAACCCTCCCCCTCCCGTCCCCTTGACTCGAACTGCTCTTGGAGTTCCCCTCCCCAAGGCATACACAAGCTGAAATTTGATGGTGCCTCCAAGGGAAATCCAGGGGATGCCAACTTCGGTGGAATTTTTGGAGATACTGAAGGGAATCCTCTCATCATATATTTTGTATCCATTGGATGGGATAAAAATAACTCAGTAGAATTGGAGGGTCTCATTCAAGGCTTGCAGCTAGCCCATGATCACAAATTCTTCCCATTAGAAGTTGAAGGGGATTCACAGGTCATCATCAACACTACTCATCACCTTCTCTCTAGAGCCTCAGCTTCCAAACTCTCCAAAAGTTGGCGAATCATAGCTCATTTTGAGCACATTGAACGATGGTTGCAACAAAATAAAGCCATCACCTTCAAGCATGTTCAACGCTAAGCAAATAAGGTGGCAAATCTTCTGGCCAACAAAGGGGTTGAACACAACTCTCCCCTCTTCTCTGGCCTTCTCTCTAACATTGAAGATGAATCCCTCCTCTCTTCTTGCATTCAGTTGGTGCACCAAGAAGCTTATCTCCCCGATGCGGGTGTCTATACTGCATAGTTGAGCCACTCCTCCATGTGGTAGCTGGCATGGCTCACACGGATGGGCTATTAATGCTCGTAGGCATCACTCCAAATCCTTTAATCTGTCCTTGCAGAACCATTACTCTGGAATTTTTATTTGTCCTCTGTTAGCTCCCCATAATTTGCTAGATTGATTTAGATACAGAGGTACAGGGTAACATCAAACCAAGCTTTGGAATCCTAGGACCTAGCCTTCCTGGATTCGGAGAGGGATCTCTCTAGTAGGTGCAAAGATGTGAACTTGTTTGGTGATTAGGGTTGATTTTAGGCTAGATGTTAAGTGCAGGGTATTTTGATTGTTTTTTGTTGGGTATGATGCTCAGATAGATTTAGATAGAAAACAAGGAAGATTGTTAAGTCATTGGGCAATGGAGTCAAACAAGGTCATGAATGAGTTCATCAATGGTTTCAAGAGCATTTGCAAGGCAATTTAACTTGGTTGGTGGATCTTTAAGGTTGTGAAGGATCATGAGATGGACCTTAAACTTGAGAACAACAAGCTAATAAAGGGCAGAAGTAGAATCCTTTATATACTTGTAAACTGAGAGATTTAGAAGATTTATAAGCATAGAAAGAGATTCAAAGGGTTAAGCAACACCTAATCCATTTGATTTCAGACTGGAAGCAGATAATCAACCAAGACAACATTCAGATAAAACATAGAAAGACAAAAACTCATTTAATCTTTCATGGGTTTTATCATCAAGAGCAGGAAAAACATTTAAGTTGCACAAGTAACTATAACCATAAAAGAAGAGACAAACCCTAGCATCCACAGTGATAGCTATGAGAGTTCCTTGAGACAATTTTAGCTAAGTAAGGCAAAGAGCATGTTTAAGACAGACTTCTTTGACAAACTATAGGCAAAGCTGCTTCAAAAGATGATTTCAAGAACATAATACTTCAGAGGTAACAATATGCAGGGCTAGCCATAAATCATAATTGATACTAACTGATCTAAATCATTCAAGAAAATAGACAAGCCAAAAACTTATTAGAGAGAAAAAGATGAATTCTCTAACATATCTTAAGTAGAA
Source organism: Pinus albicaulis (assembly GCA_034641835.2). Lineage (NCBI taxonomy): Eukaryota > Viridiplantae > Streptophyta > Pinopsida > Pinales > Pinaceae > Pinus > Pinus albicaulis. The sequence goes on along the minus strand of CM076575.1, from coordinate 1,874,606,608 downwards.
GAAAACATTTAGGCAGTGAAGGAAACAAACAGATCTAAGGTGCCATCAACAAGCATATCTTAGTCTAAATTTTTTGTCCTATTGCAGCATAGATGGATGGAAAACAAATGAGAAACTTAGAAAAAATTAACAAGAGAAAACTAGACCATCAACCAGGCCTATGGATCCTGCAAATAGTCCTTCTCCATCAACAAGTGAATCAGATCATGCATAAGATCCAAGACATCAATTTCTCATCAAAGGCTTCAAAGGACTATGTATTACTTCAGCATAAGTCATCAACATCCAAAAAAATATACAAGAGCCTCATGCTCTATTTATGGAGCAAATTAGAAGGTGGAAACCCTAAGAGGCTTCCAGAAACCCTAATTCAGCCATAAATGTCATAAATGTGCTTAATGACCATGCAAGGCCCAAGACACATAAGAGATAAGAAAATAAATGAAACACACCAAAACATAACTCCCCAATCAAATCAGGAGTGTTTTTTCCAAGAAAATATTAAAAAACCAATTTTCCATTAATTAGTGTCTTTTGTTGACTTTTTGGCAAAAAAGTTGTCTCTGTGTGTGGCTCCAAATCAGCAATAATTGGGGTTTGTTGCAGCTGAGTTTTGGACCCCTTCCCGGCATTGTATTTGGGCCCGTGATGGCTTGTTGGAAATCCCTAGATGTCTACTTTATGGAACTACTTGATTTTTTTCAAACTGATTCTGGGAAGTCTATCAAAAAGTGAAATGAGTGAAAAAAACCAGGAGTGTCACGCCTACTGATATGTGAGGCAGAAAGGTAAAAATTCACTGTATTTTTCCCTTTTGAGGGATCAAACCATCTTCTTTTGATTTGAAAATTTTTTAGTATATTCCCTCCAATTTAACGCATCCAAAAATATAACTTTCATCAGCTGAGGATGCTCCAAGAAAAAATGGCAGTGCCCATGAATTTGTGCAATTAGGCCTAAAAATCACAAAAAACAAGATCATGTAAAAAATTGCTCAATTTTGGTGAGAAAACCCCTTATGGGTTTCTAGAAGCATGCAAGGAAGCTTGAGCCAAGATTCCAAGCCTAGATATGTCTTTTCCTCCCTTTTTCATCGGGCGCCTCCTTTGGGCAGTTTTGATCTTTTCTTGGGAAATCTTGAGTTTCCTTCGGGTAATTTGATTCAACTTCTTATAATGCCCAGTCATCTTCCTTTGAAAACACAAATATTTGTTTGCTTTGTCCAATTTTTCCTCCAAGTGCTTGTTTGCTCTTTCAAGCCATGATTCTTTGTCATTTTCTATCTCTTGGGCAAGTAGCTTTGTGAGAGGATATTGTTGAGCAAGGGCTGTTTCTTCTTGTCTTTGTTTCTCCAAAGCTTTCCTAAGACCTAGAGTCCTAGGCCTTTTCCTTACTAGTTTCTCCTCCTCTTCATCATCATCAAATTCGCCCATATACTCCTCAAGTTTGACTTGTGCTTTGTATGCTTCCGTTTGGTATTTGAGTGCCCAGGCCTCATAGATGGCCATTTGCCTGCTCATTTGTCTATTTTGCAGTTGTAGAAAGTGGATGAGGTCCTTTGACCTCTCTAGGTTAGATTCTAAATTCTCAATTTGAGATTCCCTATTTTGCAAAAGAGAGTTTAGAATTCTGATTTGGTCATCTTCAACATCACTTTCCACTTGGATGATGTCAAACTATCTTTCCTTCTCATGGCTGCTTTCTTGCTGCTCAACCTTTTCTTTACCTTTGCTTTGAACGAGCTTCTTTGCGCTAGTTCTCTTTGGCACTTCAACAATAGCCTGCTTGGGAAATTTGCCTCTAATCCGGAGTGCTCTAGTAAAATTTGTAGTTACAGCTTGAATAGACTTGTTCTTTGTAGTTTTAGGCTTTGTTACCTTTGGAGAAAGAGTCATGGCCCCTTGCCTAGGAGAGGCAGTTAGCACATGCTTTTGAGGACTCTCTTCATGCTCCATGTTTTTACTGTCTTCTTTTGGGCTGCCTTGCTCACTGTCCTTGATTTGATCTTGACTATCATTAGGGTTGTTTTGTTCTTTTTGTATCAGGCTTGTTAGCCCCCTATAAATTTCTTGACAAGCAAGCAGGGGGCTAAATTGTTTTTTGAAGCCTTCCAGGAATGCATTTTTCCTGAAAACACATCATCCTTGAAAGCCTCTTCATACCCCCTGCCCTTTGGTAAAATTCCACTGTTTTTTTCCAGCCTCTCTGTTGTGAAAAGAATGTCCAAAGGCCTTTGCCCTTATTTCATCCTCACTTAGCCCTTGTTTCCCTCTCTTTTTCCCTCCCCTTGTTCCTCTAAATTATCCCAAAATCCCCTTTAAATCCTACACACACCCCTGGTTTGGTTTGATTTCCCCTTTTTTCCTCTATCGTTACCATTTTTTGGCCTCAAATTACATTAAAAAGGGGCCGAAACCCATATTTTAACATATATCAGAGCTTAGCCCCTTTGGCCAGCCCCCAAACCGTTTCCTCACATGACCCGGGTGCTAGAACCAAGCGCTAGCCTGGGAAGCGCTTATCACAAATGGCTATCGGGAGCGCTGTCCATAACTCCATAACGTCCAAACTCCATAACGTCCATGGCCCCCCATCCACCCCTCCGATCGCATCACAACCGTCCATATGACCCGCAAATCGACGATTCATTTTTCACCTGCCTCGGTGGTCCCCGCAGTCGCGCACTGTTCAAAACCGACGATTTCTATCGCACTGCCTTTGGAAGGTGGGCGGTATTTTTCGTTTGGCAGCGATGCCATTCATCGGCCGACGCATGGCTCCGAGCACTTTTGGAAAACCGCCCTCATCGTGCGTTAACGTTTGATTGTGGACCCAGCACGATATGCGCGTACACCGTCCGATCTGAAGCTGTCCATCCAACGGTGATCGCGCCACGAAGATGCTCGGGAGTTAGCCCAAGGCAAACGGGACCCCTGGCCCACCATTTGCTGCCCTCCGATGCATTCTCAACCGTCGATCTCCTCCTGAGATCAGACGGTCCAGATTAAATGTAGGTCCTACCATGTCACCCATTCCACGTGTTTTCATTACATGTTCATCCTTCCCATTTATATTTCGTTCAAAGGTCAAAGTGTCAAATTTTCGCATTAAAAGTTGCTGCATTCTGCCAACTTTCACCAGACCATTCCCCATTGTTTCGCTGTGTTTTTCACCATCACCCTGCACTGTTCCACCATTTCACCAGACTTCACGGCCATTCTCATCATCCCTGCTGCATCCACCCTCCCCATGCATGATTTCTTAACGCGTTTTCGTGTTTTGCAGGGTTACAGGCAGGCGGAAAACCGCCATGGTTCACAGTCACTGTTACAGTGGCAAAGAACACAGGGAAGACCATGTGCAGAGATCGAAATTATGAATAAAGTCTTGGGAAGGTGTTATGACATGACTTTCATTAAAGGAACAGGGTTAAACTTTGTCAAACCTTTCCATAGCCATTAAAGCGCAGATTTTGCTGACAGAGACAATCATGGAACGGTAGAGAGTAACAGTGAAAAGGCAGAGAGCTTAAGGCCTGTAAGTGAAGATTTTGAGCCTTAATCCAATAATTTAAAGGCAAAGTACCAGATCAAAGACCCCGTGGATCACTCAGAAGGTCCAATGCACAGAGAACCATATCATCAGGGTGTATACATCAGCAGAATGTTTCCTCCCGAGAAATGACATCGTAATCATACGATTTTAGTTTACGTTGTGTCCATGAGGAGTTTTCCCCCTGACAATAGTCCTATGATATCAGAAGCATTTGTTACACAGTATGGCAGACCTGAAATCATTGATCTTCTTTTGTTCAGATCACCAGAGCTCTATAGAATGCTACAACAAGTACATCAAAGACATACCTGGAGTAAATTGTAGCCTGACGAAGACCACTTTTTCATCCAAAGAGTACTGAAGATAAATGCGCATAATTTTAAACAGAATGGGGCTTCGGCCCTCTTCCTCTTCTGAGTTCTAATGCTACATTTAATTTTCATCTACCCCCTCTGTCTCTCATTCAGCTATAAAATTCATGAAGGAACTCAGTGTAAAGGTTGTTGTTGATCGTATATCTGAGAATTGCAAGCTGTATTCTTTTGAGACATAGTCTCTATGTAAAGTTCTAAGATAGGCTGAGGAAGATATTTTCAGGCTGAAATATCAAGCTGTTGGCAATGTTGTACATGATTGGTGTTGCTCTTTAATATGACAAGCACATTTCTTTGGATCCTGATTTAAAGCGGCGGTGATGTTTTTCTATCTCTGTATTTGTTTTACCTTGTAGTTCATTTCATTTCATTTATTCTGGCACGCTTCAGAAATCTGGCATAGGATTTACCCTTGTTAGGTACCCTATGTTTCTACTCTCCCCGCCTTCAATGTTTTCTGCTGAATGTGTTATCTGAGGATAATTTCAACTAAGTTAACCAGTGTAGTGGTCAAAACATATGCTGCTAGCTGATGTATGAATTAATGAAACTATTTTCAGATGTTCTTGTTGGGCTTTGATTGAATGAATTGGGATACTGGGATTTTATAACTTTGTCTCTGTCTCACCAAGGTCCTTTTCAATTGATTAAACCTTTCTAAGTTCCCCTTAAGTTGGAGGCCGAAGCATTGAGAGTTAAAAGTCTCTCTCTGATCTTAGGTTTTCAACTTTGTGTCCTGAATCTTTAATGTTCCTTGCCTGAAGAGTTAACCTTTTAGGTTTTGGATCACAGGTGTCCAATGGCATGTCCTGTCCCTGGATCTGATTTCTGAAAGGCCACCTTGGAGGTTTCCTTGCTTTCACCCTCTCCCTTACCATTTCATGCCACACTATCATCTTTAATGTCCAATGCTTTAGATGACTAGCCCAACTTAAAGCCTGCATGTTGAATAACAAGTAAACCCTTTCCTGACTCCATTGCCCAATGGTCTTGAATTTTCTCTGAATTATCTCTCCTCTGCCTAAAATCCTCTTTGCTCAGCCTTGTCTCATACTGAACCCTTCTTTCCTAATTCCCAACAACCACACAAAATCAAATAAACAAACCCCGAGCCTATAACTAGCCTAATATCTTAAATTTTGAGCTTCAAAGACATAAAACCTTTGCTAATAAAGAGAGATCCCTCTCTGGACCCAGGAGGGCTAGATCCTGAGGTCTAAAATTGGTTTTGATGTTGTCTCATCTTTTGGTCTTGCCAATCTGGCCAAAACATGGGAACCCCAACATAATGGCGACTCCGTTGGGGACAAAATATGAGAGTCTATAGCTGCAAACCATTGGTCTATTTCCCATTATCGTCACCAACATAATGGAAACTCCACTGGGGACAAAATCTGAGAGTCTATAGCTGCAAACCATTGGTCTATTTCCCATTGTCGTCACCAACATAATGGCGACTCCGCTGGGGACGGAACTTTGAATACCCTTAACTGCTATGTCCGGTCTTGTGTGTTTCTCCCACACTCTTAGAAAGAGTCTGGAAAGGGCCAGGTAGCCTCCAGATCTCACTCTCTTTCAGAGTTGACATATATGGTAAAAGCCCTCCTAGTCAATCTCTGGTTAGAGTTTGCTGTGTTTTGAAGATATCCTTGAAAGAAACATTACATAAGCACTGTGGTGGATAGTGTACCCCCTAGAAATATCCTAAGCCTTCCACCTGGCGACTCCATAGTTCCTTAAATATCAAAGACTCCACTGGTGATCAGTAGGCCTAGTGATTATCTTGGTTCACATAATACTCCACTGGGAGACGAGAGTCCACAACAACATCAGCCACAACAGAAGTAACGAGTAGGATTAAGCTTCTTTATTGGAAAACAACATTTTGGCTTCAAGAACCATTCACACAAGAGCTTATCCTAACCCAAACCCACCCAAAATAGTTGACAACCCTGAGAGCATCCTCAAGAGTTCTCCTACACCTAAAAGACCAAATATTTCCATCCACATCCATAGAGCTAACTCTACACCGGTAGACTTTACAGCTCTATTAGTCCCACCTTTCGACCTAGACCTACCAAACAGACTACCAAGAACTAGGTCACTCAGTGCTCTAGACCAACCAGACCTTGAGCTTCCCGGTTCACCATCTCATAGTGGTCAACACATTAGGGATAGAGAGACTCCCCCATCTACACCTCCGGATATTCATTTTATTCAAAACTTGGGGCTCTGCCACCCTAAGTCTACTCAACAGACTTCTGCTGGTCCTAATATCCTTGTCATCCATATACTAGTTTCCCAAACCAACCCCTTACCTCCTCAAAATACCATCATGGCAGCCTGGTACGCACCTCTGGTATTACCCCAGCCTCTAGTGCCCTTACCCAATGATTATCAATCAAAGATCCCACATTTCACTGTAAAAGAGTCTACCACAGCTCAACACCATGTAGATAGGATGGAAGATTCTTTTGACTACATGGAGATAGATGATGATACAGTCAAAATGAGAATATTTTCCTAGAGCCTAGGAGGTGATGTGAAGAAATGGTTCAAAAGCCTACCTCCTAATAGTGTTCAAGACCTTCCTGCCTTATATCAGACTTTGATAAAAAAAATGGGAAGTTAAGGCCAACCCCCTCCAAATCCTATAAAAATACAAGAATCTTAAGAGAAACGTAGGAGAGAGTGTCCATGACTACTCTACAAGGTTTAACAATGTTTACAATGCTCTTCCTCCACACATGAAACCTCCCCAAGGTTTGTCCCTAGTGAAATACCCTGAAGGCTTTGATGCTGACATGGCCTACCAGCTTAGGGAGAGAGATTACAACACATTGGAAGATATGCAAAAGGGAGAAGTGAGTGTTGAGGCTAATCTGATTGAGAAAAAGGCAAGATTGAGAGCTGAGAAAAGGGTGACATATAGAGATGACACTGTAACTTCCACCTCTGATCCCAATTATGACTGTCTATCTAAAAACATGGAAAAGCTACAACAAATGATGGAAAAAATGGTTGTCATAGTTAGTAATAAGAACAGAAGCCAAAACCATAACCAGAACCAGACCTTTAGAAGAAACAATACCACTCCCAATAGACAAAGAGAATCAGATCAGCAAGTTATTCCCCCATTTCAAGAGAAATTTCTTGATGAAGATGAGGGAATCATAGAAGAGTCTGAGGGAACCATAATAAACATGTTTGAAATAGAAAACTCAATCCACAATTATTCCACAGAGGAATATTAGCCCTCATCCTCATATTGGGATGAGGAAGGATTAGAATCTGAGGATTACAGACAGGGATTTGAAAATGCCATCATGCAGGTCAGAGAACAGTATGAAATTAGAAGCAAAAAGAGTCTAGACACTTCCAAACCAAAGGGTTCTGAGGCCACCATCAATAAAAGGCCTGAGAAAACTTCTAAAGCAGCTGCTGAGAGTAACAAATTAGCGGCTGAGAGTTCTGGGAAGAACAAAGAAAAAGACAACCAAAACACTGATAAACAAAGTCAGCCAACTAGCAGCACTAACACTGTAGTTAGTGCTCCTGATAAAACAGTTCCTAAGCATGTACATAGTGAGAATCAACCCACTGATTTTGCCACCAAGCTGGTGTCTAACAGAATAGAGTTGAGCACCCCAAAGAGTCAGTCCACTTTCAATTTGGAGAGTGAAATTGCGAAAATTAAAATCTTTGTCCCACTCTCTGAGCTGGCCACTCAGGATGTATATAAAGGCCAAATTTTGAAAGCACTAAACCTAGGTGAAAATAGTGACACGTTCAATCTGAGTGATGATCAACCAGCCCTTCTGTTTGATCCAAAGATAGAAGGGAAGTTTCAGGAAGGGGCAGTACCTCCTTTTTATATCAGTCTCAATATCCATGATAAGATCCTTCACAATGCATTGCATGACTCTGGGGCCTCACACAACCTGATGCCTAAGGTAGTCATGGAAATATTAGGCGTAGAGATAACCCGTCCCTATAAAGACCTTTATTCATTTGATTCTAGCAGGGTAAAGTGTCTTGGCCTGATCAAAGACCTATGTGTAAGCCTTACCCAGATTCCAGCCAAGTGTATGGTCATGGATGTTGTAGTGGCAGATGTGCCACCTATGTATGGTATGCTATTGTCAAGGTCATGGGGAGCCAAGCTGCAAGGTACAATGTAGATGGATGGGGCATATGCCACAATCCCTGTCTTTAGCCAACTTAGAAGACTGTACAGAGAAGCACAAATGAAATTCCTGGTCAGTAGCCCCGAGAAACCTGAAAATTCACCCTTATATTTTATGCACACAGATCTTAACTCCTTCATCCTTTGCAATGATGAATCCTTAGAGGGGCTAGAATTCAAAAAAAAGATACAAACAATGAAACAGAGCCCATAGACTTCAACATAATGGCTACTCTAGACTCGGAAGAAAACGATGTAGAAACCTATGGGCAGTGCACCAAAAATGAAACTCAGAGTGAACAAGGAATAGAATGCAGTCATCTGGTTAGTCACCCCTCACAAGTTTGTATGCCACACCGAGAACGAAACGATGTTAAGCCTGAGAGCGAACCTTTATGGGAAATGAATTTCGATGGGTCATGCACCAAGAGAATTGCAGGAGTAGGAGTGTAGGTACACAACACAGAGAGTAACTATGCAGAGAGTCATGCCTGTAACCTAAAATTCAAATGTACAAACAATGTTGCAGAATATGAGGCTCTTATCCTAGGCTTGAATCTATTGAGAAAATTAGGAGCCCGTAGGATAATCGTGCATGGAGACTCTGAGATGATCATTAAACATGTGAATGGTGAATACACAGCGAAACATCCTAGGCTGAGAGCGTACAGGAATGACGCTACGGATCTATTGAAAACTTTTGTAGAATATGAACTGGTGTTTGTCCCTAGGAGTTAGAACGCAATTGCAAATGGATTAGCCTGCATGGCTAGTTCGTATTACAAGCCTCCCAGTGACCAAAAAATCATCATTCAGGCCAAATTCAGACCTGCAGTGCCGGACAACGAAAAATATTGGAAGGTTTTCGAAGGAGATAAGCAGATTGAGGATTTCTTGATAGGCAGGAATGATTTTGAGTTTTCTGATTCAGACTCGAAATCCGATGATAGCTGCCTAAGCGGAGAACCCTCAGACGAGGAAAAACCACCCTGTAACATAGAAATAAACGCTTTAAATGAATAGATTTTAAATCTAAACGGAGAATGGGAAAATGCAGATAGTAAAGAAGTAGAGGTGCTGCAGTCGAAAGATAAGAACATACCCAGGGGGCTGGCACCTCTAGAGGATCTTTTTGACTTTGATGATGTAGCAAAAAATCCCACTATAGAATACGCAGACTATGATGTCGAGGAATGCAACATAGGCACTGAAGATAAACCCAAGATGATTAAATTGGCTAAGTCCCTGCCTGCAAACATGAAAAAGAAATACATTGACCTATTCAAGGAATTCATTGATGTGTTTTCTTGGAGCTACGAGGACTTGAAGGCCTATGACACAAACATAATACAACACAAAATACCTTTGAAAGAAAATCAGAAGCCCTTCAGACAAAAAATCCGTAGAATAAACCCAAAGAAATTGTCTGCAGTAGAAAAGGAAATAAAAAGGATGTATGAGGAAGGCGTAATAGTTCCTATGAGGTTCTCTGATTGGGTATCAAACCTTGTAGCTGTGAGAAAGAAAACAGGTGAGATCAGACTGTGCATAGATTTCTGGAATCTCAACAGAGCCTCACTCAAAGACAATTACCCTTTGCCAAAAATGGAACACATTCTTCAGAAGGTAGTAGGCTCAAGAAGGATCTCCCTGTTAGATGATTTTTCAGGGTACAACCAAGTTTTAATACTCCCAGAAGATCAACTCAAAACCGCTTTCAATACTCCATGGGGCACTTTTATGTATGTAAAAATTCCCTTTGGACTGATGAACGCTGGTGCAACCTTCCAACGAGCAATGGACATAGCCTTTTTAGATGAAATAGGACACTTCATTGTCATCTATCTAGATTACATAACAGTCTATTCCAAGACTGAAGAAGAACACCTAAAACATCTGAGAAGAGTGTTTGAAAAATGTAGAAGGTTCGGTCTGTCATTGAATCCCAAAAAGACTGTATTTAGGCTGAAAGAAGGTAAGCTTCTTGGCCACATCATATATGATAAAGCGATTAAGATAGACCCACAAAGAGTTGAGGGAATACTACAAATCACACACCCGAGAAACATTAAAGAGTTACAGTCCTTCATTGGGAAAATCAACTTCTTAAGGAGGTTTATCCCCAATCTAGCTGAACACCTCAGAAATATGACTAATATGTTGAAGAAAGGTGTAGGAGTTAAATGGACTGTTGAGGCTAAGAAATATTTTGAATCAGTTAAACTTGCACTCACCCGGGCTCCTGTCCTAATCAGCCCTGATTTCTTAAAAGATTTCCTGATATTTTCATTTCCCTCCGAGCATACTGTGGCTGTAGTTTTGCTGCAGAAAAATCTAGAGGGAATGGAACAACCCATTTCTTTCTTCAGCAAAGCACTAAGGGATGCACCCTTGAAATACAACATAATGGAAAAACATGCCTATGTCTTGGTAAAGGCCTTGAAGGACTTCAAGGTGTACATACTGCATTCCCACACCATAGCCTACGTGCCACACATAGTGGTTAAAGGCATCTTGTCCCAAGACCCAGATGGGAAGAGGGGAAAATGGATTGCTGTGATCCTAGAGTATGAAGTTGAGATAAAACCCACAAAATTGATCAAAGGTCGGGGCTTAGCCCAACTAATGGTTGAATAAAATTTACGAGCCCTTGACATAAACATGGTAGATGCCTTGGATGAGCCGGGAGGATTGCCTGATCCCACTGTTGAGGAGAAGTTTCAGAACTCTCCATGGTATTTTGACATTCTGTATGTGCTCACACACCTCAATGCTCCTCCTGAACTGTCAAAGACCAAGGCCAGATTCCTAAAACTAAAAGCCAGAAGCTACTGCATAATGAATGAATGCTTATACTGGAAAAATACCAATGGCCTATTGCTTAAATGTTTGCCTGAGGTTGAGGCAGAGAGGATTGAACAAGAGTTCCATGCAGGAGAGTGTGGAGGCCACCTGAGCTAGAAAGCCACTACTAACAAAATACTCAGAGTTGGATATTATTGGCCTACACTCTTTAATGATGTCCATAAGATGATAATTGCCTACCAAAAATGCCAGATTTTTGAAGGCAAAAGAAAGCTCCTCCCCCTACCTTTATAACCCATCACTGTTGAAGGTCCCTTTTTGCAATGGGGCCTATATTTCATAGGAGAAATACACCCTGCTTCTTCTGCACAACACAAGTGGATCCTAACAGCCACAGATTACTTCACTAAGTGGATAGAGGCCATACCTACAAGGAATGCCACAGATTTAGTCATCATTAGGTTCCTAGAAGACCACATCCTCTCTCGGTTTGGTTGCCCAAGGAAAATAATCACTGATAACGCTGCTGCTTTGGATCCAAGAAAATGGTTGATTTTTGTCAGAGGTATCAAATAGCACTCGGTCATTCAACTGCCTATTACCCACAAGGTAATGGTTTAGCTGAATCATCAAACAAGAGCCTAGCGACCATCATCAAAAAGCTGCTTGAAGAGAACAAAAAGTCATGGCATAACAAGTTAGTGCATGCCCTGTGCGCTGACAGGCTTACAGCAAAGAAATCCATTGGCATGTCACTATATCAGCTTGTCTATGGAACAAAAGCAGTGTTTCCTACCAGCGTTGGAGTACCAGTGATTAAACTTGTCCAAGAGATCTAGACAGAAGAAGACAACATAGTGAGAAGGATAAACCAAAAAATTCATCTCCAGCAAACAAGGGAAGAGGTCTATAACAGAGCTATGAAAGTTCAGGGAAATATAAAGAAGTTTTTTGACAAAAGAACCAAAGCTTCTGATTTCAAAATTGGAGATAAAGTTCTGAAGTGGGACTCAAGGAGAGAAGACAAAGGAAAGCACGACAAGTTTGACAGTTTGTGGCAGGGTCCATACATCATCCAGGCCACTGTGGGTCCAAATGCCTTTTTTCTACAAGAACCAGATGGTACAAAGCTGTTTGGGGGTCCTGTCAATGGCAGGATGCTCAAACACTACTTCTGTTGATTTCCAATTTCCAATTTCCATTTCCATTGTAAATACCATAGCTGTGTTATGTTTTCAAGAAAAAAGAGAAAATTTTCCAAACAGATAGAGAGAAAGGAGAGGTTCAGACATGCTCAAAACATGAACCTCTGAAGTGCAAAGGATTGGATTTAATATGATCAAAACCTGAGCCAACAAAGAAGAAAAGGGATCAGCTCTAACACGCCCAAAACCAGAGCTGAAATGAAGAAGAGAAAGTGACTCTAACAAGCTCAAAACTTGAGTCACAAAGAAAGAAGGATGCTTCAAAACTTCAGATTTCAAGCCTTCAAGATTTTGTTTTTAGTTTTCTGCAAGCTTCTGTAAATGTGCAACTGTCCTTATGCCTTGGATCCACAGCAAACTAGACTATCTAATCCTAGTTTGGATGTTTTTAAATTTATGTTGTAGAATGTGGAGAAGAAATCTGCTGGACAGTTTAATCCCAACAGATGTTAGATTAGGTAGAGAAACATGTGAGGCCAACAGTTTAATCTGGTCTCATGGAGTAATACGGGTAGAAAATAGAATAGGTTTATTTTCTTGTTTGTAAAAAATAAATGATGTAAAGGGTCTGCTAGTCCAAATGCACCCCGGAAGAAAAATTATAGGACTATAGTCTAGGTAGGTAGGCTGTTTGGGAGAATGTTTCTGCTGATCTATCATGTTTGTGGCAGCTGAAAATAAAAGAAGGAAGATGGCTCAAATATCAGGCATCTGGCCTACCTCAAAGATCATTTCTGGATTCTTGACTCCTTCAAGAAGAAGCCATCCCCTTGTGGAGCCACAATTAGCCCCCTATAAATTTCTTGACAAGCAAGCAGGGGGCTAAATTGTTTTTTGAAGCCTTCAAGGAATGCATTTTTCCTGAAAACACATCATCCTTGAAAGCCTCTTCATACCCCCTGCCCTTTGGTAAAATTCCACCGCTATTTTCTAGCCTCTTTGTTGTGAAAAGAATGTCCAAAGGCCTTTCCCCTTATTTCATCCTCACTTAGCCCATGTTTCCCTCTCTTTTTCCCTCCCCTTGTTCCTCTAAATTATCCCAAAATCCCATTTAAATCCTACACACACCCCTGGTTTGGTTTGATTTCCCCTTTTTTCCTCTATCGTTACCCTTTTCTAGCCACAAATTACATTAAAAAGGGGCCGAAACCCATATTTTAACATATATCAGAGCCTAGCCCCTCTGGCCAGCCCCCAAACTATTTTCTCACATGACCTAGGTGCTAGAACCAAGCGCTAGCCTGGGAAGCGCTTATCGCAAATGGATATCGGGAGCACTGTTAATCGTCGATCTGTACAGATCCGACGGTCTTCGCAAAATCCATAACGTCCGTGGCCCCACGTCCACCCCTCTGATCGCATCACAACCGTCCATATGACCTGCAAATCGACGATCTATTTTTCACCCACCCCGGTGGTCTTCGCAGTCGCACACTGCTCAAAATCGATAGATTCTATCGCACCGCCTTTGGAGGGTGGGCGATATTTTTTGTTTGGTAGCGATGCCATTCATTGGCTGACGCGTGGCTCCGAGCACTTTTGGAAAACCACCCTCATCGCACGTTAACGCTCGATTGTGGACCTGGCGCGATATGCGCGTACACCGTCTGATCTGAAGCTGTCCATCCAATGGTAATCGCGCCACGAAGATGCTCGGGAGTTAGCCCAAGGCAAACAGGACCTCTGGCCCACCATCTCCTGCCCTCCGATGCGTTCTCAACTGTCGATCTCCTCCTGAGATCAGATGGTCCAGATTAAATGTAGGTTCCGCCACATCACCCATTCCATGTGTTTTCATTAGATGTTCATCCGTCCCCTTTATATTTCGTTCAAAGGTCAAAGTGTCAAATTTTCGCATTAAAAGTTGCTGCATTCCGCCAACTTTCACCAGACCATTCCCCATTGTTTCGCTGTGTTTTTCACCATCACCCTGCATTGTTCCACCATTTCACCAGACTGCACGGCCATTCTCATCATCCTCGCTGCATCCACCCTCCCCATGCATGATTTCTTAACGCGTTTTTGTGTTTTGCAGGGTTACAGGCAGGTGGAAAATCGCCATGGTTCACAATCACTGTTACAGTGGCAAAGAACACAGGGAAGACCATGTGTAGAGATCGAAATTATGAAGAAAGGCCCGAGAAGGTGTTATGACATGACTTTCATTAAAGGAACATGGTTAAACTCTGTCAAACCTTTCCAGAGCCATTAAAGCGCAGATTTCGCAAACAGAGACAATCATGGAACAACAGAGAGTAACAGTGAAAAGGCAGAGAGCTTAAGGCATGTAAGTGAAGATTTTGAGCCTTAATCCAATAATTTAAAGCCAAAGTACCAGATCGAAGACCCCGTGGATCACTCAGAAGGTCCAATGCACAGAGAACCATATCATCCGGGTGTATACATCAGCAGAATGTTTCCTCCTGAGAAAGGACATCGTACTCATACGATTTTAGTTTACGTTGTGTCCATGAGGATTTTTCCCCTTGACAACAGTCCTATGATATCAAAAGAATTTGTTACATAGTATGACAGACCTGAAATCATTGATCTGCTTTTGTTCAGATCACTAGAGCTCTATAGAATGCTACAACAAGTACATCAAAGACATACCTGGAGTAAATTGCAGCCTGACGAAGACCACTTTTTCATCCAAAGAGTACTGAAGATAATTGCCCAGAATTTTAAACAGAATGGGGCTTCGGCCCTCTTCCTCTTCTGAGTTTTAATGCTACATTTAATTTTCATCTACCCCCTCTGTCTCTCTTTCAGCTATAAAATTCATGAAGGAACTCAGTGTAAAGGTTGTTGTTGATCAGATATCTGATAATTGCAAGCTGTATTCTTTTGAGACATAGTCTCTGTGTAAAGTTGTAAGATAGGCTGAGGAAGATATTTTCAGGCTGAAATATCAAGCTGTTGGCAATGTTGTACATGACTGGTGTTGCTCTTTAATATGACAAGCACATTTCTTTGGATCCTGATTTAAGTAGCGGTGATGTTTTTCTATCTCTATATTTGTTTTACCTTGTAGTTAATTTCATTTCATTTCTTCTGGCACACATCAGAAATTTGGCATAGGATTTACCCTTGTTAGGTACCCTATGTTTTTGCTCTCCCTGCCTTCAATGTTTTCTGCTGAATGTGTTATCTGAGGATAATTTCAACTAATTTAACCAGTGTAGTGGTCAAAACATATGCTGCTAGCTTATGTATGAATTAATGAAACTGTTCTCAAATGTTCTTGTTGGGCTCTGATTGAATGAATTGGGATACTGGGAGTTTAGAACTTTGTCTCTGTCTCACCAAGGTCCTTTTCAATTGATTAAAATTTTATAAGTTCCCCTTAAGCTGGAGGCCGAAGCATTGAGAGTTCAAAGTCTCTCTCTGATCTTAGGTTTTCAACTTTGTGTCCTGAATCTCTAATGTTCCTTGTTTGAAGAGTTAACCTTTTAGGTTTTGGATCATAGGTGTCCAATGGCATGTCTTGTCCCTGGATCTGATTTTTGAAAGTTCACCTTGGAGGTTTCCTTGCTTTCACCCTCTCCCTTACCATTTCATGCCACACTATCATCTTTAAGATCCAATTCTTTAGATGACTAGCCCAACTGAAAGCCTGCATGTTGAATAACAAGTAAACCCTTTCCTGACTCCATTGCCTAATGGTCTTGAATGTTCTCTGAATGATCTCTCCTCTGCCTAAAATCCTCTTTGCTCAGCCTTGTCTCATACTGAACCCTTCTTTCCTGATTCCCAACAACCACACAAAATCAAACAAACAAACCCCGAGCCTATAACTATCCTAATATCTTAACTTTTGAGCTTCAAAGACATAAAACCTTTGCTAATATAGAGAGATCCCTCTCTGGACCTAGGAGGGCTAGATCCTGAGGTTTGAAAATCGTTCTGATGTTGTCTCATCTTTTGGTCTTGCCAATCTGGCCAAAACATGGGAACCCCAACAAGGCTATCACCCTTAGATTGCTCACTGTTTTGTGCTTGTTTGCCATTACTGTGACTGTCTTCATTATGAACGCTTTCTTCTTGAGTGTCCTCTTTAACTTGCTGCATGTGACCACTATCTTTTTCTTCAAATGAGTGATGGTTGTCTTCCTTTTTCTCCTGAGAACTA
This sequence comes from Pinus albicaulis, assembly GCA_034641835.2. Lineage (NCBI taxonomy): Eukaryota > Viridiplantae > Streptophyta > Pinopsida > Pinales > Pinaceae > Pinus > Pinus albicaulis. The sequence continues at coordinate 1,874,590,351 of CM076575.1, read as the reverse complement.
TCCCTTTCATTATTACTGTGCTTGCTTGTATTTCTTTTTTTATCATTTTGTGACTTGGCCTGTTCAAATTCACTGTCTTTTAGTTTCATGGCTATCATCTTGGAGACTACCTTCACTTGCTGTATGAGGAATTCCATCATGCTCACTGTCTTGCTGATTTTCACTCCGTTTATGCTCGCCATCACTTCCTCCTTCCTCACTGCTTTTTTGACTGTCACTATATTTTCTTTCATGACTTTGTTGAGGACTGTTTTGTTCCTTCCCATCATTGCTTTCTTGAGGACTGTTATGTTCCTCATCATTACTACTTTCTTGAGGACTGTTATGTTGCTCATCACCCTCATGCCGGCTTTCATTAGATTCTTCTCTTTCACAATCAATCAAAGGGGATTTTTTCTTTCGAGGGGTAGATTGACTAGAAGAAGGGGAGACATAGTGAGTGGATGGTGATGAAGGTGCATGAGATGGGCCATGGGATGAAGAGGCAGTAGTGAAATCAGGATGGGAGATGAAGGATTCCCAAGGAACTCATTTTTGTTCAAGTTGATGGAGGATGAGAATATTTATGAGAGAATGATGAAATAAGCTAGCCTTTTGTTGAGCAGGGGGTTTATTTTGGATAAATGAGGCCATTTTATCAATGCTCCTACAGAGGAAGAAAGGGAGGTTCAATAGTTGGGTCCGAGTGAAGTGCATCAACAGTCAGACATGATAGGAATAGAGTCGAGAATATCTCCCCTCACATGTGAAGTATTTCATGATGACTTTCATTAGAGGCGCATAACTGTTCAATAGATGAGAAGAAGGGAAGATAGCCTTGCATTCATTTTGGTAAGCTGGTTTCAAGAAGGGTTTGTAGTGGTTTAGGTCCAAGTAGTCTTGTTTGAACCATTTCTCACCAAGGTAGGGGATCTTGGTTGCCTTTGACATTGATCTAGGAGTGAGCACAAAATCAAGGCCTGCCATGTGAACATGTTCTCCTTGTAGTATTAGGGCAAACAACTGTGTCAAGGGAGAGTGATTGGTGACCTCTTGGACTCTTTGGAAAAAATCAAGGCACCCTACCTCATGAAAGTTGAAAATAACTAAAGGGGAGTCATTTATCTTCTGAGTTGTAGTGGGATCAAATCGGTTATGATACCCCCTTTTATTGACTTTCTTTGGAGGCATGTTTGCTTTAGGTTTCCTTCACTGGCTTATCAGAAAATACTTTTGAATGAACTGAAAATGGATCGCTTCTTCAAACAATATTTTTCCTTGTCACTGAACAAAGAGGCCTTCAAAACAACCTATGTTTTCTCTTTATAAGACTATGTTACCTTCCATGCACTTAACTTAAAACAAGCCTTAAACTGTAAAAAGGTGCTCTTCCTCAAACAATGCTTTTCTTTTTTATTTAGCAAGCAGGAGAACTTTGAAAACAAACTATGTTTTTCCCCTTATAAGAATGTGTCTTCTTTCACCTATTCAACTAAAACAAGTTTTTAATCTGAAAATAGGCCTCCCTTCTCAAAAACTGTTTTTTGCTTCTTTCTTTGTAAACATGTTCTTTTCCTACAAATAGGAATTCTAGCCCTTTAAAATCATTGATTTTCTTATTCCTTACAATTTGATTTCAAAATATCTTTAAATCAAAAACTTAGGCAGAGAAAACACAAATAACTCTTAAAATATGTCTCAGCTGCTTTTGAGGAAAACCTCCTTGTGCAAAAATTTATTTTTTGGCAACTTTGAGGGTTCATGAGGGTGGTTGCAACTCCTGGGAACTGTTTTGTAGGTGCCCGGGTGCCTTCTGCACGTTGGGCCAGGCAGTACTGCATGCCGGTAGATTGGGCCGTGCAGAGGCAGCATATGGGCTAGCAAAGGTGGCAGTGGTCCGGGCGAGGCAATAATGGGTCGTGTAGAGGAGGTATGGAGGTAAGGTGCGAAAACAATGGCGGATGAGGCAAGGATGGGAGCTGCAAAGGTAAGGGAGCAGGCCGATCAGGGTTGCTGGAGGCAGCGCGTCGCATGTGGATGTGGGCGCCGGGCTGGGCAAGGCTGCCAGAGAAACACGTTGCATGCAGGATGATTGGGCGTTGTGCGGTTGCATAGGCAAGTCGCGTCGCCTGATAGGCACGTCGCGTCATGTGAAAAATACTTCTGCAAAAACCTACAGGTGCGTCGCTGTAGTTTTCAGGCGCGTCGCGTGTTGATAACGCTGTAGAGGTGTTAAAAAAATGTCTCTTCTCCTTTGATAAATGTTTGCACAAAACATAATGAAGAGTAGAAGAGCTCGAGTGAGGAATTTTATATCTTAGGGAGGGTTTGAAAAATATTTTTTCTCCTTTCATCAATTTGAAAAATTCCCCTTTAAAACATTTTATTTGCGTTGAAAAGTGACTTTGCCCTTTTGTTGAGGATTTAACTGCTTTACCCTTTTTTGGATGGTGTCTTCTCTACCATATTTCTTCACCTCACTAGTTGCCTTGGGTTACTCAAAATCACTGCCAAGCCCTCTGGTCATCTTTTGGAGGAGGAAATTTTGATAAACTAAAATGTTGCCCCTTGGTGTAATGATTGGAGGAGGCTTCTTGAAAATTAGTGCTTTTTCCTTCTGCTTTTTATTAAAGGGGGCACTGTAAACCCAAAGTTTTCCCTCATCTCTGATACATCTTTTAGAGGTTTGTCTTTTGAACCAGCTTGTCTTTGAGATCTCTGTTTTTCATGAAGGAGGTTTTGTAGAAACACCATCTGGGCACTCTGTTTATACCTTAGGTTTCAACTTCTTACAATTTTTTAAGGACCTGTCTCTGTTTTTCAAATGAAGAATGCCTTTAAACAAATCAACTGTGTAACTTCCCTTCTTTATCATTTGCAAAATTTCCCTTAAATAAAAGCTTGCCTAGCTTTGTTTATCAATTGAAGAAGGTTCTCCTCAAAACTTTAACCTTGTAATTGTCATCTTATGGAGGCATCAAGTACATACTGATTGTTATCTTTGTTTATCATTTAATGAACTTTTTTAAATAAGGTCTCTCAACTCTATCTATTAATGACAATTTCTTTCAAATACAGAGTTAACACCTGGTGATTTTCCCTTTGCTTGTTTGTGAAGGAGGCCATAAAATTTTTTTTTTGACCCTCTGCTTATCATGAAGGAGGTCCTATCAAACACAAAAACTTCATCCATCTCAACACTGTGCCCTTGGTATGTTTGTTTGAAAAATACAAAATAGCAAACAAATGTGAGTCTTTGCCACTTATCATTGATGAAATCATTTGGACATACTGTCTTCTTGCTTTATGAGGACCTGTCTGTAATGTATATCTCTTTTGCATAACATCACTGTGAAACCTGGGAGAAAACAATGTGATTTGTAAATGGTAAATGATCATTGTGTGTATTCCTAAAGTAACTCCTTTTTCCCGACTATGATCTCATAAGGTACAGTGAATTTGCCTTTGAATAATTTTCAAAGTCTAGGTTCAAGGTAAAACATAAGAAGCAGTTGTCCTCTTATGCCTTCATGATGATGCCTAATTGCTGTAGACTTGTTTCTGTCAAGACTGTATCTCTTGCCTAAAAAGAGTGATTTGCAGGGCTAGGTCACCTTTTTGGAGAGATTATGCTGCAATACCTTTGGAGTTAATCATGGAGCGCTGATGATAAGTATCACTTAGTCCTTTGTATTCATTTGTCTCGATGAATGACCATTGTTTTCAGGCACTTGTGGATTTGAAACCATGTATGTTTTCTTTCCTTCATTTTCTGCACCTCATCTGCTTCATGATGGAAAAATTTCACAGAATGGAAACCTTGTTGAGTTTGCTCTTTTGCTCCCATTTGCACACTATTATCACTTAATACATCCCTGCAGAGATGTAAGAGTAGATGTTTTTTGATCTTTGGAGAGATTTCCTGGTATTTCATGAAGATCATGCTTGATCTGATCTTCTTTCTTCAGACATGAAAACTCTTTCTCTTTTCCTGATTTGAAAATTTTGAGCTCTGTTGAAATGAGACAAAGCAACCATTTAGTGGTGCGCGACCTAAGGATAGACCAAGTTTTGTTTTGCAGAATAGGGAACAATTTATGGCTGACTGGTACTAGACATAGGGTTTTTTGGCTTAGGATAACTTTGTCAAGGAAAATTTCCCTAAACACCACTACCTAGACCTACAGACCTTGTTACAGATTTTGAATATTTCCTTAGTCATGATCAGGTTATCATAATGATTGAATGATCAATGAGAGAGGGGCAGACACTTTTTCAGATGATGGGCAATGAGATGCATGAAAACAAGGGAAAATGATAGCAGAGAAACAAAGCTATGACAACTATAGACAGGGAGGCTTTGCTAAATTGTGATGGGTATGGAAACTGAAGACCATTTCAATCATAGGCTGAAAAAAAGGGGGAGGAAAGAAAAAATTCGTTTGAGGTGTTTTCTAGATGAACAATTGAAAGTTTTGAGATTAGCTTCTAGAAAACTCAGCCAAGGAATCTAGTCATAAAAAACATGTAAAAATTACTGATGACTAACACTGGGCACCAAATCCATCCTATAACTTAGTGAAGCCTTTGGTGACCTAATGGGGACCTTTGGATTTGGATTTTGGATAGGAATTTAGACTTTAGGGATTACCAAGTGTAATATAGGACTTGTGACAAGCTTAGTGTGTTTTGAAGACCTAGGATCTAGCATAATGATTGTCTAGAGGGTTTGTAGAGACAATCAGTGTCTGGGAATATTATGGAAGAGTCATCAAGATTATTGGATTAGTAGGTTTGATCAGTAGTAGGGAATCTTGTAGATAAGAAAAACAGAGGATTTGGGCCAAAAGGCAAGACATGGTAAAAAATGAGTGACAGTTGGGGAAAAAAAATATGGCTTGAACCCAAGATGGTTCTTCCAGGAGTATTGGGCTAGTGATGGCTAGATAGGATGAATGATAAACTAGTGAAAATTTATCCCAAGGATAATGAAGGCAGTGAGATTTCTAGAACTCACAATGTTCATGAAATTTGTTTCTAGAAATCTAGGATAAGTATTTTAGTCATCCATGAGAAGTAAAAATTACTGATTACTAACAGTGGCTCCACTTGGGGAGGGCAACTCCTTTTTAGTAGGTGTCAAGAACTTCAGATATCTGGCTTTTTGGTGACCAGTGCCTCATCCATTGGGCATATTTTTACCTCTTTTCATTTGTTGATGCTTGCTTGAAGCTGTGATCTTAGTAATCTGAAAAAAACATGATAAACATCAACATCATATCTACCTACCCAACCTACTTGCCTAACATTTTTTTCTTCCTTGGGTGCATTTGGACTAGCAAACCCTTGAAATTTTTATTTTTGAAACATAAATCAAACTATCTAATTGTACCCTTATTTCTTCAAAGAGTTCAGATTAGGCTAATTAACTCTCTTATTCTCTACCTAGTCTAATCATTTGTCAAGATTAAGTTGTTTGACAAACTTCATTCCCTAAGATATAAACATGAAATTGAGAGTATGGTTTAAATCAGGATTAGGCAATCTGACTTACCATGATTTGTGGCGGAAGAACAAGCCGCACACAAACATTATTTTGCATGAAATTAAAATAGAAAGATAAGGGTTGTGATCTATCATTTGTTATGCATCCTCATATTCCTCTTTGCTTCTGTTTTGAGCATGTGGAACCAGTATCTTTTCATTCCTAATCTATTCTCTTTTGACAAGTCAAGTTTACATGATTTTGACAAGTTTTTCTTTCACTAACCTATCAGCAACTAAATTGAAAACATGTTAAGCCATGATTAGGCTAGATGATTGAACAAGACTTGTTTTTCAAAGACTAGTAGTGGCATTTAGACTTGCACACTTTCAGCAACATCATTTTTTTGGTATGTTTCTGTACCTATCTTTCCATTCCTGCCCTCTTTTCCCCTTTTCTATTTTTTAGGGTTTTTGTCTTTATATCCTTTCATCGAACAATGGTATGTACAAGGAATGAGAAATTTTAAACTAAGGTTCTTGACAAAAGTAATGTTTAAGCATCCTCCCATTTACAGGACCTCCAAACATTTTAGTTCCATCAAGTTCCTTCAGAAAGAAAGCATTGTTGCCTCTCACCAAATCAATGATATAGGGGCCTTTCCATAGATTTTCATACTTACCATGTTTTCCTTTGTCCTCCCGTCTTGAATCCCATTTCAGAACCTTGTCTCCAATCTAGAAATCATTTTCTTTGGTTCTTCTATGAAATATTTTCTTGATTTTGTCTTGGATAGCTTGGGTCTTTTTGTAAACTTCTTCTCTTGATTGATGCAAATGAATGGTTTGGTTCAGCCTCCTCTGCATGTCATTTTATTCTGAATGAACCTCTTGAAGAAGCTTCATGACTGGGATTCCTAAAGAGGTGGGAAAAACTGCATCCATGCCATACACTAGTTGATAGGAAGACATACCAATGGATTTCTTGGTGGTTAGTCTATTAGCCCATAGCGCATGCACTAGTTTGCTATGCCATGCTTTTTGATTTTGTTCTAAGAGCTTCTTAATGATGTTTACCAAGCTCTTGTTGGAGGAATCAGCTAGTCCATTCCCTTGTGGGTAATAAGTAGTGGAGTGACCAAGGGTGATGTGATATTTGTAGCAAAAATCCACCATTTTCTTAGATGTAAAGGCAGCAGCGTTATCGGTGATGATATTCTTAGGAAAACCAAACCTGGATAGGATGCTGGTTTCAAGGAATTTGATGATAACTGAATCAGTGGTGTTTCTAGAAGGGATGGATTCTATCCACTTGGTGAAATAGTCAATGGCAGTGAGGATCCACTTATTTTGGGCAGATGAAGTAGGATGGATCTCTCCTATGAAGTCCAAACCCCACTGCTGAAAACGGGCTTCAACACTGATGGGGTGCAAGGGTAAAGATAGGAGCTTTCTTTTGCCATCAAAGATTTGGAATTTATGGCAAGTTATGACTAGTTTGTGATTATCGGAAAATAAGGTGGGCCAATAGTAGCCAGCTCTAAAGATCTTGTTGGCTGTGGTCTTCCAATAGATATGACCCCCACATTCTCCTTCATGTAATTCATGCATGATTTTCTCTGCATCATCTTCAAGCAAACATTTAAGCAGTAAACACGCAAAACTCTTCCAGTACAATACTCCATCTAAAATGCAGAAATTTAATGTTTTCTATTTTAAGAATCTTGCTTTAGTTTTTGACAAAGAAGGGGGAGCATTGAGATAAAGAAGCACATAAATAATATCAGCATACCAAGGTGAATTTAGAAACATTTCTTCAATGTATGGTGTTGTACTTTCTTCAGTTTCTTCTAACATGCCAACCATATTCATGTCTAGAGCTTGGAAATTTGAGTAAGCCATAAGTTTTGCAAGTCCTTGTCCCTTAATTAATTTAGTTGGTCTGATTTCCAAATCATATTTTAAAATGGTAGCAATACACTTGCCCCTTTTACCATCAGGGTCTTGATTAAGTATATCTTTGACGACTGTGTTTGGGACAAAGGCTATGATATGTGAATGCAAAATATAAACTCTAAAATCATTCAAAGCTTTGATTAAGACAAAGGCTTGTTTCTCCATAATGTTATATTTCAGAGGAGCATCCCTTAAGGCTTTGCTGAAGAAAGCTATGGGTTGCTCTTGTCCCATGATGTTCTTTTGCAACAATATTGCTGCCACAGTATTTTCAGAGGCAAAGGAGAAAATGTAAAAGTCCTTGGTGAAGTCAAGGCTGATTAAGACTGGTGTTTGCATGAGTGCTTGTTTTACCAGCTCAAAAGATTGTTTTGCTTCCATATTACACTTCACTCCTACTTCCTTTTTCAACATATTGGTGATATTTCTTAGGAGCTCAGCAAGGTTAGGGATGAATCTTCTTAGGAAGTTAATCTTTCCAATGAAAGATTGCAGCTCTTTAATGTTTCTAGGGTGGCTGATTTGTAAGATGCCTTCTATTCTTTTGGGATCTATCTTGATTCCCTCCTCAGATATGATGTGACCCAAGAGTTTTCCTTCCTGAAGGCCAAACAAAGTTTTCTTAGGATTGAGGGACGGGCCATACTTTCTACATTTTTCGAAGAATTTTCTCAAGTGGACTAAGTGCTCCTCATCAGTCTTAGAGTAGACAGTGATGTCATCAAGGTATATGACTATGAAGTAACCTATGTCTTCTGAAAAAGCTATGTCCATTTCCCTTTTGAAAGTAGCCCCTGCATTCATTAAACCAAATGGAATTTTAACATACATGAATGTACCCCAAGGTGTAGTGAAAGTAGTTTTAAGTTGGTCATTTGGAAAGACTAGAACTTGGTTGTAACCTGAGAACCCATCTAGTAGTGAAATTCTTTGTGAGCCAACTACCTTTTGGAGTATGTGATCCATTTTAGGTAAGGGGTAATTGTCTTTCAAGGAGGCTTTGTTAAAATTTCTGAAGTCAATACAAAGCCTAATTTCACTGGTCTTCTTCCTAACTGACACAAGGTTGGAAACCCATTCCGAGTATCGGACCGGGACTATGATCCCGACATCGTACATATTTTTGATTTATTTCTCAACTGAGGGTAACAAAAGGGGGTTTATTCTTCTCAACTTTTGTTTAAATGGTTTCTGATTTTCTTTGAGAGGAATTTTATGTTGAAAGATTTTGGTGTCATAGGATTTCAAGTCTTCATATTTTTCACTTGTTGGTGATGACTAGTTGTAATAGCCAAGTTTTCCAGCAGCTGATCTAAAAAAATTGTCAAATTTGGCAGCTGGGAAAACACCCATAAAATTTTTTTTCCCTCTTACCTTTCAGTCAGCCCATGACGAGAAGAAGCCTCATTATCCAATCCTACCTAGCCTTAGCCATACTGGTCTGCCTATCAGCTCTAAAGAAACAATCCAAATCTGTCCAAAAGTCTCCCCTAAGTTAGGAAGTGGCGCTTAAGGCATTTCTCCCTTGGCGAACTATCCAAGAGCCAAAAACCTCAATCTGCCATAGACCAGTCATAACAGACCTTCCTATTATTCTAATAAAGTTGGTTACGACCCTAGGTCGCGCCACTAATACACCCTCAAGTCTCAGCGATACATGGACCATAAGTCAAGCTGATTTTAGGTGTTTTTTACAGTGTTTTGATGGATCTTTCAAGGACAAAGACATACCAGCATCTCAGAAGACAATTTTTGGCTCCACATGAGAAGACAACTGCTTCTCAATGTGATCTTGAGCCTGGGATGTAGCCACAGAGCATAGAGTTTTTCATCAAGCTCTTGCGATCACTTTCAAAGCCTGAAAGGACAGTAAAAGGAAAAATAGCACTATCACATGGCTGATGATATAACATGACTGAAAAACCTCCTTCATCTATAAGTAGAGGGTTGAAAGCACCTCCTTCATCTATATGCAGAGGGAAGATGGAAAAAGTTTGATTCTAAGAGCTGCACTCACTATGAGACAAATTTTGGTTACAGTAAGACAACAACTAAAGGCTTCTGCATAAAAATGATGATTAAAAGCAGAGGTAAAGCAGCAGGCATTAAATATTTGTTTGCATGAATTTCATTATTATTTGAGCTACAATGTGAAACTAGTTGGTTCAGCATCATTGAAGAAATACTATTAAATAGATGGTCAAGAGAGTCAAACAGTCTTGGACTCAAAGCGACCCCTGCCATCAAATATAAAGGGAACTTGAGTTTAGTTTTTCCCCAAAAAAGGCATTGCAAATAGGTATACAGGGTCATAAAAGTGCAAGAAAGATCATGACATGTGTTTCATGTCCTGGAACCCAATGAAGCAATGTATGCATGCCATTGTTACAAAGGAAGGCAGTCCCTTATGAAAAAGGGTCAAAGGCACCTCACTGTTGCATTCCAAGTGAAAGGAAAGTCTTAAAAGAAATCTTCTTTTAATGGACAGAGGATAGGAAAGCATAAGTAAGTGCAACTAATTTGTGCACTCACAGTCATGAGAGAGGTTCAATCATCACCTGCCAGCCAAATCAGTTTCACAGTGAGCATTGTCACCTTTTAAGCATCCAGAGCAGACACTATTAGTTTAAAGTTAAAAGGGGGTAAATCCGCCTCCTTGCAAAATGGCAAAGGTGCTTCATAAACTCATTGATGTATGGTTGAGTAAATGTTACATGTTGAAAATAACATTAAAGGGTCTAACAGTGGCAGAAGTTACCTTTCAAGCATGCAGTGGTTTAAAAAGGATGTCCTCCGAACCCTCACAAATTCTTTTCAAAGGTAGTTGGCTTCTTTGCGTTCAAAGGAGTAAGAGGACCGTTGCAAGCCCTCTTTGAATCTCTCGAAACACCAACAAAACTCCCCCTTGCTATTCACAAGACTGGAGGAAGAAATTGTGAGCGAAAAAACAGAGTTTTTGAGCTTAAGGATTGCGCGGCGCACTCAGGCGCAATTTTTACACAGCGATACAAGGCCGCGCGGCGCGTCTGTAGAAGCGTGCGGCGCGCCTGTAGGTGCTGGTCCTGTCGGCCCGACAGTGACCCGCCGACTTTTTCTTTGCGCGACGTTCTCCCGGCTGAACGTTCTGCGCACATTTTACACAATCCTAACGCCTCCAAATCGCTTTCAAAGCTGCTCCAGCTCTCTAACAAAGCCTGCCATCATTTTTAAAGGTATTTGTGTGCCTCCATGACCTTTGCAAAACTGTTGAGTAGAGTGAAAGGGATAAAAATCACGGCGAGAAATCACAGTTTTGAGTTTTGTGTTTTTATTTTAAAAACGAGATTTGCTGTGGTCATGTTGGCAAGAGGTGAAATAGCAAAAATGATGGGTTCTTATTGATGTCCCAAAAAACTAATAGACTGCCCTCAAACAATATTAAAAGGTGTAAGGTAGCGTCCAAAAGGAGAAACAAGGTTTTGAAGGGTGAAACAGTGGGTCTATTTTCAGATAGCAGCAATCATGATGAAATTTTTTTTGCCATTTCAAAAAATCTCCTCTGTGGGGTAAAAAGAGAAAAATACCACTGCTGCCTTTTTGACCATAAAACAAGCTGCAACATGTGAAGCTATCATTACTTTGTGGAGGTGTGTGTCAAAATCTGTGTGATGGAAAAAGCAAAAGCAAGGAGGGTGTTGATTGTGAGAAATTTTTGCTGTTTGACTGCTACAGGGCTGTTTGTGCTCACACCAAACACAAGGAGTTTGATCAATCTACCTATAACATAGTGAAATTTTGACTGTGTATGTGATTTTTGGTTACTGTATGATGGTTATTAAATTTACTTGCTGCTTGGCATACAGAAGAAGAAGAGAAATGTTTTTAAACTGGGAAGATTTTTTTTTTGCCGTTGTCTAAAAAACAAAGCTGTCCTATTGTACTCCAAAACACCAAAAGATAGGTGACACTACCACAAACACAGAGAAATAATTTCACTATGTATTATCTTTCATTCACTGTGTTTTTGTTCTTAAGTTTATTTGTTGAGTGGCATACAAAGGGAAAAGCATTGTTTTGGAAAGAAACAGAAAATTGTATGTTAAAGGGGCAGCTCACACAGCGTTTGAAAACAAATTTTTCCTTGATCAAGACATTTGTTGACAAAAATACAAAGTTGTGTGCTTGAGAAGAACTTTCCACAGGCTATTTGAGGGAGGGCAACAAGGTGAAGAAGAACACATTGGTGATATGCAGCACAGTGACGAAGAGCAGCGCCATGAAGAAACTCAAAGCAATGATAGATGATGAGGGCAAACAAATACAAACATGGATCATGAAGGGAATTCTCCAAAGCATGTGCTAGCTGCCTCTCCTAGGCAAGGGGCCATGACTTCTTCACCAAAGCTAGAATGCCAAACAACAAAGAAGAAAACCAAGAAAAGCTCAAAACTGCCCAAAGAGGGCGCCCAGTGAGAAAAAGGAGAAAGACACCTTTAGGCTTGGAATTTTGGCCCGACCTTCTAGATATGTTTTTAAAAATCCTTGAGGGACTTTCTCACCAAAATTGAGCGAATTTTGACACGATCTTGTTTTTTGACATTTTTGGGCCTAATTGCATAAAATCATGGGCGCCACCATTTTGGTTTGGAGCATCCTCAACTCTTGAGAGTGGTGCCATTAGATGCATTAAATTCAGGGGCATCTACTCAGAAATTTTCAGAGCATTTGAAGTTGTTTTGGTCCCCCAAAGATACAAAAAACACTCACTTTTTCGACATTCTGCCCACATATCAGCAAGGCTTATTTTATGGTTTTTTACACACAGGCCTATTTTTGGAGGACTTTCAGGCATCAGATTGGGAAAATTCAAGTCGTTCCAAAAAGTAGACACCTAGAGCTTTCCAACGAGCTATCATGAGCCTCATTGCGACATCGCAAAAACCCTCAAAAGTCATCCGAAAGACAGGAAATTTTCTGCTGATGCGCTCTTAGTGCTTTTTGACCAAAAAAGGAAGATTTCTGAAGTAGCCTTTCAAAATGTGCATTAAGCTATTTTGGGACATTTTCAGTCATAAAAAGTCAAATTTATTCCCTTTTTTAGCATTTTAAGATATTTTTTTGGATATTTTTGTGCCTTGGGCTTTGGAAAGCCTCAAGGACAAATTTAGATATTTATTTTGAACCAATGGCTAGCTAGTTGCCTTGGTTGGTTTTCCTCCTCTTTGGCCTATATATTCCAAGAGGATTCATTGTAATAAAAGGCTGAACTTGATGAGAGAAGAAATATATGGTCATATAAGCTTTGGAAGAAATACTTGTCTTATGCTTTTGGATTGCCTCTTGGATGTTCTTGGATGAATGAAGAAGGATTGTTGTTGGATTCCATGACTTGGTAGAATGGTATAGTGTCTCTTTCTTTGTTTTGTCTTCTATTTTTAATTCATGAATACATGTTTCTTTCTTGCTATAGATCAGTAGAGAAAAAATTTGAGATATACCCTTGGAGGCACCTCAAATTTCCTGTTTCTTCATAGCTTTCATGTTTTCTTCTTCCTTAGTCACATTAAAGAATTATTAATTGCTCTTTAATAATTTAAGGATATTGTTGCTTGTTTCATTCATAGTTCTATGCATGCTAAGTATGATTTATGGTACACCCTACTTACCTATGGATAGCCATAGCTCCATCCATGAAATTATCTCTTTGACTGATTAGATTCTCATTTGTTGAACCAAGGAGGCCTAGTTCCGATCTAGCCCTTTGTCTAAGACTATGCAAATATTGTTTTCAAAGTGCCCAATAACTTGAAGTACTGTGTTTAGGCGTTTCGGCATAGTGTTTTGAGTTGTTTGTTTGTCTTAAGAGTTTTCCCCAAAGTCTGATGGCCATTTCCCGAAGTTAGAGGGTGATATACCTCTATGCATGGCTTGAATTTTTATTTCTATGTTTTGATTAGCTTATAGTTGCATTTCTCATGATTAATGGTTTTCCCTACCATGTTTATGTTATCTATTAAACTAGTTATGCTTGAAACTCTTTTTTGTTCACAAAATTTATGTCCATTTACTCCATTTTGCCCAAAGATCCTTTCTACCTTGAATCAAATCGGCCCTTCAACAACCTTGTATCACTGTTTGATAGCTTTCTTGACCTTTTCGACCCCATAGCCCAGTTAATCTGACATATTTTTACCTATCTTATATCTTTGATCAGTTTCATCCCTCACAACTTAAAAAAACCAAAACCAAAAAACCTACTTCATAACTAGCCTAAAATAAGAACACAATAAACGTACACACAGATATCCCTTACACATATAGAGGGAGCCCTCTCTGAGTCCAGGAAGGCTAGGTCCTTGGGCTCCAAATATTGGTTTGATGTTACACTGTCATTTGGCTTGCCAATCAGCCAAATCATGGGACCCTAACATAATGGCGATCACGGTGGGACTCTGAGTGATAAACAAACTTAGTTTCCCTAAACCTTTAGAGGCCTTTGAAAATACTAGCTTGTTGACTTATCCCACCGCTCCCTAACATAGTGGCGATCACGGTGGGACATATTGAGTACATGACAGTCTAGCAAACTCTTATAGACTTTTTAGTCCTTCAACATTTAACTTAGACCATCAGCCTTTAGAATCATTTAGAGTAAACTCTTTGTTTCACCATCTTAGCAAAGTGATGAATCAGGTTTATAACACTCTTACATACTAGGCTGCACATTAGACTCAAAAAACCCCAAAAACTCCCTTAGATTGGTTTTTGTTAGTACTGGTGGTGGACCATACACATATACCTCAAAACAATTAAAAATCCACCTGGCGACTCCACTAGCCTCCAGTAGGCCTTACTATTTTACCGAACTCTAGGTTACTATCCGATCGACCTATCCCACCACTCACTAACATAGTGGGAGATGGTAGGACACTGAGTACATGACAGTCTAGCAAACGCTTATAGACTCTTTGGTCCTTCAAACATTAAACTCCGACTGGCAGTCCATAGAATCATTTAGAGTAAACTCTTTTTGTTATCGCCACCCTAGCAAAGTGATGAGACAGGTTTAGAATACTTTAATAAACCATAGGCTGCACATAAAAACTCAGAAAAACCCCAAAACATTCCCATATTGACTTTTCCCTAGTTACTGGTGGTGGACCATAGCTACATCTTTACAAAAACAACCAAGTTCCACCTGGCGACTCCACTAGCCTCCAGTAGGCCTATTACTCCACTAGTCCTTATAAAATCTTCTGGGAATGCATTAAGAAATCCCAATCATGCTGATGGTGGACAACACAGTTCAAATCCTCCACCTGGCGGCTCCACAACCTTCATTAGACCAAAAGAATCCATTGGTAGAGAACTTTAGACTGATTGAGAAGACATAGTGACCCTATCTAATTAACAAATATGGATCCAAGGATACAAAGGAGATATGCTCCGATGAGCAGAGAACATATCCCTGGATTCCCACACAAAATGTCTAAAGACGTAGATTGGATAGGAAACCTACTTTTCTTTCAAGATGAAAATGTCGACGAACCATTTTTACACCTAATAAATTTTCATATACATGTATGGAGGTTAAAGGTTGAATGGCATGAGGAATGCCTCATGAAAATGTTCATGGGTACATTAGAAGGAAAGGCAAGAGAATGGTATGAAAGCCTAGAACCTGGCATCTTGTTTTCTTTGAAGGATTTCCACAAAGTTTTTTGTAAAAACTATATAGGGCATTGTCAATCTCTATCATTGGCTGAAAATTGTTGTGATCAAGCTAAAAACCTCATACAACACCTTGTAAGCATTGATGAAAAATTAGGAAATTGGCATCCTGAGGATTTTTTAGAGGAGACCCATAATTTTCTTACCCAAGCTAACCATCAAGATGATAAAAAATAGTTGATCCTAGATGAACTCCATCAAAAAGTAAGAGAGGATCCATAAGAGCTCTTTGAAAGGGTTGAAACAAATAACAATCCATCTGCGTGTCCTTGTAAAATACAGGAGGACATTCAGCCACAAGATCAACTTCCACAAAGAATGGAAAGAAATTGTTGCCCAATCCAAAGAAAATAGAAAATACCTCTTCCTTTAACCGAAAAGGAAATAGATCAGATGTTATCCACTACTGCCTTACCTATTAAAGAGATTTCTCATAAAGAAACAATGGAACAAATTGTTGTTAAGGTTGATATACTTCCTCAAAAAGACATTCATCCTTGTGAGCATTCACAAAAGGAAGAAAGACAGCATAGTTCCACCTAGAAAAAGAGAAAGTCACCACCCCTTTCAACAAAAGAAGAAACCAATGAAATCCTAAGCATACAGCCAGCATCCAAACCTTTTTGTAAAGAATATATGTATATGTGTTCTACTGCTGATTTATCTACTAATGCATTTTCTTATACTAAAAGTACAGAACAGGCTGATGCTGATACTACAATTTCTTCTCAGGAAGACCTGGTGCTAAAGAATAGTCATACTCATGAGGATAATGGCTCACAAACAGGAATCATCTCACTAAATTAGGGTGTACCAAGATTGCTTGAAGGTAGCATAACATTACTTTCTGAAGTTGCCAAATCAGATAATCATAAAGACCGAGAAGGGGTTCTTTCTCTAAAGAATCCCATGGTTAGTCAAGTAAAGGAGGGAGTAATCCTAAATGAGGTCTATTGTTCAAATCCTCTAGGCCAGCTATTATTCGAAGACCCCTTTGTTGTTTCCCTAGAAACCTTTAAATAAGGAGTAGTGTGTTCTATCATGAACAATTTGTTGCAAAGTATGAGAAAAAACTTAAGCACTACTGTCCGAAAACAAGCTAAATGGAGGTGGCCTTTTCATTACTTCAGCATCATGAAAGAAATAAACCAGAGTCACCCACGTAATCATCTACTTGACTATTTACATTGGAAAAGAGAGTTCACCAAACAAATGTCTATTATGTATAGATTAGATTAGATAGATAGCTGTGAAAAATAAGCTCAGCCTTGTGAGCATCTTTTCAGTTTTAGTTTGTTTGAAGAAAAAGTGAAAAAGCAGAAAATACAAAAACAGTAAATAGTAGAAAAAGAGGGCAGTTTCTAAAAAGCAATGGTACAACCCCATACCCAAAAATAGTCATGCTGAAAGCGAGCAAGTCTAAATGCCACTACTAGTACTCAAATGTCTTGTTCAGCTATTTAGCCTAATCATAGCTGAGCATGTTTAAATTTATTTGCTGATAAGTTAGTGAGTGAAAAAGATGGTCAACATTGTGTAAGATTGACTTATCAAAGAGACTATTTTAGGAAAAGATACTGGTTCCACATGCCTAAAACAGAACCAAAGAGAGAAGTGGGGATGAAAAACACATTGTACATCTTAGCCTCGTTTTTTCTAAGTTTTCCTTTTTGCAAAATAATATTGGTGTGCAGTTTGTCCTTTCATTCCGAAAATACATGACAAATCAGACTATTTAATCCTGATTTGATCATTTTAAATTTCATGTTTTAGATTAGAGAACAAAATCCTGTCAAACAGCTTAACCTTGACAGTTGATCTAGTGTAGGTAGAGTAATGAAGAAGTTCATCAGTTTAATCTGAACTCCCAGCAGATATAAGTGTAGAGTTAGATAGGTTCATTTTCCAAAAAGAAAAGCATATGTTGTCAAAGGGGTTGCTAGTCCAAATGCACCCAAAAGAAGAAAAGATGTTAGGAAAGATAGTGGGGTAGGTAGAAATATCATTGATGCTAATCATGCTGTCTCTTTTCAGAAGTAACATCAAGGAAGAGTGAAATTTGTGCCAATGGGTAAGGCACTGGTCTTCATAAGCCAAAGATCTGAAATTCTGGACACCTCCTGAAAAGAAGCTGCCCTCCCCAAATGGAGCCACTGTTAGTCATCAATATTTTTCACTTGTTGGTGATGACTAGTTGTAACAGCCACATTTTCCAGCAGCTGATCTAAAAAATTTGTCAAATTTTCCAGCTGGGAAAACACCCATAAATTTTTTTTGCCCTCTTACCTTTTAGTCAGCCCATGACGAGAAGAAGCCTCATTATCCAATCCTACCTAGCCCCAGCCATACTAGTCTGCCTATCAGCTCTAAAGAAACAATCCAAATCTTTCCAAAAGTCTCCCCTAAGTTAGGAAGTGGCGCTTAAGGCATTTCTCCCTTGGGGAACTATCCAAGAGCCAAAAACCTCCATCTGCCATAGACCAGTCATAACAGACCTTCCTATTCTACTAATAAAGTTGGTTACAGCCCTAGGTCGCGCCACTAATACACCCTCAAGTCTCAACGATACATGGACCATAATTCAAGCTGATTTTAGGTGTTTTTTACAGTGTTTTGATGGATCTTTAAAGGACAAAGACATACCAGCATCTCAAAAGACAATTTTTGGCTCCACATGAGAAGACAACTGCTTCTCAATGTGATCTTGAGCCTGGGATGCAGCCACAGAGCATAGAGTTTTTCATCAAGCTCTTGTGATCACTTTCAAAGCCTGAAAGGACAATAAAAGGAAAAATAGCACGGTCACTGGGCTGATGATATAACATGACTGAAAAACCTCCTTCATCTATAAGTAGAGGGTTGAAAGCACCTCCTTCATCTATAAGCAGAGGACAGATGGACAAAGTTTGATTCTAAGAGTTGCACTCACTATGAGACAAATTTTGGTTACAGTAAGACAACAACTAAAGGCTTCTGCATAAAAATGATGATTAAAAGAAGAGGTAAAGCAGCAGGCTTTAAAGATTTGTTTGCATGAATTTCATTATTATTTGAGCTACAATGTGAAACTAGTTGGTTCAGCATCATTGAAGAAATACTATTAAATAGATGGTCAAGAGAGTCAAACAGTCTTGGACTCAAAATGATCCCTTCCATCAAATATAAAGGGAACTTGAGTTTAATTTTTCCCCAAAAAAGGCATTGCAAAAAGGTATACAGGGTCATAAAAGTGTAAGAAAGATCATGACATGTGTTTCAGGTCCTGGAACCCAATGAAGCAATGTATGCATGCCATTGTTACAAAGGAAGGAAGTCCCTTATGAAAAAGGGTCAAAGGCACCTCACTGTTGCATTCCAAGTGAAAGGAAAGTCTTAAAAGAAATCTTCTTTTAATGGACAGAGGATGGGAAAGCATAAGTAAGTGCAACTAATTTGTGCACTCACAGTCATGAGAGAGGTTCAATCATCACCTGCCAGCCAAATCAGTTTCACAGTGAGCATTGTCACCTTTTAAGCATCCAGAGCAGACACTATTAGTTTAAAGTTAAAAGGGGGTAAATCCGCCTCCTTGCAAAATGGAAAAGGTGCTTCATAAACTAATTGACGTATTGTTGAGTAAATTTTACATGTTGAAAATAACATTAAGGGTCTAACAGTGGCAGAAGTTACCTTTCAAACATGCAGTGGTTTAAAAAGGATGTCCTCCGAACCCTCACAAATTCATTTCAAAGGTAGTTGGCTTCTTTGCGTTCAAAGGAGTAAGAGGATTGTTGCAAGCCCTCTTTGAATCTCTCGAAACACCAACAAAAATCCGCCTTGCTATTCACAAGACTGGAGGAAGAAATTGTGAGCAAAAAAATAGAGTTTTTGAGCTTAAGGATTGCGCAGCACGCCCGTACAACTGCGCGGCGCGCTCAGGCGCAGTTTTTACACAACAATACAAGGCCGCGCAACGCGCCTGTAGAAGCGCGCGACGCGTCTGTAGGTGCTGGTCCTGTCGGCCTGACAGTGACCCGATGGCTTTTTCTTTGCGCAGCGTTCTCCCGGCTGAACGTGCCGCACACATTTTACACAATCCTAACGCCTCCAAATCGCTTTCAAAGCTGCTCCAGCTCTCTAACAAAGCCTGCCATCATTTTTAAAGGTATTTATGCGCCTCCATGACCTTTGCAAAACTGTTGAGTAGAGTGAAAGGGGTAAAAATCACGGTGAGAAATCACAGTTTTGAGTTTTTTGTTTTTATTTTAAAAACGAGATTTGCTGTGGTCATGTTGGCTAGAGGTGAAATAGAAAAAATGATGGGTTCTTATTGATGTCCCAAAACCTAACAGACTGCCCTCAAACAATATTAAAAGGTGTAAGGCAACGTCCAAAAGGAGAAATAGGGTTTTGAAGGGTGAAACAGTGGGTCTATTTTCAGATAGCAGCAATCATGATGAAAATGTTTTTTCCATTTCAAAAAATCTCCTCTGTGGGGTAAAAAGAGAAAAATACCATTGCTGCCTTTTTGACCATAAAACAAGCTACAACATGTGAAGCTATCATTACTTTGTGGAGGTGTGTGTCAAAATCTGTGTGAGGGAAAAAGCAAAAGCAAGGAGGGTGTTGATTGTGAGAAATTTTTTCTGTTTGACTGCTACAGGGCTGTTTGTGCTCACACCAAACACAAGGAGTTTGATCAATCTACCTATAACACAGTGACCTTTTGACTATGTATGTGCTTTTTGGTTGACTGTATGATGGTTATTAAATTTACTTGCTGATTGGCATACAGAAGAAGAAGAGCAGTGTTTTTAAACTGGGAAGACTTTTGTTTTTCCTTTGTCTAAAAAACAAAGCTGTCCTATTGTCCTCCAAAACACCAAAAGCTAGGTGACACTACCACAAACACAGAAAAATCATTTCACTGTGTATTATCTTTCATTCACTGTGTTTTTGTTCTTAAGTTTACTTGTTGAGTGGCATACAAAGGGAAAAGCATTGTTTTGGAAAGAAACAGAAAATTGTATGTTAAAGGGGAAGCTCACACAGCATTTGAAAACAAATTTTTCCTTGATCAAGACAGTGGTTGACAAAAATACAAAGTTGTGTGCTTGAGAAGAACTTTGCACAGGCTATTTGAGGCAGGGCAACAAGGTGAAGAAGAACACATTGGTGATATGCAGCACAGTGACGAAGAGCAGCGCCATGAAGAAACTCAAAGCAGTGATAGATGATGAGGGCAAAAAAATAAAAACATGGATCATGAAGGGCATTCTCCAAAGCATGTGCTAGCTGCCTCTCCTAGGCAAGGGGCCATGACTTCTTCACCAAAGCTAGAATGCCAAACAACAAAGAAGAAAACCAAGAAAAGCTCAAAACTGCCCAAAGAGGGCGCCCAGTGAGAAAAAGGAGAAAGACACCTTTAGGCTTGGAATTTTGGCCCGACCTTCTAGATATGTTTGTAAAAATCCTTGAGGGACTTGCTCACCAAAATTGAGCGAATTTTGACACGATCTTGTTTTTGACATTTTTGGGCCTAATTGCATAAAATCATGGGCGTCACCATTTTGGTTTGGAGCATCCTCAACTCTTGAGAGTGGTACCATTAGATGCATTAAATTCAGGGGCATCTACTCAGAAATTTTCAGAGAATTTGAAGTTGTTTTGGTCCCCCAAAGATACAAAAAACACTCACTTTTTCGACATTTTGCCCACATATCAGCAAGGCTTATTTTCCAGTTTTTTACACACATGCCTATTTTTTGAGGACTTTCAGGCATCAGATTGGGACAATTCAAGTTTTTCTAGAAAGTAGACACTCAGAGCTTTCCAAAAAGCTATCATGAGCCTCGTTTTGACATCGGGAAGACCCTCTAAAGTCATCCGAAAGACAGAAAATTTTCTGTTGATGCACTCTTAGTGCTTTTTGACCAAAAAAGGAAGATTTCTGAAGTAGCCTTTCAAAATGTGCATTAAGCTATTTTGGGACATTGTCTGTCATAAAAAATCAAATTTATTCTCTTTTTTATCATTTTAAGATATTTTTTTGGATATTTTTGTGCCTTGGGCTTTGCAAAGCCTTAAGGACAAGTTTAGATATTTATTTTGAACCAATGGCTAGCTAGTTGCCTTGGTTGGTTTTTCTCCTCTTTGGCCTATATATTCCAAGAGGATTTATTGTAATAGAAGGTTGGACTTGATGAGAGAAGCAATATATGGTCATATAAGCTATGCTTTTGGATTGCCTCTTGGATGTTCTTGGATGAATGAAGAAGGATTGTTGTTGGATTCCATGACTTGGTAGAATGGTATAATGTCTCTTTCTTTGTTTTGTCTTCTAATTTTCATTCATGAATACATGTTTCTTGCTTGCTATAGATAAGTAGAGAACAAATTTGAGATATGCCCTTGGAGGCACCTCAAATTTCCTGTTTCTTCATAGCTTTCATGTTTTCTTCTTCCTTAGTCACATTAAAGAATTCTTAACTGCTCTTTAATAACTTAAGGATATTGTTGCTTGTTTCATTCATAGTTCTATGCATGCTAAGTATGATTTATGGTACGCCCTGCTTACCTATGGCTAGCCATAGCTCCATCCATGAAATTATCTCTTTGACTGATTAGATTCTCATTTGTTGAACCAAGGAGGCCTAGTTCCAATCTAGCCCTTTGTCTAAGACTATGCAAATATTGTTTTCAAAGTGCCCAATAACTTGAAGTACTGTGTTTAGGCGTTCCGACATAGTGTTTTGAGTTGTCTGTCTGTCTTAAGTGTTTTCCCCAAAGTCTAATAGCCATTTCTCAAAGTTAGAGGGTGATATACCTCTATGCATGGCTTGAATGTTTATTTCTATGTATTGATTAGCTTATAGTTGCATTTCTCATGATTAATGGTTTTCCCTACCATGTTTATGTTATCTATTAAACTAGTTATGCTTGAAACTCTTTGTTGTTCACAAATTTTATGTCCATTTACTCCATTTTGCCCAAAGATCCTTTCTACCTTGAATCAAATCGGCCCTTCAACAGCCTTGTATCACCGACTGATAGCTTTATTGACCATTTTGACCCCATAGCCCAGTTAATCTGACATCTTTTTACCTATCTTATATCTTTGATCAGTTTCATCCCTCACAACTTAAAAAAACCAAAACCAAAAAACCTTCTTCATAACTAGCCTAAAATTAGAACACAATAAACATACACACAGATATCCCTTACACATATAGAGAGAGCCCTCTCTGAGTCCAGGAAGGCTAGGTCCTTGGGCTCCAAAGATTGGTTTGATGTTACACTGTCATTTGGCTTGCCAATCAGCCAAATCACGGGACCCTAACACCCCCAAGCAAACACATCTTTAAATTCTCTAAAAATCTCAATGTATTTCTGTTTTGTGAGAGATGGGAGAGTTTTGGATAGCTTGATCATTTTAGGCTCTTTCATCTCTCCAATGTTACACTCTTCTACATTTTTTTCAGTGGATTCCATCTTGGGTTTTTTAGCTACATCATTAAAATCAAACATCTCTTCTAGTGGTGTAAGGCCTCTTGGCAAGGTGTCATTTTTGTATTGCAAAATTTCAAATTATTTTTGATCAAATTTATCAAATAATTCTTCTACACAAGAGTTTTGAAGGTGGTTTATATCATCATCAAAGGGCAGCTTTGTTTTGGGAGTTTCTTTTTCAGCAGAAGTATTTCTTTCTAATCTCAAACTCTGTTTTATACTTGCAAAGTCATTCCTGGATTGCAGAAAATCATCTATTTGGTCATCATTGTCAAACACTTGCTAATAGTTTAGGTTGTCTGGTACAGTAGGCCTGTTCTTTATTTTGATGAGACATTGGTTCTCTTCATAAGGTAAAAAGAAATTGTTGGCAGCAAAGGCAAGCTCATTGGCAAGGCAGTTTTGGGCCCTAGGGATGAAAGTGAGCTCATATTTCTCAAAGGTTTTGAGAAGGTCTAGGGCAACATTTCTATATTCCCTTAACCTAGGTTTCTTGGCTGAATATTCTCCCTTAATTTGATTTATGATCAGTTCTGAATCTCCTTGAACCAATATTTTCTTAGCTTTGAGGTCTTTGAGTAGGTGTAAACCAATAAGGAGAGCCTCGTATTCTGCAACGTTGTTGGTGCATTGGAAATCTAGCCTATAGGAATGGCCTTTATTTGTGTTGTGGAACCAAACTGCTGCTTTTGAACCAGCCTTACTATAGGAGCCATCAAAGCTTATATGCCAAAGGGTGTCAATTTTAGTTTTGTCAGTATTCTGCACTTTGGGCTGCTAGGATTTGGGGTGTCATTTTCTTGGTCAGAGGATGGGCTTGGTTGTTCTGAGGGGCTTAGTCCTTTCTCCTTGTCATCTATTTGTTCATCTATGTCATTTTAATTGTACGGGATGAAGGATTCAAGGTCTGAGTGAATGGAATAAACCAGTGTGTTATTTGGCCTATCTATGTTACTCACCATGTATTTCATGTGGGATTCCCGGTATAATCTCCTTGTTTGATTGAACACTGGGATGGTGGCATAAGTCATGTCCATTTGAAGGCTTCCCTGGAGTTCCCCCCCCCCCATAATCTAGATAAACGCATGCCATATTTTGGGGGGATGTCAGCCACAACTATATCCATGACTAGACTTTTAGCAGGGATTTGTGCCAGATTGACACACAGATCCTTGATTAGGCCTAGACACTTGACCCTATTGGAATCAAAAGAGTACAAATCTTTGTAGGGTTTTGTGATCTCTAAGCCCAATCTCTCCATCACAACCTTTGGCATGAGGTTGTGTGAGGCACCAGATTCTAACATAGCATTATGCAGAATTTTATCATGTATGTTCAGACTTACATAGAAAGGAGGGACAACTTCTTGATATTTTCCCTCTATTTCAGGACCAAACAAAAATTTTGGTTTATCATCAGTTAAGTTTAAAGTATCGGTATCACTCTCTATATTTAAAACTTTGAAAATCTGGGATCTATATACCTCTTGGGTTACCAGCTTAGTGAGAGGTATGGTTATCTTGATCTTGGCAATCTCCCCCTCAAAACTGAAAGGTGTAGGTGTCTTTATTGCATTTACATCAGTTTTATCTGATCCAGGTGGATATCGGTGGCCTCCCACCTATTCCATTTGGACCCGCAGCATCAATTCTTTCAGTTTTTCAGCTTCAGCACAACTTACTATTTATAGCAGGTTTTCGGGTCCTGCACACCCGGAGCCGTTTTGGGGCATTAATAATCCAGGTGGATATTGGTGGCCACCCATCGAGTCCATTCGAACCCCCGTCATCAGTTATTTCAGTTTGTAAGTTTCGGCACAACTTACTATTTTTAGCAGTTTTTCGAGTCTTAAACTTCCGGAGCCATTTTGAGGCCCTAAACGACGTTTTTTTGGGAAAACGGAGAGCAACATGGGTCCATGGACTGATGTTGCTCCTTCAAAAATTGTACTCCTCGGACAGATCTTTCTAACGAGCTATTGAGCGCGTCAAACGGAGATCGGATGCCAAAGTTACGTCCCCAGGAAGTTGAACCACCAATTTACCCAAACGGGGCCCACAGTTTTGGCGCTTCATCTCCTACGGTTAGGGTTTTGGACCTTTCGGATTCTACATTGTTTCTCAACAATAAATAGGCCCTCGAGCCTCATTGTAAGACAGTTGAGGGGGCTGGGAGCCGATACATCTCTTCTCAGGGATAAGCGTTACCAGTGCCCTAGCTCGCTTGTTCTGATCATGCCTATATTGTAATACAGTTCAGGGGGCTGGGAGCCGATACATCTCTTCTCAGGGATACGATGCCAGTTTCCTAGCTCATTTATTTCCATTATGTCTGTAATAGGCCTGCGAGCCTCAATGTAACACAGTTCAGAGGCCTGCGTACACCACATCTCTTCTCAGAGATACGCTGCCAGCGCCCTAGCTTATTTCCATTATGTTTGTAAGCTTATTGCAGTCATTCATTTATTAATAAAATGAAGCACTATTTCCGCTGCATCTCTGTATTTATGGTTATATCTGTATTCTGTTGCGTTCCTGCATAAAATCCGGATCAGTGGTATCAGAGTGGGTCTGCTCTTTCTCTATTTTTCTCTTCATGTCCCCAACGCGGCCAGGGTATAAGGAGTTCAACCTCGCAACCCCGACGACCCCCCATGGCGGAAGGAAAGAAAGACGAGGGAGCAGGAGATCCTATCAAAATCTTGCTCGAGGATGCCCTCGAGAAACAGAGGAACGCGATGATGGACAATTTTTTTTTTTTTCAGATCCTTCACTACCAAAGCCACCTGGCCACATCTAAATCCACCGTTCAGGCTCCCCCCCAATGGAGGAACTTAACGCAATGGAGACCATTTCTTCCTAAGGAGGGAGGAATGTTCCAGGTGGATATCGGTGGCCTCCCACCTATTCCATTTGGACCTGCAGCATCAATTCTTTCAGTTTTTCAGCTTCATCACAGCTTACTATTTATAGCAGGTTTTCGGGTCCTGCACACCCGGAGCCGTTTTGGGGCATTAATAATCTGTGGATATTGGTGGCCACCCATCGAGTCATTTGAACCCCCACCATCAGTTATTTCAGTTTGTAAGTTTCGGCACAACTTACTATTTTTAGCAGTTTTTCGGGTCTTAAACTTCTGGAGCCGTTTTGAGGCCCTAAACGACGTTTTTTGGGAAAACGGAGAGCAACATGGGTCCATGGGCCGATGTTGCTCGTTCAAAAGTTTTACTCCTCGGATAAATCTTTCTAACGAGCTATTGAGCGCGTCAAACGGAGATCGGATGCCAAAGTTACGCCCCTGGAAAGTTGAAACACCAATTTACCCAAACGAGGCCCATAGTTTTGGCGCTTCATCTCCTAGGGTTAGGGTTTTGGCTGTTTAGGATTTCCCATTGTTTCTAAATGATAAATAGGCCCCCGAGCCTCATTGTAACTCAGTTTAGGGGGCCGGGAGCTGACACATCTCTTCGTGGACAAGCGCCACCGTGCCCTAGCTCGCCGCATCTCCATCATGTCTGCATTGTAACACAGTTCAGGGGCTGGTAGCCGCCACATCTCTTCTCAGGGATACGCTGCCAGTACCCTAGCTCATATATTTCCATTATGTCTGTAATAGGCCTGCGAGCCTCAATGTAACACAGTTCAGAGGCCTGCGTACGCTACATCTCTTCTCAGAGATACGCTACCAGCGCCCTAGCTTGTTTCCATTATGTTTGTAAGTTTATTGCAGTCATTCTTTTATTAATAAAATGAAGCATTATTTCCGCTGCATCTCTGTATCTATGGTTATATTTGTATTATGTTGCGTTCCTGCATAAATCCGGATCATTATCAGCCATGAACTTTTCTACATTTTTAATTTGCTAAATCTGGTTTAATGATTTGGAAAGTAGGATTTTTCCAGGGCCACTAGTTGAAGTACTAGGGCAGCTTGAATCTTTGTTAGGTTGACTAGTCTTTGGTATGTTTAGTTCAATTTTCTTAGCCACAATATTTGTATTTTCTGCTGTCTTTTTAGGGATAGATTCAGAGGTTTTTCTAGCAGCAGTGTTTGGTTGATTGGTTTTAAGAATATCTTGACTCTTTTTACTCCTAAGGTCATACTGCCTATGGACTTCCATTATGGAATTCTCAAATCCTAATCTATAGTCTTCATAATCTTCATATGATTTCTCATGTGGTTTTGAGGAAAACATCCTTTGTTCTTTTTCGGTAAGGAATGTGTTATCCTCATCATCCGAACCTATGACATTTACATGGTCATCTTCCAACTGCTTAGGTTCTCTTTCTTCTTCATCTACATAGTTTTCTTGGAAAGGGGGTCTGATTTGTTGGTCACTCTCTCTTTGTCTGACTGGAGGAGGGTCTCTTCTAAAATTTTGATTTCTATTCCTGTTTTGAAGATTGGCTTGATTTTCCCTAGGTGGTGTTCTCTCATTCAAACTGAATTTTTCCATCATCCTCTCCATTTTCCTAACTATGGAGTCAAGTTTGGTGTCGGAAGAGGAGGGTGCAGGTGTTGTGTCATCTCTATAAGTCACCCTTTTTTCTGATCTCACCCTAGTCCTCTTCTCAATCAAATTGGCCTCTACACTTACAACCCCCTTTTGCATGTCTTCTAGAGTTAGGTAATCTCTCTCCCTTAGTTGATAGGCCATATCAGCATCAAAGCCTTTGGGATATTTCACCAAGGCCAAGCCTTGTGGAGGTTTTATGTGAGGTGGAAGAGCATTGTAAACACTGTTAAACCTAATGGAGTAGTCATGAATGCTTTCTCCTGGATTTCTCTTAAGATTGTTATATTCAGACAAACTTTGGAGAGGGTTTTTCTTGATTTCCCATTTGTTCAAAAAAGTTTGGTATAGAGTAGGGAGATCATGAATGCTGTTGGGAGGCAAGTATTTAAACCATTTCTTGGGTTCTCCCCCTAGGCTCTGAGCAAAAATCCTCATTTTTATGGTTTCTTCTTCTATCTCCATATAGTCAAAAGCATCATTAATTCTATCTACATGTTTTTGAGCAGTGATGGATTCAGTCCCTAAAAAGTGAGGGATTTTGGACTGATAGTCATTTGGCAGAGGTAATAGTGGTTGTTGTAGAGCTAGTGGAGCATACTAGGCTGCCATGATGGGAGGGAAAGGAAACAAGGGCTGATTTACAAGGGGAGGATTTGTGAGAGGTGGAGGAGGATGGAGTGAGGTGGTTTGCACACTAATGGTATGGATGGGTGTAGCTGAGGTACTTGGACCGGAAGACTGATTCTGAGTAGATTTGAGTTGAAAAGGGCTGAGGTGATGGAGAAGCTGAAAATTAGGTGGAGTGGAAGGAGAAGCTTCTCTACTGGAGCTTTGCTGCAAATCTATGGGCTCAAAGTCAGCTTGGTCAACCCTACTTTGTGATTTGGTCCTGAATAGGTTCTTGGTATGGTGCAAATCAAACTGAGGATCTTGTGAAACTGTAAGGTGTTCTGGTGCAGAAACTGCTCTATGGATGGTCCTAACAGTGGGTGAGTTTCAAGCTTTAGGATTTTGCCACAAAATCTTTTCTGGGTTATCAAATATGGTAGGGGGATTTGGGTTCGGGTGTGATCTGGTATAGATCTTTCATGAAGCCAGATCTCTCTATTCACACAAGGTACAACTAGGCCTTAAAAACTGCTTAGGACTGATTTGACACAATCCTAGAACAACCTATGGGACTAGTGGGATGAGGAAGGCCTACTGGAGGCTTAGTGGAGTCGCGAGGTGGATTTTTTTTTGAAATTTTGAGGATATGTATACAATGGTCCACCAAAAAATTCTTGATAAAAAATCAATCTAGGGAGTACTTTTTGGGTTTTTAGTTTCTTTATACAGCCTTAAGGTAAATGAGTATTCCCTAGCTAAATCATCATCTTGCCAGGATGGTGAAGTAATTAGTTTCTACTCTAGCTATGGGTTGGTTTTTTAAGTCAAAATAGGGATGGATATGAGTCTACAAGAGTTTTTCAGGCTATTATGAACTCAGTCCCACCGTGATCTCCATTATGTTGGTGTGAGCAGTGGGATAAATCCACAAGATAGTACTCTTAAGGGTTTTTTTAAAGGTTTAGGGAAGTCTAAGTTTGTTTATCACTCAGAGTCCCATCGTGATCACCATTATGTTAGCTCCCCATAATTTGCTAGATTGATTGAGGTACAAAGGTACAGGGTAACATCAAACCAAGCTTTGGAATCCTAGGACCTAGCCTTCCTGGATTCGGTGAGGGATCTCTCTAGTAGGTGCAAAGATGTGAACTTGTTTGCTGATTAGGGTTGATTTTAGGCTAGATGTTAAGTGCAGGGTATTTTGATTGTTTTTGGTTGGGTATGATGCTAAGATAGATTTAGATAGAAAACAAGGAAGATTGTTAAGTCATTGGGAAATGGAGTCAAACAAGGTGATGAATGAGTTCATCAATGGTTTCAAGAGCATTTGCAGGGCAATTTAACTTTTTTGGTGGATCTTTAAGGTTGTGAAGGATCATGAGATGGACATTAAACTTGAGAAAAATAAGCTAATAAAGGGCAGAAGTAGAATCCTTTATATACTTGTAAACTGAGAGAGTTAGAATATTTATAAGCATAGCAAGAGAGTCAAAGGGTTAAGCAACACCTAATCCATTTGATTTCAGACTAGAAGAAGATAATCAACCAAGACAACATTCAGATAAAACATAGAAAGGCAAAAACTCATTTAATCTTTCATGGGTTTTATCATCGAGAGAAGGAAAAACATTTAAGTTGCACAAGTAACTATAACCATAAAAGAAGAGACAAACCCTAGCATCCACAGTGACAACTATGAGAGTTCCTTGAGACAATTTTAGCTAAGTAAGGCAAAGAGCATGGTTAAGACAAACTTCTTTGACAAACTATAGGCAAAGTTGCTTCAAAAGATGATTTCAAGAACATAGTACTTTAGAGGTAACAATATGCAGGGCTAGCCATAAATCATAATTGATACTAACTGATCTAAATCATTCAAGAAAATAGACAAGCCAAAAACTTATTAGATAGCAAAAGATGAATTCTCTAACATATCTTAAGCAGAAGAAAACATTTAGGCAGTGAAGGAAACAAACAGATCTAAGGTGCCATCAACAAGCATATCTTAGTCTAAATTTTTTGTCCTACTACAACATAGATGGATGGAAAACATATGAGAAACTTAGAAAACATTAACAAGAGAAAAATTCACCATCAGCCAGGCCTATGGATCCTGCAAATAGTCCTTCTCCATCAACAAGTGAATCAGATCATGCATAAGCTTCAAGACATCAATTTCTCATCAAAGGCTTCAAAGGACTATGTATTACTTCAGCATAAGTCACCAACATCCAACAAAATATACAAGAGCCTCATGCTCTATTTATGGAGCAAATTAGGAGGTGGAAACCCTAAGAGGCTTCCAGAAACCTAATTCAACCATAAATGTCATAAATGTGCTTAATGACCATGCAAGGCCCAAGACACATAAGAGATAAGAAAATAAATGAAACACACCAAAACATAACTCCCAAATCAAATCAAGAGTGTTTTTTCCAAGAAAATATTAAAAAACCAAATTTCCATTAATTAGTGTCTTTTGTTGACTTTTTGGCAAAAAAGTTGTCTCTGTGCGTAGCTCCAAATCAGCAAAAATTGGGGTTTGTTGCAGCTGAGTTTTGGACCCCTTCCCGGCATTAGATTTGGGCCCATGATGGCTCGTTGGAAAGCCCTCGATGTCTAATTTATGGAAATACTTTATTTTTTTCAAAATAATTCTGGGAAATCTATCAAAAATTGAAATGAGTGAGAAAAACCAGGAGTATCGCGCCTGCTGATATGTAAGGCATAAAGGTAAAAATTGAATGCTTTTTTTTCCCTTTTGAGGGATCAAACCATCTTCTTTTGATTTGAAAATTTATGAGTATGTTCCCTCCAATTTAATGCATCCAAAAATATAACTTTCATCAGCTGAGGATGCTCCAAGAAAAAATGGCAGCACCCATGAATTTGTGCAATTACGCCTAAAAATCACAAAAAACAAGATCATGTCAAAAATTGTTCAATTTTGGTGAGAAAACCCCTTATGAGTTTCTAGAAGCATGCAAGGAAGATTGAGCCAAGATTCCAAGCCTATATATGTCTTTTCCTCCCTTTTTCATCAGGCGCCTCCTTTGGGCAGTTTTGAGCTTTTCTTGGGCAATCTTGAGTTTCCTTCAGGCAATTTGATTCAACTTCTTATAATGCCCGGTCATCTTCCTTTGAAAACCCAAAACCTTGTTTGTTTTGTCCAATTTGTCCTCCAAGTGCTTGTTTTCTCTTTTAAGCCATGATTCTTTGTCATTTTCTATCTCTTGTGCAAGCAGCTGTGTGAGAGGATATTGTTGAGAAAGGGTTGTTTCTTCTTGTATTTGTTTCTCCAAAGCTTTCCTAAGACCTATAGTGCTAGGCTTTTTCCTTACTAGTTGCTCCTCCTCTTCATCATCATCAAATTCGCCCATATACTCCTCAAGTTTGAATTGTGCTTTGTATGCTTCCCTTTGGTATTTGAGTGCCCGGGCCTCATAGATGGCCATTTGTCTGCTCATTTGTCTGTTTTGCAGCTGTAGAAAGTGGATGAGGTCCTTTGACCTCTCTAGGTCAGATTCTAAGTTCTCAATTTGAGATTCCCTGTTATGCAAAAGAGAGTTTAGAATTCTGATTTGGCCATCTTCAACATCACTTTCCACTTTGATGATGTCAAACTCTCTTTCCTGCTCATGGCTGCTTTCTTGCTGCTCAAACTTTTCTTTACCTTTGCCTCGAACGAGATTCTTTGCCCTTGTTCTCTTTGGCACTTCAACAATAGGCTGCTTGGACAATTTGCCTCTACTCCGAAGTGCTCTAGTAACATCTGTAGTTATAGCTTGAATAGACTTTTTCTTTGTAGTTTTAGGCTTTGTTACCTTTGGAGAAAGAGTCATGGCCCCCTTGCCTAGGAGAGGCAGCTAGCACATGCTTTTGAGGAATCTCTTCATGCTCCATGTTTTTACTATATTGTTTTGGGCTTCCTTGCTCACTGTCTTTGATTTGATCTTGACTATCATTAGGGCTGTTTTGCTCTTTTTGTCTCAGGCTATCACCCTTAGATTGCTCACTGTTTTGTGCTTGTTTGCCATTACTGTGACTGTCTTCATTATGAACGCTTTCTTCTTGAGTGTCCTCTTTAACTTGCTGCATGTGACCACTATATTTTTCTTCAAATAAGTGATGGCTGTCTTCCTTTTTCTCCTGAGAACTATCCCTTTCATTATTACTGTGCTTGCTTGTATTGCTTTGTTCATCATTTTGTGACTTGTCCTCTTCAAGTTCATTGTCTTTATTAGTTTCATGGCTGTCATCTTGGAGACTACCTTCACTTGCTGTATGAGGACTTCCATCATGCTCACTGTCTTGCTGATTGTCACTCTGTTTATGCTCGCCATCACTTCCTCCTTCCTCACTATTTTGTTGACTGTCACTCTGTTTGCTTTCATGAATTTGTTGAGGACTGTTTTGTTCCTTTCCATCATTGCTTTCTTGAGGATTGTTATGTTCCTCATCATTACTGCTTGCTTGAGGACTGTTATGTTCCTCATCACCCGCATGCCTGCTTTCATTAGATTCTTCTCTTTCACTATCAATCAAAGGGGATTTTTGCTTTCGAGGGGTAGATTGACTAGAAGAAGGGGAGACATAGTGAGTGGATGGTGAGGAAGGTGCATGAGATGGGCCATGGGATGAGGAGGCAGTGGTGAAATCAGGATGGGAGATGAAGGATTCCCAAGGAACTCCTTTTTGTTCAATTTGATGGAGGATGAGAATCTTTATGAGAGAATGATGAAATAAGCTAGCCTTTTGTTGAGCAGGGGGTTTCTTTTGGACAAATGAGGCCATTTTATCAATGCTCCTGCAGAGGAAGAAAAGGAGGTTCAATAGCTGGGTCCGAGTGAAGTGCATCAACAGTCGGACATGATAGGAATAGAGTCGAGAATATCTCCCCTCACATGTGAAGTATTTCATGATGACTTTCATTAGAGGTGCATAACTGTTCAATAGATGAGAAAAAGGGAAGATAGCCTTGCATTCATTTTGGTAAGCTGCTTTCAAGAAGGGTTTGTAGTGGTTTAGGTCCAAGTAGGATTGTTTGAACCATTTCTCACAATGGTAGGGGATCTTGGTTGCCTTTGACACTAATCTAGGAGTGAGCACAAAATTAAGGCCTGCCATGTGAACATGTTCTCCTTGTAGTCTTAGGGCAAACAACTGTGTCAAGGGAGGGTGATTGGTGACCTCTTGGACTCTTTGGCAAAAATCAAGGCATCCTACCTCATGAAATTTGAAAAGAACTGAAGGGGATTCATTTATCTCCTGAGTTGTAGTGGGATCGAATCGGTTATGATACCCCCCTTTATTGACTTTCTTTGGAGGCATGTTTGCTTTAGGTTTCCTTCACTGGCTTATCAGAAAAGACTTTCGAATGAACTGAAAATAGATCCCTCCTTCAAATAGTATTTTTCCTTGTCACTGAGCAAAGAGGCCTTCAAAACAACCTATGTTTTCTCTTTATAAGACTATGTTACCTTCCATGCACTTAACTTAAAACAAGCCTTAAACTGTCAAAAGGTGCTCTCCCTCAAACACTGCTTTTCATTTTTATTTAGCAAGCATGAGACCTTTGAAAACAAACTATGTTTTTCCCCTTATAAGAATGTGTCTTCTTTCACCTATTCAACTAAAACAAGTTTTAAATCTGAAAATAGGCTTGCCTTCTCAAAAATTGTTTTTTGCTTCTTTCTTTGTAAACAGGTTCTTTTCCTACAAATAGGACTTCTATCCCTTTAAAATCACTGATTTTATTCTTCCTTACAATTTGATTTCAAAATCTCTTTAAATCAAAAACTTAGGCAGAGAAAACAAAAGTACCTCTTAAAAGATGTCTCAACTTCTTTTGAGGATAACCTTCTTGTGCAAAAATTTATTTTTTGGCAACTTTGAGGGTTCATGAGGGTGGCTGCAATTCCTGGGCACTGTTCTGTAGGTGCCCGGGCACCTTCTGCACGCTGGGCCGGGCAAGACTGCACACCGGTAGATTGGGCCGTGCAGAGGCAGTAGATGGGCTGGCAAAGGTGGCAGTGGCCCAGGAGAGGCAACAGTGGGTAGTGCAGAGGAGGTATGGAGGTAAGGTGTGAAAACAATGGCGGCTGAGGCACGGATGGGAGCTGAAAAGTTAAGGGCCCAGGCCAGGCAGGGCTGCTGGAGGCAGCGCGTCGCGTGTGGAGGTGGGCGCCGAGCCGGGCAGGGCTGCAGGAGAAACACGTCGTGTGCAGGATGACTGAGCATCGGGCGCTTGCACAAGCGCATCGCGTCCTGTGAAAAATTCTTTTGCAAAAACATACAGGCGCGTCGCAGTAGTTTTTAGGCACGTTGCATGTTGATAAATCTGTAGAGGTGTTAAAAAAATGTCTCTTCTCCTTTGTTAAATGTTTTCACAAAACATAATGAAGAGTAGGAGAGCTCGAGTGAGGCCTTTTATATCTTAGGGAGGGTTTGAAAAATCCTTTCTCTCCTTTAATCAATTTGAAAATTTCCCCTTTAAAACATTTTATTTGCGTTGAAAAGTGACTTTTCCCTTTTGTTGAGGATTTAACTGCTTTACCCTTTTTTGGATGGTGTCTTTTCTACCATATTTCTTCACCTCACAAATTGCCCTGGGTTACTCAAAATCACTGCCAAGCCCTCTGCTCATCTTTTGGAGGAGGTGATTTTGATAAACTAAAATGTTGCCCCCTGGTGTAATGATTGGAGGAGGCTTCTTGACAATTAGGGCTTTTTCCTTCTGCTTTTTATTAAATGGGGCACTGTAAACCCAAAATTTTCCCTCATCTCTGATACATCGTTTAGAGGTTTGTCTTTTTGACCTCTGTTTTTCATGAAGGACGTTTTTTAGAAACACCATCTGGGCGCTCTGTTTATACCTTAGGTTTCAACTTCTTACAATTTTTTAAGGACCTGTCTCTATTTTGAAAATGAAGAATGCCTTTAAACAAATCAACTGTGTAACTTCCCTTCTTTATCATTTTCAAAATTTCCCTTAAAAAAAACCTTGCCTAACTTTGTTTATCAATTGAAGAAGGTTCTCCTCAAAACTTTAACCTTGTAATTGTCATCTGATGGAGGCATCAAGTACAAACTGCTTGTTATCTTTGTTTATCATTTAATGAACTTTTTAAAATAAGGTCTCTCAACTCTGTCTATTAATGAAAATTTTTCTCAAATACAGAGTTAACACCTGGTGATTTGCCCTCTGCTTATTTGTGAAGGAGGCCATAAAAATGTGTTTTTGACCTTATGCTTATCATGAAGGAGGTCCTATCAAACACAGAAACTTCATCCATCTCAACACTGTGCCCTTGGTATTTTTGTTTGAAAAATATAAAATAGAAAACAAATGTGAGTCTTTGCCACTTATCATTAAAGAAATCATTTGAACATACTGTCTTCTTGCTTTATGAGGACCTGTTTGTAATGTATATCTATTTTGCATAACATCACTATGAAACTTGGGAGAAAACAATGTGATTTGTAAATGATAAATGCTCACTGTGTGTATTCCTAAAGTAACTCCTTTTTCCCGACTGTGCTCTCATAAGGTACAGTGAATTTGCCTTTGACTGATTTTCAAAGTCCAGGTTCAAGGTAAAACATAAGAAGCAACTGTCCTCTTATGCCTTCATGATGATGCCTAATTGTTGTAGACTTTTTTCTGTCAAGACTATCTCTCTTGCCTAAAAAGAGTGATTTGCAGGGCTAGGTCACCTTTTGGAGAGATTATGCTACAATACCTTTGGATTTAATCATGGATCGCTGATGATAAGTATCACTTAGTCCTTTGTATTCATTTGTCTCGATGAATGACCATTTTTTTCAGGCACCTTTGGATTTGAAACCATGTATGTTTTCTTTCCTTCATTTTCCGCACCTCATCTGCTTCATGATGGAAAACTGTCACAGAATGGTAACCTTGTTGAGTTTTCTCTTTTCCTCCCATTTGCACAATATTATCACTTAATACATCCCTGCAGAGATGTAAGAGTAGATGTTTTTTGATCTTTGGAGAGCTTTCTTGTTATTTCATGAAGATCATGCTTGATCTGATCTTCTTTCTTCATAAATGAAAACTCTTTATCTTTTCCTGATTTGAACATTTTGAGCTCTGTTGAAATGAGACAAAGCAACCATTTAGTGGTGCGCGAACTAAGGATAGACCAAGTTTTGTTTTGCAGAATAGGGAACAATTTATGGCTGACTGGTACTAGACATAGGGTTTTTTGGCTTAGGATAAATTTGTCAAGGAAATTTTCCCTAAACACCACTACCTAGACCTACAGACCTTGTTAAAAATTTTGAATATTTCCTTAGTCATGATCAGGTTATCATAATGATTGAATGATCAGTGAGAGAGGGGCGGACACTTTGTCAAATGATGGGCAATGAGATGCATGACAACAAGGGAAAATGATAGCAGAGAAATAAAGCTATGAAAACTATAGATAGGGAGGCTTTGCTAAATTGTGATGGGTATGGAAACTGAAGACCATTTCAATCATAGGATGAGAAAAAGGGGGAGGAAAGAAAAAATTCGTTTGAGGTGTTTTCTAGATGAACAATTGAAAGTTTTGAGATTAGCTTCTAGAAAACTCAGCCAAGGAATCTAGTCATCAAAAACATGTAAAAATTACTGATGACTAACACTGGGCACAAAATCCATCCTATAACTTAGTGAAACCTTTGGTGACCTAATGGGGACCTTTGGATTTGGATTTTGGATAGGCATTTAGACTTTAGGGATTACCAAGTGTAAGATAGGACCTGTGACAAGCTTAGTGTGTTTTGAAGACCTAGGATCTAGCATACTAATTGTCTAGAGGGTTTGTAGAGACAATCAGTGTTTGGGAATATTATGGAAGAGTCATCAAGATTATTGTATTAGTAGGTTTGATCAGTAATAGGGAATCTTGTAGATAAGAAAAACAGAGGATTTGGGCCAAAAGGAAAGACATGGTAAAAAATGAGTGATATTTGGGGCAAAACAATATGGCTTGAACATAGGATGGGTCTTCCAGGATTATTGGGCTAGTGATGGATAGATAGGATGAATGATAAATTAGTGAAAATTTATCCTAAGGATAATGAAGACGGTGAGATTTCTAGAACTCACAATGTTCATGAAATTTGTTTCTAGAAATCTAGGATAAGTATTTTAGTCATCCATGAGAAGTAAAAATTACTGATGACTAACATCCTCTCAGCTTCCATTTGCATTACTTCATGGACTCCGGCGAATTCTTCTCTGATGCCTCTCCTTGTCGTTTTTTGGTCCAGGTGAATTTGGTTCTTCAGCCCTCCATCTGCCATTGCTCTGAGAACTCTGCTATTCATCCCTCCATTTGCCATTGCTCTAAGCACTCAGAATTTCAACCCTCCACTCAACCCGCCTTTCAGTTGGAAGCCTCCTGCCTCCGGGTCTCCTTCCGCAAGCCTGTCTGCTATCCCTTCACGCCTGTGTTGTTAAACGAATCCATGCCTCAGAGACATAGAATGCGGTGTCAAAGGGTTCGAGGACGTGGCCAGCCCTCTCACCATCCTCACCCTCTTCGTGATGATGGTTCTGCCTCCTTTTGTGATAATAGCTCTGCCTCCCTTCGCAATGAAGGTTCTGGATCTGTGGAGTTCGTAGTCAATGTGAATTATATGGAAGCCTTGGAGCAACATCATGTCTCGGCTCTCTTCTTGCTATGCCTCCCATACGTCCCTTACAGCTCGGGCTCTCAGAAGCATTTGCGGAAATCTACCTTAATTCCAACCCATTCTCAATTCCATAGAAAAACAGAGGCTCTCCCCACCAAAACTACTAAGAATTCCTCGGACAGCTAGTGTGGAGAGAGCTCAGCCAAGGATGACAACGTTGCAGCTCCAGGAATGCGGTTTGCCTCCACGCGTGAACCAACTACCTAGATGTCAAAGCAGGATGATGTCTCCTCAGATGACTATGGCTGCTTCATTGTGGAAGAGCCACCTCCAGAAGACATGAAGAATGACAAGCCGGGACAGGAATAGCACCATGAGACCTCCCTTCTCTACTAGTGACAATTTCAACGCTGCTTTTTTGCTTTAATTTTGCACACACAAGTATGTTTAAATTTTGGTTGACTAAGTTATGTGCTGGTTTCCCCATCTGGGGTAGTATTGATACTCAGAACTGACTTAATCTCTGGAAAATTTTCCCCAACAGGGGCAATCCCAATTTTGCTATTTTGAACATTCTTCCCGCTGGAATTGGCTAGTTTTGTAGTTTCGGCGGTAAATATTGTATATGTATTTCTTTTGTACCATATAATATAATTAGACTTAGTCAGAAAAAAAAAGTCTATCAAGAGTGTCTTATAAAAAATATCATTCAAGGACATAAGGATATGTGGACTTTATTATTCGAATACGCTGATACAAAAATCAAAATGTAGCCCTAAATGACTATCAACTATCCATGATGACGATCATAGTAATAAATTATAGCATGAGCCACTCGATGCAACAATCTCCTGATTGGTCCTGGAACTCCAACCATGTGTCTCTGGTACTGGAGAGGCAAGTCATCAATCCTAGTCTCTGGGATATCTATAGTAAGCCTCTCCAAGTTGTGCTCCAACTTGGTCAAAGCCTATGTTGCCTCAGAATGTGTTAATACAGCTACTACAGGTTAGTCTCCTCGCTTATCATATCGTCATAATCATGTTGGTCAGGTTGGACCCACATTTGCATTAGCATTTCGATAATTAGCTTTGGATTTTAAAAACAAAATAAAAATTTAAAAACATAAAACATCAAAATGAGAAATTTTTACCTGTATCCCCCCATTGCATTCCAACTGGGAGTCATATATTTTGATCACCCCTATATTCCATCCCTTCATATGGGAAGCCTTCAATCATGAAAATATGGCTTCTCATCGATACAAAAAACTGAACAGTATATCTCACAATTGGGTTGTCATTGCCACCATGGTGAGCCATCAACGAAACCCATCGTGACATATGTGGATCTTTGGGTCTTGCTGGATCAACAAGATGCTACTGTGGGATGAGGAGTGGATTCCTCTGTAGGGAAAACAAAATAAGGATGGCACCATAACTGAAGTTTTTTCAGTTTTTCCTCCTGTTCTCTGGTAAGTTTTCCTTTCATATTGACAACTACTCCCTCACACCAGTTAAAAATGGTGGACTCCAAACACTCAACTGCAATCTACATCTGGGTAGTTTTGGAATTGTGATTGTGAAAGCGATATTCCTCAAATCAAGTCATTGGATAGTTTTGATATCTATTCATCCATCCTTAAGCACCGAGTTAGGGACAAAATATCACCTTAGATAAGAGGCGGTAGGTTCCCCACCTGATCTCTGGAAAATAAAGAAATGTCATGCCCTTTACGGGACAACCCAGTCAATAAATATATGTCATCAGAATAAATGGTGAGGTGGTGATCACCTATGATAAAACACTTCTCCTGGACATCCCATACCCTCACTAACCATGTTGTTAGAGTCGGTCTTTACATCCCTCCGTCAGAGATCAAAAACTCTTTTTGCATTTAATTTTTAGGTGTCTCGCTCGATTCACTCAGTTGCATTCCGCTAGGGGCATGCCATTTACTGACGGAAGGGCTTGGTTTTCTCATTTTACCTCATGCTTGTACTTGCTGGGTTGGTCAAAATTTCTCAAAATTCATCAAAGTTCATTTCACGTCATTTACAGTCATAGATGCCATTTTGGTCAGCAAAAAGTTATTTTAGTCACTAGGTCTAGGGTTTAATGCTAGCAGGCCAGAGGGAGTTTCCAAAGCATTTTTCATTTCAAAATTTTCATCATCAATAATACGAGAATGATTCTTCCTCAAAACCCTGTTTTGAGGAAGAAATTGTCAAATTTGTTTTGGTTTCGGCTTCAAAGTTTTTTCAAAGTTTTTCAAGTTTTACAACCCTTCAATGGCAGCCATGTTTCGGCTTTAGCAGCTCCTATCCCTGCAAAAGAACAAACAGAAAGGATATCATCAGCATTAAGAGTCAAAGTGAAATCAAGCAAAACAGAGTTTGCATTAAAATGTCAAAGTGCCAATTTCAGGGTTTCTAAACACAAAAATTGAGGTCATTGATCATATAAGATAGTTTCATTTGTTTTGAAACGTTAATTTGCATCTAAGAAGACTCATTGAAGTTGATTTGAGTGTCGAGAGGGCGAAGCTGCAATTTGAAAACCAAGATTGTGTGTTTGAAGACAGCGTGACACATTGGGAACAGGTGCGGCACATAGGTGTGACGCGATGCACATGTGCATTTGTCACAGTGTAATTTTGCATGGGCGCGGCACACCCACAGAGCGCGACGCACTAGGTGTGTGCGCGGCGCATAGGGCCGACACCAACTTTTTGACATTGCCTCCAAGAAATTTCAAATCATTCGGTCTCCTTGCTCCAAATTGGATATTCATCACCTGTTCAGGATGGCATCATATGTGTTCTTCGCTTGACAGTCTCTCAGTACTCTTTATTTGATTCACTATTGGTGAAATGATTGGAGCAGTATCCAGTGAGAAAATTGCTGATCACATTGGACAAAAAGGGGGAATGGTTTGCTGTTTCTTTCACAAAGGTGCCGGTATATATAACTAATATCGCTCTAAAAAGCACTTGAGGGGAGCTCTTGATATATTGAATCAGACTGTAGTGGAGGAAAACCAGCAAGAAAAACAACGAATCTCTGATTTTATTGAGTGAAAATATGCACTTCCTTTGACTGTGACTAGAATTAATGCTATTATGTTTTATGGCACCTATATTTTCCAATCTGCCAGAATTTCATCGAACAAAGTTGCAACTCTAGGACTTGGTGCTTTTCAGGTTGTCATGTATATTTTCACTGCATGGTTGATGAACAAAGCCGAGAGATGGTTTCTCCTCATGATCTTAGTTGGGCGAATGGGTACCTGCCTTATTCCTGTTGGTCTTGCATTCTTCTTGGCGAACGATGTTTCGGGAGCTATAAGCTACAATATTTTGGTCTTAACTGGTGTGTTGGTAATACTAGTTTTATATTTCAGCAAATGGTGTTATGTTCACATTATGTGAAGGCCTTCATAGAGATGGGGTTGTGAAGTGTTATGAAGCACTAGGAATGTCTCTTGCATAATAAGACTTGCAGCTAAGTCTGCGCCTCCTTTACTCCATATCCTTTCCCTTTCCCATTTTAAATATATTTTTTCCCTTCATTAAAGGCATTTTTATTAAAAGTTAGTTTTATTCAACGACAAAGGGAAGGTGAGAAGTCAAAGACCGAAAAGCCAAAATTAAACGAAGAATATCTGCCACAGCAGAGAGATAGGAACAAATTGCCTTTTTTTTTTACTTCAGTTGCAATTCAAAGGGTCTACGCAACAGTTTTTGTCTTTTAATTGGTCATCAGAGAAATTCAAGGGGGACGCTGTTCTGTCTTTAGAACAGATGACAGGCTCTTTTTCTATCTTTATAATTTTAGTTGAAACAACTCCTTATTTTGATCGATCTGTTTTCAACATTTGAGTTTATTTAGTGTATTGAAAATCTTTTGTAAAGGGTCTGAGTTCTGGGAAACGTGTAAAAAAAAAAAAAAACTCAGCGCTTCACTGTACAGTTTTGACAGAGAATTAATGAAATGATACAACTCTGGTTCATGAGATTCCTGTGGTATGCGTTTGGCATATGTCTTTTCTTTCTGTTTCATATGTATCTCGTTATATTTTACTATTCATTCATAATCATTTCTAGATGAATGCTTTTAAGTAAGAAAGGTAGAATCCAGTTTATTGCTCTGCCTTGGGAAAGCGTTCATGTTTCTGATGTTTTCTTCTGTTGAAAAGGATTCATTATATATGCCCTTATCAACCTCTCGACAGTGTTTCCACTCCATATTATTCCAAATTTGATTGCTAAACTTCCTGCCTATCTTGCCTCACGAAATAATCTATGTCTTTGATTTAATTTCTTAGCTCATTCTGTTCTTTGTCCCATACATCCCTGAAACCCAGTCATTCATCAAAATACCTCTTTCCTATTTATTTACTAGCCTAAAATCAGTATCCATTATAGGTCGTCTTAGGCCCTATTGGACATCTTTTGCCGAGATAGACCCATAGAGAGCCCTCTCCTGTCCTCGTAGGGCTAGATACGAGGTTGAGCGTGGTTTGGTGTTGTCCCTTTTCTACCTTATTTCAGCCTGAGGTAGATTTGGGAACTAACACATGTCATGAGCTCTATTTGTGCTTTCATTCCTGGAATGGCCCAAAATTTGTAGATACCATAATTCTTTAGAGCTCGCAGAGTTTTTGAGTCATCCATCGCTTCCGCATCATGTGTTTCATGTTCTCTCTCTCTCCTCTCCAACATGGTTTCTCAAGAGTCCTGACATTTATAATTTAGGAGTGTTAGAACTATGATTGAGAGAAATTTTGGATTTTTTGGGGGTGTCTCTATATATTTTTGAAAGCCCTCGGTGCTTGCGCGAGTTTTCTTTTACACATAGAGTGCATTTGCACAGTTTCTTAGTAGAAAAACTGTTCAAATCATGTGTTTTAGTGTGCAAAAAATTACTGGGGTGCGCGGCCCAAATGAAGGGAAACTGCGTACCCTCGAGGCCGAATTTTTGAAATTAAAACCTCCCCAAAAAATCAAACTAAAGCTTAAAATTAATTTTTAAGCAGATTAAAATCAAGATATGGAAGAGATCTATTACCTGGAATAAATGGTTCGTCGATTGGTCCATTGGTTTTTCCTGGAATCAGCCTTTGAAGTTTCATGGTAAAGACTATTTTACTACTCTCAAATTGGTTAAAAAACTAAAATGGTGAAAATGAGTTACTTTTTCAAACTTTTATAAGTTTTTGGTGGATAAAATATTACTTTTATATAATTTTAACCTTTTAAAAGTCAAATTTTTATATTTTTGACCATGATGTCGAGCAATTATGATGATTTATCGAGTGTTATGTGCAGAATACAGCTTACGATGTAAAAATGGATCATTTTGATTATGAGTAAAATTTTATCACTTTTTCTAACTCTTGAAAAATATGAAAAAATGAAACCCTAGAGTCCTCTTTTAAGCTCTTTTTAGACTCTCTAAACATGAAAATATTGCCAAGTACTTAACTATTCGAAATCATAAAAATAAATGAATAACCATGTATTCAATATAAGTTTACCTCTTTTCCGGACTGAACTAGACTATTTATGAAAAATTTATACGTTGACTAATCATGGTCAATAAAGTTCTCTCCTGCATCATTTTATGCTTTTTTGGGCTTTCGAGACTAAATTCACGAAAAAGGACACCATGGAGTTTACTTATGTTTTTCTTCTGACTCCCTAAAAC
The DNA here is from genome assembly GCA_034641835.2 of Pinus albicaulis. Taxonomy (NCBI): domain Eukaryota; kingdom Viridiplantae; phylum Streptophyta; class Pinopsida; order Pinales; family Pinaceae; genus Pinus; species Pinus albicaulis. The sequence continues at coordinate 1,874,547,253 of CM076575.1, read as the reverse complement.
TGAAAAACGTCGAGTTTTACTTTCTCAGGGCTCGTTAAAAATTTACGTTGAAAGAATTGTATGAGTTTTATTTTCATGTGTTTTCAAACTCCTTAAACATGAAAATGACATCGAGTTAATCCTACACTAGACTCGTAAAACTAAACAGTGCAAGATCAGTCAATCACAATAGGATTGAACCACTCCTTCCTAGGGTTCGTTAAAAATAATTCGGAGGACTCATCCGAAGGATGAGCTTACAGGACAAGTAAATTTTATCCTCCTAAAGCTTGACAAAAATAAAGAGGTACTTACCAGTAATGGTGGGGGGGAATTGGGAAATGCTATTCATCTTTGCATTCATTTAAAAGAAGTATGCCGCTCTTGAACACAACATTCTATCAGACTTGTGTCGAGGTTAGGTAATCCATTTTTCTTATAATTTAATTGAACCTCATTGAAATTATTTAGTTGGTTTTGGGTATTATCGTTGAGTCAAATGATGTCAAGTCAATTTCCATGTCTCCATGTGATCAAGATAAGTTTCAACCTCAATTCAAATTCCTTTGCAAATATTAGATCTCATTTGCGTCAACCATAACCGAGTTAGTCCTTGCAAAAAATTTCTTCAACTTGACATGAAGTTCCATGTTGTAGGCCTTCTTGCGATGGATCACTTCCTATCGACTTCAACTCACTATCTAGGAAGTTGATCTAGAAACATTTTCAGTACCTTGAGGCCTGCATTCCCTAATGGCAGGTTTCTCGCTTTCGACGTTAGGTTCTCATCGTTGACCATCGATCCAGCGACTCTATGAGTGTTCGATTACAGATAAACTGGTCACATTTCATATATTGTACTGAAAAGTACCTTGAGAGCCATTGTCATTATTGGTGGTTTCTCTCGCACTTGTTAACGGTTCACATCATTGACTAGTAATCAAGTGGTATTTATCATGTTCGAATTCAACACATTTATTCACATGGTCATATTCTTACTATGGATTGAGAGATGGAGATCAAGACCCTGGATCTAGTTTATTCCATACAAGCTGCAAGGAGTTATGTATTCATGATTATGTAGACAAATTCATGGCATATGGTTGCGTCCATACTGAGTCTACTGTTGATATGATTCTAGGTTGTTTTTGTACTTGTTATTTGAGATACTTGTACTCTGAGTATGGAAATTCCTACCTCAATGATGATGATATATATTTTAATTGTAATCCTTGAATGTTAGTTGCAGGTTTCCAACCATTGTCTTCGATACAATCTTTGGCATGATAAAGTGCTTCAATATTTTAATGAATTTCCAGACTTCTCACTTTAGGGGGAAATATGTTACACGTAATTTTGTCACCATGACACTTGATAGTTAAAATGGATCTATTACCATCCATACTTATGTATAAATGCACTCCTTTGCAAGTAAAACATTCATATTCCTTGAAAAAATCATGAATTTTGGGTAAAATGGCTTTTTTACCTCTTTAGCATGACTTGCACAACTTTTCTATCTATTTTTGCACATGTGTTGTTTCTCCCATTGAGACCTTCACAAAAGTACACTATGTTTTCCATTACAGACTACAAAAATGACTTAAAGGAAGGTAAAAATAAAAATTAAGTTCTAGAAGCATTGTTGGGTGGATATATCCCAACTAGAAGCTTCTGAGTCATATATATTCGAGCCAAACCCCTCTAAAAATGGAGCTAATTCCCTTGGATAATGGAACCCTAATCCCACTATTAATGGATCTCATCCCTCTTTTGTGGATCTGAAACCTCCTCCATTTGTCCTATAAATTGATTAGAGACTGCAGGGTTAGGGGAGTTCACTAATGGTAGTCTTATGTTGGTAATTTTGGATTGGGAAGCTTATCATCTAAGGAGAAGGATTAAAGTCAACTGGGTGGAACCTTCATGACATCAAGGCCATATTGTAAGGATCTTCTTTTATCTTTGAATAATACAATTGAATAATTTTTCTCATTGTGTTTTCTTATTGGAATTATGAATGGTTTATACTTTTTATGTATTCATTAAGATAACTTGAATTTATAATCTCCTTTATCATTATATTAAGCTTGATTTAGATCACTATATTGCACATTCCTTTGATCCCTTGTATGTTTGTGTTTGCAAGTCTCATCAAAGCATTGCGGAGCTCGGTCGGGACATATCATGGATCTTCATCAAGCATTTCGCTAAGAGGTAAGAGCGTCATCCTCATTCTATAGTTTTAATGATTTAAACAAAGTTAGCTTAGGGAAAGATATATTCTTATGTCTTTTTTTTTTCTAGTTTTCTTGTAGGATTCTAGGGAGATCGCTTCTGTCCGTAGAAGGTATTTTTCCATGTAACACGTATAGATCAATATGTATTCCCTTCCCTAAGAATTCTAGGATGAAGACACACTGGAAGGAATTGGAAATTCCATGGGAAAATTCATCAAGATATCTTAAGCCACCAAGAAAGAAAGGTACATCTCCTATGCCCACATTTGCATTTACATGAATATATTTGAACCCTTACCTAAATATGTATAGATATATTACCAAGACAAGTTGTGGAAACAAACCCTCAATTATGAAAATATCCCCTTCATATGTAAATGATGCCACAAATATGGACACTTTTATTATAATTTAGCCTTAGTAGCCCAATCAACCACAACTGACCCACCCTAGACTGAAGATCAAGACATTTTTTTGAAACCTAATACTCATTGTCGAGGCAAAAAACCTCCTCCTTCACCTCCTTCCATAAAAAATCACCCCTCCTTCCCTTGCCTCACTAGAAACAATTTGGATCCTTTTTATTAGGTTTATGATATACCTCATTCCTCCATCCCATCCCCTATACAACATGATATGCCTAATTCGTGTAAATCCACTATCTCCTTGACAATCCTTAGTCTACCCTTGACACCTTTGTAATCCTTGCACCCCAAAAAACCCATCTGTTATCCCCTATCTCAAATTTCACGATCAAGGGATCAAGGACATGGACCTTGATGCCATTAATATCCTCATCCTTGAAAATTCTTGGAAAGGTAAAGGCCCATGCTCCATACCAGAAAATCAAGCCAAAATTCTTAGTAAAGCCTTTCTCAAGTCTTGAAAAAAAGCTTAGAAATTCTCCCATGGAAAATCTAGTTCCAATCCTCTCGAAGTCCATTTTCCACCTCTTAAAGAGACAAAAAATACACACAAGGAATATAAGAAATAAGGGATAAAGAGAAATCAATAGATCCTAGAAGAATTAGGAGAGATCCTAGTCAACTTAGGTAGAATCAAACTAATTTCGGAGGTTTACCCCTCCAATTCCACCCCTCCCAAATGAAAATGATGTCTTGGAATATTAGATGCCTCAACAAAAAAAGGAAACTAGTGCTTCTAAACTAAGGAGACATGATAATACAACCTTCTTGTTAATTTATGAGACAAAAATGAATAACGAGTCCATTGACCTGTTGGTTGAGAAATGGGGTAAAACTGCCACTTTGTTGTAATAAATGCATAGGGGAAATTAGGGGCTCTTTCCATACTATGGAACACCCAAAAAGTTATTGTTCTTAGACTCTTCACCTCCTTCCACGTTTTTACCATTCAATTTCAACTGTTTGGATCATTAGAAACTTGATTCTTCTTAGATGTTTATGGTCACACACTCTCCAAAGACAAATTCGATTTTCTACAACCAATTAGGCCCACCGACCTCCTAATATCTTCAATGTGATCGATATTAAGAGGGGAATAATATATTATCAAATATCTCAAGGAGAATAAGGGAGGAATACACAAGTTGGATGGTGAATCCACCCTCTTGGGAAACAATGGATTCCTCCAACCTAATAGATATGGATATAAAAAATGAGCTACATGCTTGGAATAATTTTTGCGGAGGATGCTAATAAAGAGAATCCCGTATAGATAGGTTTATCATCTATGATTACATAATGGTTCACGATATATTCATGGACACCTCCACTCTTCCTATCCACAACTTGGAAAACTCTCCAATTTAGCTGGAGATGGATATTATGGCACACCCAAAGAATAGGCCCTTAATAGTGGAATGGTTCTGGATTCAATACCTAGAATTTAAAGAAAATATTAATAAAAGGTGGAACGAAGTAGACATTGTTGAAGTAATTTAAGTACATACTATAACAAAAGCTCAAATACATAAAAAATCAACTCTAATTATAGAATAAGGAAAAAATCGGTGATATACTTCTCGCTAAATAGGATCTCAAAGCTCATATGGAAGTGTTTCAATAAGAAGCCATATTCCAAGGTTGACAAGATGAGCTAATCGTAAGCACGAGTCCTGCCATAACTTGAAGAGCGGTGTCAATAGGAAGAAATATTTTGACAAAAATATCATGGATTCAATGGATAAAAATAGGGAAAGAAACAAATGATCTTTTCACAATTCTATGTTGCAACATAGGCACTATTACCACTCCAACTAGTAGGAGACCATAAAAGGGACTCCTAAGAATAGGCTTAAGAATAGAGCTTGCTTGCTCTTTACGCAAGGTACAAGAATTTCTAGGAAAAGAAGGTGAGGGTTCGAGGGTTAGGTGAAGGAGTATGATTTGTGAATTTTTTTCCCCCTCCCTAAAATCCTTATAAAACTTGGATTCTCGAGTTGTCCTTGATGAATTGTCTTTGGTAAAAAAGGGGACCACACGGGACCAAGTGGACCCAATCTAGGTTAAGGGGAGGAAATTTATCAATCGATGATGATATCAACCGAAAAAAGGCAAGGAGAAGGATCGAAACAAGAATTTTTACTTAAAGGCGTGAACTTGATCCTATGAGGTGCTACCCTTGGGAACACTGGGGCATAATTTGATCTTAAACCTACTGTTAGTATGAATTCTTCGTCGAAGTGTACGAAAAAGAACCACTTTAGCTACGCATAACTAATAGCCCTAACAACAATAGAGGCTGCCAAACATCTTCAGATCTGCGATTAGTGGTTAAAATGCTGCAACAAACAGATCTATAAATGGAAAGACATTAAGCAGTAAAGTAAAGAGTTTGCTCCATGCATCCAACAGACAAGACAAGAACACGATTTTGAATGAATTTTTATATTACAGGGCACCTGGGAGGAAACAAGAAGGTGTATCCAGATCTCCTCAATGGGATGGGTTCTTTGTAGTCCTCAGCACTTGAGATCTAAGCTTTCTCTCTCTTGTAGATGTAGAAAACCCAATGTAGAAGATAGAGCTCAATGGGAGCAAAAATGGTAGGAATGAGACCAAGTGTATAGATCCAGAGTGATCTAGTAGGCAACAAAAGGTGAGGAATGATGGGGAAGAACCCTCCTATTTATAACAAAATATTGGGTCATTCTAGATCTTGGTGCATGATTAAAATAATGTTAACCAAACCTAGATCCACCTTTATGGAATATTTTATTATATTTGTTGGAGGGAAAGGGTGTTTGACTTGGGTCAAATCCCTTGATTAGTGAAAAATAAATAAATAAATGATTTATTTATCTTTTTAAGGAAGTGGTTGGGAGATAACCAAATAAATAATGATTTATTTGATTAATGGTGGGTGATTTGGTCATACTTAACAAGGAATATTATCTAAATAAGATTTAAATAATTATTCCTAGAAAATAATAAGATAACTAAGGGTTTATCTCATTAATTTCTTTGTTTTTGGGTTAAACATGACTGGGAATAATAATTAAATTATGGTTTAATTAATTATTCCATGAGAAAAATCAAACAAATATAGGTTTGTTTAATATTTCCTTTTGGGGTTTCCTGTTTTAACATAGTGAAAGTAGTTTTACTTAGGGTAAAACTGGTCTTACATGGTGTACTTGGGTCCATCTAATGATAAAAGGTTAGATGACCAAAAAATGGTGTAACAGATTGCCCCCCAGCGTGCGAGTGTCAGGAGCAAATCGTATGACCGAAGTACGTTGTAAGAATACAATCACTAGACAACAAAAAGGGATGTCGGAGAGAGAAATGTGAGGTAGATAGTGTGCTGAAGGACTAGACCCTGAGGAGACGAGACTCGCAGGTGCAACAAGTCTCTTTTTATGAGAGGGTACCTGTGTTGAAGGCGGCGGGGGAGGCATACCTATGCCCACCGAGACAAAGTACAAAAGAATAGTGTGTCCAGTAAACAAGGGACCGAACCATAGAGTACAGCTGGCATAATCATGAGCCAGATAAAAATACAATGAGGAATCCCACATACATGTTGTGCCTGGGATAACAGCCAGGACTGGTACAATAATATCTGAGTACATGAGATAAAGACAACCCAAATGCCCCCTGTAAATGGGGAAGGGCTCACAAAATCTGACTGATACATGCAAATCAAAGAGGCACTGCAAGTGGCTAAGGCCCACATCATCAAATATCTGGGGCTGCATCGAAGGCTGCAAAGAAGAGGTCATCCGGGCATGTGGGGGGCTACCTGCAGGGCCACCCCCTCATGAGGGTTGAGACATCTCACACACACCCGAGAATCATCAAGAGCTGTTGCTGGGTCACTGGACCGTCAAGTATACGAATCTCGATCATGCTGAAAGGAGCTGGAGAAACAATCAAGTCAAAGGGAAGTGAGAGATCCCCCTGCCTGATCCAAGGCACCGAACAAGAGTGGAAGTTGGAACCAAGGTACACCGCCCTCTAGACCTGGCTTATGGAATGAATGTGCTGATGTCGACAGAAGGAGGTCCGCCATAGGTGAGGCAATGAGAGATCCTCAACTAAGGCACGAGGGAAAACAATAGAGCGACGGACAGACTGACACTAATGACGATAGTGGAAATGGGAAGGACTGAGTAGCGAATGGACGACTTCCCTTGTTAGAGCATAAAGAGCATGGACGACGCGGCAGTGACTGACACAAGATCATGAGGGATAGGGGACAGTGAGACTGGAGGTCATAATGTGCGACACAAGAGAGAGACCCAGCAATGAAGGATGGAGGGCTATAGTGAGGTGCGAAGGGACGTGGTATAGACTCCATGGATGCAATGATGACTCAACTTGGATGCTCGAAACAAGGGCGACTCGATGGTGGTGCCACACAGTACAGGCCCCAAGGGGGGACCATGGAAGCATGAGTACAAGATGGGAACTCATGACGAAAATCGACACGAACGTGGACAAGTAAGGGAGCAATATGGTGCCCCAAGTACAAGTGGCGTAGGTGAGGAAATTCGATTTTAAATGGAGGTGAGGTAACTTCGCGAGGACGAAATGGGTCCTGGTGCAGTAGGAAAAAATAAAACAACAGATGCTGGCTATCTAAAAGAAAATAAAACATGCATTTTCGAGGGGAAATGCTAAGGGTAATATTTCTTAAGATAGCGTGCATTGCGAGGGTTAGGAAGGGGATGACCTTCAAAATCCTCTAAGAGGTATGCCCCTTTGCCAAGATCCTTACTAATGATGTAAGGGCCTAGCCATAATGAGTCAAACTTCCCATGACCCAGAACATCATGGGCCTGGTCGTAGACTAGAACAAGGTCGCCTTCGTGAAAAGTGCGAGGCTGGACTTTTCGGTCATACTGAGCTTTGGTGCGTTTTTTGGCCGCTTCCATGGTTTGTAAGGCAATACGGCGGTCTTCGGAGGCACTCTCAAGCATGATAAGTCATTGTTCTAGTGGTTGGGTGTCAGGGAGAAGTTCAACGGCTAGTTGCAGAGAAGGAATTTCACACTCGATCGGTAAAACTGCCTCCTCTCCAAAAACGAGGTGGAAAGGGGTGAACCCGGTGGCGGTTTTAACAGAGGTTCGATAGGCCCATAAGGCAGGAAAGAGCATGAGATGCCAGTTGGTTTTGTGCTTATTCACTGTTCGTTGAAGCATGGTCTTGAAGGTTTTGTTGACTGCTTCAACTTGGCCATTACCTTGGGGGTAATAGGAGGAGGAATACTGGTGCTCAAAACCCAACATTGAGGATAGCTCACGCCATATCTCATCTTCAAAATGTCTGCCATGATCAGAGACCAGTTGCTTGGGAACCCCGAAGCGAGCTATAACATGGTTAAAGAAAAAGAGGGCCGCGGTAGCTGCCGTGTTGTTGAACGTTGGCATGGCCTCGGCCCATTTGGTGAAATAGTCGACCGCCACGATGATATACTTGTGGCTACTAGAGGATGGCGGGCGACACTCCATAAAGTCGATGGCCCATTTACAGAAGGGACCAGTGGAGACGACCGGATGGAGGGGAGCTGGTGGAGCTCTCGCCTTAGGGGCGAAATGTTGGAAATTGGGACAGTGTTTGACTGCCTCGATGCAATCACTGAAGAGGGAAGGCCAAAAATACCCGGCGCGCATTATTTTTTGGGCAGTAGCGAGACCGGAGAGGTGGCCACCGCAAGCGCCGCTATGGCAGGCATTAAGGACCTGTTCAGCTTCAGCGTGTGTGAGGCAACGACGAAGGACCGTATCAACCCCGCGACGATAGAGGTCGTCACCGATAAGAAGGTATCGGGGGGCTTGGTGTTGGATACGTCGGCGAGCCTCACGGTCAAGGTGGAGGGCGAAATTTTGGGTTCGCAAATAAGTAAGAATATCGCCGTACCATGGGTCATCGGAAGTAATGGCAAACAGGTGTTCATCAGGGAAATCGTCATTAATGGGAGGGTCTTGCGATCCGGTAGGTAATTCAGAAATGAGCTCAGCGAGGGCTAAGCCTTTCTTAATTTTTGGGGTGACAAATTCAAGGTCGAATTCCTGAAGAATAACGACCCAACGGGCGTACTTCCCAGTAAGTATACGACGACTCAATAGGAAGGCCATAGGGTTGGAATTTGTCACAACCTTGGTGGAGCGCAGGAGGATATAATGACGAAGTTTTTGGACTGAGAACACGACAGCCAGCGCTAATTTCTCGTCATAGGAGTATGAGACAGGGGGTCCCACAAGGTTCTTACTGACATAGAAGATCACATGCTCAATGCCATGGTCATCCTCTTGGATAAGGAATCCAGCGACCGAATAGGTGGAAGCAGAGATATATAGGATGAAGTCCCGATTAAAGTCGGGAGGGCGAATTAAGGGAGCAGATGTGAGAGCCTGCTTGAGGGCATCGAAAGACTTGTGAGCATGGGTATCCCAAACAAATGGGATGTGAGAGCGTAGGAGTCTAAGGAACCCGTGTGCGGTGGTGGCATAGTCAGGGACGAACCGACGGAGAAAATTAGCTTTGCCTTGGAGGCTTTGGAGCTGGCGGAGGGTACGCGGGATGGGGAGTTCAAGAATGGCTTGAACTTTCAAAGGGTCAAGAGTGATACCGTCCTTAGACACGATGAAGCCTAGGAGACGGCCGGCAGGAACGCAAAAAACGCATTTCAACGGGTTAAGGCGGATATTATACTTGCGACATCGGAGAAAAATGGTGCGCAGATCATGTAGGTGTTGCGCCCGATGCTTAGAACGCGCCGTGAGGTCGTCTAAATAGGCAAGGATAATATGAGCTAAGTCGTGGAAGCAATAAGACATGGCCCGTTGAAAGGTGGCGCCGGCGTTTTTGAGGCCGAAAGGCATGACCCGGTAAGCAAAAGTTCCCCACGGACTAATGAACGCGGTTTTTAGTTGATCAGCAGGATGGATAGCAATTTGGTTATATCCGGAGAAACCATCCATGAAGGATAGGACCTCATGCCCCGCACACTCGTCAATGATTTGGTCGATGAACGGTGTGGGGAAGTTGTCTTTGGGACAAGCTTTGTTCAAGTCGCGAAAGTCCGTGCAGACACGAATGGTGCCTTGTTTCTTGAGAACAGGAACGGGGTTAGAAACCCAAGTGGTGTATTCAATGGGGTAAATGAAACCAGCCTGCTTGAGCTTATCGATTTCGGCTTTGATAGCGTCACGTTGGGAAGGATGAATGGGTCTCATCTTTTGTCGGACTGGTTTGGCATCAGGCCAGGTGTCGATATGATGTTCGACAATGGCAGGATCGAGTCCGGGCATTTCAGAATAGGACCAGGCGAAGATATCGCGGAAGTATTTGAAAAGCTTGGTGTAAGTTTCAATTTCTTTCGGGGTGCATTGGGCACCCAAGGTGATGTATTCTTCTATTCCTGGTTTGACCGAAATGTCAACTTTGATGGTAGACGAGATATTGGCCATGTTTCCTTCTTCGAAAGCATCAGGTGCAGGGATGGGGTTTTTGAACCAATCGACTGCATGAGGAATGAAGTCTTTGGTTTCCACAGCGTACTGGTCATGGGACTGCTGTGGGAGGAAATATGCGCGATGGTGCATATCATCCCAGGGAAAGTCGGGGTTGGTCATGGCTTCCATGATGTCTTCATCAGATTGGAAGATGGGAAGACTGGAGGAAGGTGGGACACCCGAGGAAGTAGTGGTGGGGGACGGGTCATCATGAGGAGAAGGGCTCGGATGGGCGATATCAACAGATCCAAGGTCGGCTGAGGAGCTGAGGGGATCGGTAGGTTGAGTGGCCGGTGAATTATTTCTCAAGGATGATGACATGTACAAAATGGTGGTTGAGGGCTCCGTTGGCGTAATAGTGGGAGGCGGAATGTGAATGGGGGTAGGAATGTCCTCTGGTCCGATCGAAGCGGCCTTGAATTGGCGGTACACGTCCAAGGAGGAACGATACTCGTCAAGGCGGGGACAGAGGTCGGTGTAATGGCCGTGAAAATCGCACAAGGCACAAGGGTGGTTTGTGCGCAAGTGTTTGAGTTTTGGGAGGGAGTCGGGGATAGTGACATAGACTTCTGGGATATCAGAGTCGGGGAATGTCTCGTTGACCAGAAGCTTGAGGTGCGGCAATTCAGGACACATGTGAGTGGCGTGACCGACGATATCACACAAAGCGCATTGAATGGCGGGCTTTGGTGGTCGTGGGGGGGTAAGAGTTGTCGGAGCGGCCTGATCCTGATGGGTTGCCCCCTTACGAGCTTTGCCTTTCTTCCCAGGAGCCGTCGCAACAGGAGAAGGGTCCTGTGGAGGTGCTGGGGGCACAGTGGCTACGGAGGAAGCGAGGGGGACCGGTTGAACCGGTGTCAAAGCCATGTAAGGTTTGGGGTGCCCAGGGGGAGTGGCGGCTGGGGGATCAAGGTACCAAACCGGAATGCCCAAGGTCAAGTTAGGGAGGGAGAGGGTGGCCATGACGGGGACAAAATATACTCTGGGAGGGGGAGCTAAGAAAGGGATCTGCCCAGCAGGGAAATGACCAGGAGGGACGGCTCCAAGATGGTTAAGGCCAGGGGGGACTGATCCGGGAGGATAAAGGGGTTCAGGGATACCAGCTGTAGGGGGAGGGCCAGAAGGAGGAGGTCTGGCTGGCTAAGATGAATGGCTAGGAGCAGGTTGTAGAGAGCGGGGGGGAGGTTGCTGACTAGCCGAGGCAGGCCGCTTATGGGCAGCCTGAGACAATTGCATCATGCAAACATTCGACAAGCTGGAATCAGTGACCGGAGGAGGGGGAAGATGAGGGAAAGTACCAAGCAAGGTGGAATCTTTGTAGACGCCGGGGGAGACACTGGTCAGAGAATCGACGGTTTGCTTATTGGCTACAGAAGAGATGGTCGTCTCAGATGAGGTCTGAGACGGCGGCTCATGATAAGATAGCTGGTCAATAGTGACTATATTCCCATTGTGTGGGAAAGACATCTTGCGGAAAATCGCGGATGGAACAACAGACATGCCATAGGTGTAGCTTCGCCCCAATAGAATGTTGTAGTCTAGAGGGGCGTCAATGACTTCAACGTCAACGCAAACGGTCTTACCGGCGAGGGTGATGGGACAGTTACAAAACAGGCCAATAGGCTGGGAGGCATGACCGTCCCACGCTCGAAGGGTGATCGTGGACGAGGCCATCTCAGGGGATCCGAGTTGCTTCCAAACCGAAGCGGACATCACGCAGGTGGATGCCCCCTCATCAATTATACACCGGGATACAGTGGCATTCCGGATTTTGACTGGGATTTGGAAAGCGACGGAAGGAGGAAGAGGGGGATGGTTCGATTGAGTGGCGTCGAAAACAATCATTTGGTCATCAGCAGGATCAACAGCGCCCACGGCAGATAGTAGAGCCTTATTTTGGGAAGGGCACGACTGGAGGAGTTCCAGTGTGGAAATGGCAGCAGGGGATTGCGCCAAATCATCTACTATACTATACGACTGAGCGGCTCGACCGGAAGAAGCATTTCGGCGTAATGGGCCCTTTGGAATCTTTGGATGAACCTCAACTTTGGGTTGAGGGATGTGTAAAGGGCCACTGGATGTCGAAAGAGGCTCTGTCGAACCTGAAGAGGGAGGCTCGGGAGCAGACGGAGCAGGAGGCTTGGGGTACTGGCGAGACCGAGTTTGAAGGTGAATGTCGACGGAAGGGGAGGGATCGGAGTGCATCATAAGGATCTGGTAATCAGAGGAACCATAAATGGATGATGGGGTGGCTATATGGCTGTCGGGGGGTTGGGTAGCCACGAATCCCTGTTGAGGGAAAGGATCAGTGAACACAGCTGGCTGGGTAGTGGCCACATTAGGAGGAGCATGAGGGGAGGCGTGTTGTCCGCGCAATGTGGCTTGAGACTCCCACATCTGTCGCATCTAGGGTAAGAGAGGACAATCGTGAGTGTAGTGACCGTAAACGCCGCAACACGAACAGGGCTTGTTTGTGCGAAGCGGCCTGTCCGGCCTGGGCGGAATGCCCTGAGGCTGGTTGCTAGTGTTAGGGTCCACACCAGAATTGGGTCCTCGGTTACCGGGGGCAGATGGGTTCTGGTTGCCTCTCCGCCTTCTTTGAGAAGAAGGGGGATTAATCGTACCCTGCTGTGCAAATACTTGCCCTGGAGGGGGTTGTAAGTGCTGTTGCGGGTTGTGAGGAGGCAAGGGAGGCGGAAGCGCATATGCTGGAGGAGATGGCGCACCAGGCTGTGGATAAAGGTAAGGGTTGGGTTGGGCGACATTGAGGTAAGTAGGAGGTTGAGCAAAAGGAGGAGGCATGCCGTATCCTGGATACATGTTGCCGGGAGGGGGAAGAGTGCTTGAGGTGCTGGCCCCTCCCTGAGGGAGACCATAGCCCATAGGAGGGTGAGCAGATGGATGGGAAAGAGATCCAACAATACCGTCGGCGGAATGAGATGCCCCCGGGGCGTTAGCGCCACCGGGCCTGGGGATGTCAGGAAGAACGGTATAAACATAACCAGATTGAGCGTAGATCATGTCATATTTTAAAGCTATTTGGAGGGCGGCTTCTTCAGATTGAGGAAAGTGAGAGGCGACATCTTTGCCGATGGGAGACGGGAGGGTGCGAAGGAACCAGTCCATGTAAACCCGATCTTCAAAGGGAGGGGCTCGACATAAGCCCCGTCTTCGTCGCCATTCCTGAACATGGGCAGAAAGGCGTGTGGAAGAGGATTGCTTAAATGAAGTCAAGAGCTCCGTGCCAGTGTCGTATCGGAGAGGGAGCTGGAAGTACGACAAAAAGGCTTGGGCAAGAGTCTCGAACGTGGTATGGGACGAAGTGGCCTGTTCGACATACCATTTAGAAGCTTCGCCGGTAAGCGTGCGTTGGAACAAACGAAGACGGATGGAGTCATCGGTAATGGAATTGGAGGAACACCACATGTGGAAAGACTGGACGTGATTGGTTGGATCTTCTCCATTAAGGCCCTCGAACTTAGGGATATCAGAGGGCAGCTTGGTGGGCATAGCGGGCCAGGTAGCATTGTGGTGAATGGGGTCATTAATCAACTGATGGAAATCGGGGAGGCCGAGGCCTGCAATGTACGGCAGCACAGGGGTGGCCGGAGTAGTGGTTGTGACGGTTCCGCTAGAAGTAGGGCCGGCATTGGGGCCGGGAGAACCGCTAGCATTAGGCCCTGGTCCAGACATGGTGAAGGTAAAAGGGGGAGAACCGGAAGGAGAAGGGGGATCCGATGAATCAGGAGAGGAGTCGGAGTGCGGACTCGAAGGTGGACTGGCTCGACGACGGCGGTGCGGAGCAGGTCGATCAACCGGAAACTGAGGATGAAGGCCAAGAAGTCTCCGGGAAAGGCGCCTTGGGGGCGCAATGATGACAGGAAGAAGGAAACCGACAAGGGCAGAAGGGGACAGAATCAAGAAAGGTCAAGGGCAGATAAGGTGCAGTGACAATTGATTTTAGAGTCTTTGCCAGGCGGTGTTAACCAGGCGCTTCTTCACTTAGGGTCAGTGTGTGGCGTGCGTTAATTTTAATTTTTAAACCCTTTCCGTTGTTGAGAGCAAGAAAAAGTGTGCTGCGTAGCTGAAAATAAACCTACAGAGAATAGAATATAACACTGAAATAACAGAAAAATAACAGCTACGTATGCATCTATCTAACCCAAGAAGGTGGTTCTCTCACAACTATGCTGAAAAGAAAGGGAAAAACTATGTAAAACACACATAAAGGGAGCTCAACAGATCTAGGGTCAAGGGGGACAGAGATCTGGAGGATAAAGCTGCAGGCAAGAGGTGCAGATCACAGCCAAGAGACAGAGGCAAGGTGGCTGGAAAAAGGAAGGAAATCAGCAAAAAACCGGAGGGGCAAGGCGGAGGCCTTCAAAGGAGGTCCAAACAAAACGACAAGGGGTGATTTGAAAGGAAAAGAGGCTGATTTCAAAGGATCTGAAAGGGAGGTAACAGATCTGGAAAAGAGGGGGCTGAAGCTCTGAAAAACCGACGGCTGAAATAGCTAAAACTCTTCCACGAAAAGTGGAGGGTACTAAAGCCCTAAGGGGCTGGTTTCCCACTTAGATGAGTAAAAACAGATCAGATCTTGGTCAAGGCGGGCGAGACGAGTGGAAAACCACCGCGGCGCGAGCGGAACCCGGAAAAATTGCGGGGAAAAATCTTTGGAAAAAAGGCGAGGGTCGCGGTTTCGGCTTTGGTCGGAGTTCGAGTCGCGAGAAAACGGTCGAAAATCGTGCTGGAGGTCCGGAGTCGCGAGGTTTAAGGGCCAAAAAGTCGGCCACATTCCCCGTTGTCTCGGCGGCGGATTTTGAGAAAAGTTGCCGTCGATTGCGGTGATGTCGCTTACACGCAATAGGGCCAGAAACACACGGAAGTTAGAAATTTTAGGTTTTAGGGTTTTATGTGAGAAAAATGACATGAAAAGAGAAAAACTAAGCAGCTAAAAAAGAAGCCCTAGGGCCTGAAGTAGCTGGATATGCAGGAATATGAAAAACGACAGCGGTCGTAATTTAAAACCCGTGTGGAGTCGCCATTTGTTAGTATGAATTCTTCGTCGAAGTGTACAAAAAAGAACCACTTTAGCTACGCATAACTAATAGCCCTAACAACAATAGAGGCTGCAAAACATCTTCCTATCTACAATTAGTAGTTAAAATGCTGCAACAAACAGATCTATAAATGGAAAGACATTAAGCAGAAAAGTAAAGAGTTTGCTCCATGCATCCAACAGACAAGACAAGAACACGATTTTGAATGAATTTTTATATTACAGGGCACCTGGGAGGAAACAAGAAGGTGTATCCAGATCTCCTCAATGGGATGGGTTCTTTGTAGTCCTCGGCACTTCAGATCTAAGCTTTCTCTCTCTTGTAGATGTAGAAAACCCAATGTAGAAGATAGAGCTCAATGGGAGCAAAAATGGTAGGAATGAGACCAAGTGTATAGATCCAGAGTGATCTAGTAGGCAACAAAAGGTGAAGAATGATGGGGAAAACCCTCCTATTTATAACAAAATATTGGGTCATTCTAGATCTTAGTGCATGATTAAAATAATGTTAATCAAATCTAGATCCACCTCTATGGAATATTTTATTATTATTTGTTGGAGGGAAAGGGTGTTTGACTTGGGTCAAATCCCTTTATTAGTGAAGAATAAATAAATAAATGATTTATTTATCTTTTTAAGGAAGTGGTTGGGATATAACCAAATAAATAATGATTTATTTGATTAATGGTGGTTGATTTGGTCATATTTAACAAGGAATATTATTAAATAATTATTCCTAGAAAATAATAAGATAACTATGGGTTCATCTCATTAATTTCTTTGTTTTTGGGTTAAACATGATTGGGAATAATAATTAAATTATGGTTTAATTAATTATTCCATGAGGAAAATCAAACAAATATAGGTTTGTTTAATATTTCCTTTTGGGGTTTCCTGATTTAACATAGTGAAAGTAGTTTTACTTAGGGTAAAACTGGTCTTACATGGTGTACTTGGGTCCATCTAATGATAATAAGTTAGATGACTAAAAAATGGTGTAACACCTACGGCTTGGGATATATCGCAATCCCATTGTTGTAATCTCTTCAAATTCAGAGGAGACCTTGAGGACACACCAACGTAGTAGGGGCTAGGATATTAAACTTTTTCTAGGATTAGTTTGTCTCAATATTAATGCCCTAGGTGGCCCAACGTGACTAGACCTAGAAGAAAGAGGAAAAGGCGAATATTTATATTTTAAAGTGACCACCTGTTGATGGATCAGTGCCAAATTCCTCTTGTGGATATGGATTCAAGGAGAACTATGAATATGGATATTGTTTCTTGTTTAAGGAGGCTCTCAAAATGAACTTCATCTAATGTTAATGTAAGAGAAGAAAAGTAACCTTAAAAGCGTTTATAATTCATTGCAAATGGAGAAGGTTTGTCGAGATAACTTCGGTCTCTAGGTAAATTTGTTCATCAAACATGGCCCATACATAGAGACAAGCTAAATAGAAACACAAATCCACATTAATGTCATAAATTCATGCCCCAATTAGCCCTAAAATAGCGAAAATATCATGATCAATGTATTCAACAAAGTAAAATAAAATACCATCAAAATTGTACTTACATGTAATAGGAGATATCCAACCATCAACATATTTGAAATATAAGAAGCTCCAAGATAAGAAGACCCAATCCACACATCAAAATTCATCCATGAACCAAAATTATCCTCCAAGAAGAAATGCAAAGTTCTCAAGAGAGAGAATGATCCAATTCATGTGATGATAAAAAATAAATTCATACAACTCCTATTTATACACTCATTAGCAGTTCAAATTACCTATTTGGACCTACATTAGCCCCTAAAATAAAATAATGTGCAAATTATCTAACTTTTGGAGACAAGCCAACCAAACTAACTCACAAATAAACAATAAGCCTCTCAAGAGGTCAAATAATAATATATGCATGTCATAGGGCCCTCCAAGAGGCTTGATGAGATCCATAAGTGCCATAATGATGAACAAGATCCTCAAAAGTGATGAACAAGGGGGCGGCCCTTTGTTCTCCAAACAATAAACATGTGGTGCTCCCAGTGGGTGTGGGGGCACACCAATGAACTCATGGGTCTCCAAGTGAGTCGAAGATCAAGGACATGGACCTTGATGCCAAAATAACCCTAGCAGTTATCCCCTATCCCAAATTGCACAATCAAGAGATCAAGGACATGGACCTTGGTGCCATTAATCTCCTTTTCCTTGAAAATTCTTGGAAAGGTAAAGGCCCACGCTCCATACCAGAAAATCAAGCCAAAATTCTTAGTAAAGCCTTTCTCAAGTCTTGACAACAAGCTTAGAAAATATCCCATGGAAAATCTAGTTCCAATCCTCTCGATGTCCATTTTCCACCAGTCAAAGAGAAAACAAATACACACTAGGAATATAAGAAGTAAGGGAGAAAGAGAAATCAATATATCCTAGAGGAATTAGGAGAGATCCTAGTCAAATTTGGTATAATCAAACTGATTTAAGAGGTTTATCCCTCCTATTCCACCCCTCCAAAATGAAAATTATATCTTGGAATATTAGATGCCTCAACAAAAAAAGGAAACCATTGCATCTAAAAGAAGGAGAAATGATAATACAAACTTCTTGTTAACTTATGAGACAAAAAAGAATAGCGAGTCCATCGACCAGTTGGTCAAGAAATGGGATAAAACTACCAATTTGTTTCAATAAATTCATAGGGGAAATTAGGGTCTCTTTCCATACTATGGAAAACTCAAAAAGTTATTGTTCTTATACTTTTCACCTCCTTCCACGTTTTGACCATTCAATTTCAACTATTGGGATCATTAGAAACTTGCTTCTTGTCAAATGTTTATGGTCACACACTCTCCAAAGATAAATTCGATTTTCTACAACCAATTAGGCCCACCTACCTCCTAATATCCTCAATGTGATCGATCTTAGGAGGGGAATAATATATGATAAAATACATTAAGGAGAAGAAGGGAGGAATACACAGGTTGGATGGTGAATCCACCCTCTTTTGGGAAACAATGGATTCCTCCAACCTGGTAGATATGGATATGAAAAATGAGCTACATGCTTGGAACAATTGTTGGGGAGGATGATAATAAAGATAATCCTGTCTAGATAGGTTTATCATCTCCAATAACATAATGGTTCACGATATATTCATGGACACCTCCACTCTTCCTAGCCACAACTTGGAAAACTCTCCAATTTAGTTGGAGATGGATATTATGGCACACCCAAAGAATAGGCCCTTAAGAGTGGAATGGTTTCGGATTCAATACCTATACTTTCAAGAAAATATTAATAAATGGTGGAACAAAGTAGACATTGTTGAAGGAATTTAAGTACATACTACAACAAAAGCTCAAACACAAAAAATCAACTCGAATTCTAGAATAAGGAAAAAATCAGTGATATTCTTCTCGCTAAATAGGATCTCAAAACTCATATGGAAGTGTTGCAATAAGAATCCATATTCCAAGGTTGACCAGATGAGCTAATCGTAAGTACGAGTCCTACCACAACTTGAAGAGCGGCACTAGTAGGAAGAAATCTTTTGACAAAAATATCATGGCTTCAATGGATAAAAATTGGGGAAAGAAACAAATGATTTTTTCACAATTCTATGTTGCATCATAGGAATCATTAGCACTCAAACTAGTAGGGGACCATAAAAGGGACTCCTAATCGGGAAACTGCTAGGTTAAGGGAAACGATGGAGACTTGGCCCATTGTCACCACAACTAAGAATCCCTACTCTTTACTGACTTTCACCGATGAGAGGAGACCCGGTATTAAGAAGTCACTTATAAAGGGTGGATCAAAAAATATATATGAAGTGATCTTAAAGACCCCTTTCCTTAGAATAGGATTATGAATGGAGCTTGCTTGCTCTTTACGCAAGGTACAAGACTTTCTAGGAAAAGAAAGTGAGGATTTGAGGGTTAGGTGAAAGGATTATGATTTGAGATTTTTTTTCCCAATCTCTACAATCCTTATAAAAGTTGGATTCTTGAGTTGTCATTGATGAATTGTCTTTGGTAAAAAATGGGACCACACAAGACCAAGTGGACCCAGTCTAGGTTAAGGGGAGGAAATTTATCAATCAATGATGATATCGACCTAAACAAGGCAAGGGGAAGGATCAAAACAATATTTTTTACTTAAATTTGTGTAAATGATCCTATGAGGTGCTAGCCTTGGGAACACCAGGGCATATTTTGATCTCAAACCTATAGCTTGGCATATCTCGTAATCCCACTGTCGTAATCTATTCAAATTTGGAGGAGACCTTTAGGACACACCAGCGCATTAGGGGCTGTGATATTAAAATTTTTCTAGGATTAGTTTTTTGGGAAATTAATGCCCTAGGTGGCCCAACATGGATAGACCTAGAAGAAAGAGGAAAAGGTGAATATATAGGTTTTAAAGTGAGCACCTTTTGATGGATCAATGCCTAATTCCTCTTGGGGATATGGAGTCAAGGAGAACTATGAATATGGATCTTGTTTCTTGTTCAAGGAGGCTCTCAAAATCAACTTTGTCTAATGTTAAGGTAAGAGAAGAAAAGTGACCTTAAAATAATTTATAATTCATTGCAAATGGAGAAGGTTTGTCGAGATAACTTCAATCTCTAGGAAAAAAATTTCATCAAACATAGCCCATAAATAGAGACAAGCTAAATAGAAACACAATTCCACATTGATGTCGTAAATGCATGCACCAATTAGCCATAAATTAGTGAAAATATCATGATCAATGTATGCAACAAAGTAAAATAAAATAGCATCAAAATTGTGCTTACATGTAAGAGGATATATCCAACCATCAACATATTTTAAATATAAGAAGCTCCAAGATTAGAAGGCCCAATCCACACATGAAAATTCATCCATGATCCAAAATTATCCTTCAAGAAGAAATGCAAAGTTCTTAAGAGAGAGAATGATCCAATTCAAGTGATGATAAAAAATGAATTCATCCAACTCCTATGTATACACTCATTAGCAGTTCAAACTACCTATTTGGGCCTACATTAGCCCCTAAAATAAAACAATGTGCAAATTAGCTAACTTTTCATGACAAGCCCAACAAACTAACTCACAAATAAAATAATAAGCCTCTGAAGAGGTCAAATAATAATATGTGCATGTCATAGGGCCATTCAAGAGGCTTGATGAGGTCCATAAGTGCCATACTTATGAATAGGATCCTCAAAAGTGATGGAAAAGGGGGTGTCCCCTTGTTCTCCAAACAATAAACATGTGGTGCTCCCAGTGGGTGTGGGGGCACACCAATGACCTCATGGGTCTCCAAGTGAGTCGAAGATGCCTGTAGACCATATGTAAGGGCTCCGATGATGGAATAAATGATGCCATGTCAGCGTACAAGCCTTGGGACACTTTCCAAGTGTGTGGTGCACTTGTGGTGCCATCTAGGCATAGTGTACCAAATGTATCTTCCTCGTCCAAAAGGTGGATATCAAACAATATCTAAACATCTATGGGTATCCATGGAGTGTTATCTACTATTGTATAGGTGCATGGCTCTCTACACAGACCCTACATGTTCCAATGTAGTCCTCTAGGGGTTAGGACCTTGTATAGGGAGACCAAACCCATAATGAGCACCGTCTGCAATCCTGCATAAGATCCAATGTGTTCCCTAGCCTTCCAGCACAACAAGTCATTAAAGTAATTGAGTAAAAGTGTTTACAAACCATGGAAAACAATTGGACACTTCATAATGGCATGCCCTTCCATAGTGGGCTTTGGTATGTGCTAATGTCTCCAAGCTCCAAAGGGGGTTAGCCGAGTACCTTATTAGGTGGTTTCTACCTTTAGAGGGGATAGTATGCCCTAAGCACATCCCTAAAACGGTGGTGGGATGTGATAAAGAGGTGAATGGAATAGGGAATGAGGGGTGCAATATTGGGCCACATATTGGGGAACAAGGGCAGCTAAAATAAGGGAAGCCCACACCTGGGTATATAATGTATAGGATGGAGAAATCATGGTACATGAGGTGCCCTGACCTTGATTTTTCCACCCTTGTTTATATTCCTTTTTCCTTTTATGATTTTTCTTTGATTAACTCCTTAGGGCTCAAAATATAGGAGCATGATGTGTAATATATAACAGTGGATACCCCCTTTTTGGTGGGGAAATTCATTTCCCTCCAGGGGTTGGGACAATCATGGGTTCTTCAATGATAAAGGAGGCTCATCTAGGGCCTATGGAACCAGGGTGATGTGCATATATATGGGGTAGAGCTCATGCATTGGCTTTTGAAAACGTGGTAAATATATTTGTTCATGCCATCTTTTGCATCTTGTGGTAAATTTTCCCGTTGAATGTGGCCATTTATACTTTTACTTTTCTTTTTAGCTGCTTCAACCTCCAGGGAATCTTTCCAAGCCTGACCCAAGGTGGGGGATGTATAAATTTTAATACAATTATGTATGGCTTGGATTCTCCCTATCTAACAATTATATGCCACTGTTAAATAAAAATCCTTCTACTTAAATTCTTGCGGAAATTTAATCGCCAATTGCAAACACATGAATAAATTTCAATCACACATAACGCAGATGATTTTATCGGGAAAGAATAAAGATGAAAACCCCAGTATTATATATTATGTATATATCTTGGATCATGAAACAATATCATAAAAAACTCTAATCCAAGAGCTCTTAGTACAATATATAATCGTCTCACACTTTCATAAAAAAATTGGCTCACACATGCACCAATTTACTGCCTCTTGACAACCTGCCTCCACTGTGCAATCCCTGCTGATCACAATCCATGAATGTATTCGATCTTGCCTTGCCTTCACTGCGCAATCCTCATTGGAATCTCCAATGTGTGTGTGGTTGCATGAGTGCACCCACTAATGTCACAACATATAGTCAAACTGTCCCTTTCACCTATCTCTCAACTAGGTCTCCACTGGATCTGAAATGCATGTAGTTAACAGTAGTAAATCTTCAGTTGCATGTGAGATCATTCCATGTGAATTAATTTAATATTTAATTCATTGATCTCTCACTAGTGTATATTTAGTTACAACTAGTTACAAATAGCACAACTAAGTTTAACTCACTTAACTTAGTTAAACTACTTTACAACTCACATAACTACACATCCAACTCTATTACAACTTTGTATCACTCAGTTACAACGAAGTCCACTTGCATGTCCCACCAACCAACCTTAGAAATCATAATTCCTTTAGTCAACTGGTTTTCCACAACAGTTAACTGAAATCAAGTGCTTCAAGAGAATAGATTATTATTTATTGTCTAATTATTATTAAGAGATAATAATAATCAACATGCATTCTCTTTTTAGACATGCGATCTGTAAATAGACTTCGCCCATATATCTAAAAATAGAAACTCATATATAAATAGAATTTTCTCAACCATCTAAAATAGACTTTGCTCAACATTCTAAAAATAGACATACACCTAAAAATAGCCTGCGGGACCCACCTAGTGTAGGTGCTTAATTTTTGCTAGGATCATCATCTTGTTGAATCTCAACACTCCCTCTCAACAAGAAATGGATTATCCTTCACCCCGATCTTGCCTCTATGGTATTCGAACTTGCTCCTGGTGAGCGCCTTCATTAGAATATCTACATCCTGATCTTCTATAGGCCCTGTACTAAAGCAACATGATCTTCTGCTGCACACAATCTCTGATATGATGATACCGGATATCTATATGCTTAGATCTATCATGAAACACAGGATTAATTGAGAGTTTAATGCAACTCTGATTATGACAATGAATCACTGTAGGATCTAAATGAGAAACAAACAAACCAACCAGGATCTTTCTCATCCAGATAGCCTCACACGTAGCTTGACTTGCTGCCATGTATTCTGCTTCCGCTGAACTGAGTGCCACAGATCTTTGTTTCCTGCTGTACCAAGAAATATTTGTAGATCTGATACTGAAGACCCCTCCTGATGTGCTCTTTCTGTCCGTTGGGCTACCCACCCAATCTGCATCTGTGAAGCCATGCAACTTCACCTCATCCGTCTGTTTGTACCATAAGCCGTACTCAGATGTGCCCCTGAGATATCTCAGGACATGCTTGCTCGCCTTCCAAAAGAGCTTGGTAGGCTTACCCATCACTTGACTAATCTGGTTCACCACATAGCATATGTCTGGTATTGTATTTACTAAATTCATTTGTGAACCCACTAACTGTCGATAGACAATAGCATCCACTACCTCTCTAGATGTAGCGTCCTCTTTCCTCCAGTTTCCTGGAAGAGGAGTATCCATGGGTTTGCAACCCTCCATGTGAAACTTACCCAATATCTCCCTTTCATACTTGGCTTGAGACACAAAAATTTCACCATCTCGCTGCCATATTTCCAATCCAAGGAAATAATGAAGGAGGCCCATATCCTTCATCTCAAACTCCTTTGCAAGGTCCTCCTTGCATGAGTGTATCAGTTGCTCATCACCAGTCAGTATTAAATAATCAACATAAAGAAAAATGATTAAAAGCTTACCCTCCACCACAATTTGGTATAGGTTTGCATGCCTCACTCCTGGTGAAGCCAAGTCCAGTGAAATAGCTGTCGATTAGAGTGTACCAAGCATGGGGTGCTTACTTCAACCCATACACCGCTCTTTTGAGTCTCCACACATGCGACTCGCTTCTGAAGATCTCAAATCCTTTAGGCTGCCAACCCATTTGCGCTGAGAGAGAAAGGATGGTCCTTATGGAAGAATACTGTGTGACAGGTGCAAACGTTTCTTCATAATCAATCCCCTCGATCTGTGAGAATTCTCGGGCCACAAATATTGCCTTATACTTCTCAACACTCCCATCAACAGCTTGCTTTACCTTGTAGATCCATCTTGAACCTACCACTGATTTATCAACCGACCTTGGAACAATTTCCCAAGCACTATTTCTGACAATGGAGTCATACTCCTCCACCATTTCATCTACCCATGTGGGCTCTTGCACTACTTCCTGAAAGGAAGATGGCTAAATCACAATACATTTGCTAATGAGAGCCATGTATCCTGTTGGGGTTCCCATGTTTTGGCCAGGTTGGAAAGACCAAAAGATGAGACAACATCAAAACCACTTTCAGACCTCAGGATCTAGCCCTCCTGGGTCTAGAGAGGGATCTCTCTATGATATGTCGAAGGATATGACTTTGAAGCTCAGTGTTAAGGTATTAGGCTAGTTATAAGGCTCAGGGTTTGTTTGTTTGATTGTATGTTTGGTTGTTGGGAATCAGGAAAGAAGGGTTCAATATGAGACAAGGATGAGCAAAGAGGATTTTAGACAAGGGAGAGATACTCCAGGGAACATTCAAGACCATTGGGAAATGGAGTCAGGAAAGGTTTTACTTGCTATCCAATGTGCAGGCTTTCAGTTGGGCTAGTCATCTAAAGCTTTGGATCCTAAAGTTGATAGTTGGTATGAAATGGTAAGAGAGGAGGAAACAAATAATACTGAGAATACAAAACTAAAGACCTGAGATCAGAGAGAGAATTTGAACTCTCAATGCTTTGGCCCCCAGCTTGAGGGATCTTAGAAAGGTCGGCTGGTTGCACAAGGATCCTAGTGGATAGGGCTAACTCTGATCCCCAGTGTTCCCAAATCTTCTAGCTAAATCCTAACAAGAACATCTAAGAATAGATTCATTAATCCATACATCAGCTAGAAGGAAATAACATCCACTACACTGGTTAGATCAATTGAAACCAAACCTTAGATAGAACATATAACAGAAAACATTGAAGGCAAGGAGAGCAGAAACATAGGGTACCTAACAAGGGTAAATCCTATGCCAGATTTCTGATGCAAGCCAGTAGAAATGAAATGAAATGAAATAAAACATAGAGATAGAAAACATCACCACAACTTTAGATCAGGATCCAAAGAAATGTGCTTGTCATATTAAAGAGCAACACCAGTGAAGTACAACATTACCAATGGCTGAATATTTAGTCTGAAAGCATCTTCTTCTGCCTATCTTACAACTTTACACAGAGACTATGTCTCAAAAGAGATAGCTTGGAATTTCTCTGATAACTGATCAACAACCTTTACAATAATTTTCTTATGAGTTTTATAGCAAAAAGATGAGCCGAGGAGGTAGGTGGAAACTAAATGCAGCATTAAAACTTGGAAAAGAAAGAGGGCCGAAGCCCATTCTATTCAAACTCTGTGCATTTATCTCTGGCATGCCTTGGACGAAAGAATGATCTTCTTCAGGCTTCCGTTTACTCCGGTATGGCTCTGATGTATTATGGCTGCAGTACTCTGTAGTACCTTTGGTGAGTAAACAAAAGGGTAAATAAATGACAGTGAAGTCTGCCATACTGCATAATAAATGCTCTGGTAGCATCAGCACTGTGTTCAGTGTTGAAATCTCTTCGGGGACACGGTAATCAATGGGAACAATATGGGCTCTTTGTCCTTTCTCAAGCGGGAACATTCTGCTGATGTGCATAGGAATGCCTTAACTATGTACTGATACTCTTTGCCGCTTCGACCGTCTCTGTCAATTAAAATCGGGCTTTAATTGCGCCGGGAAGGACCTTGCACGGTCAAAATCTGTATTTTTAATGAAAATTGCGTTAAGATATCCTCCCGGGTTCTCCTCTGTACTTTTAAACTCTAAAATGATCTTTCTTTGGTTTTGTGCCACTGTAACAAAGATTGTGGATCATGGCGGCACCCACCGCCTGTATCCTGCAAAATACAAAACTCTGTTATGAAGTCCAATGCATGGGAGGGTGGATGGAGCGGAGGGTTATGAAGGTGGCGGTGCCGAGTGAAACAACGATGGAGAATGCGACAATATGGTGTGAACGGTGACTGGTAGGGTCCGCTATGAATGTACTGACAAATGGTAGGGATATGTAGTGAGACAGTGGAAAAAAGTACGCGGAGGCCGGGCGAAATGAAACTTTAATGCAATCAATACAAAACCCGAGTTGGAGCCTTTGAATGCAATACACAGAAAAACACGGAAAACACATGAAACAGTTTGGTGTGGTGGGACTCGGTCGTGGGTGGAGGGCGATTCGTTTAAGACCGTCAGATCTCAGGAGGAAGATCGACGGCTATGATCAAATCGGAGGGGATAAATGGGAGAGTCAGCAATCCGATTGAGTGATGGTGCGATTGGTTTAAGGCCGTTGGATCTTGGAACGGATGGACGACTGAGATGGAATCGGGAGATCGCAATTGGGGGGGGGGGGCAGGGGTGAAACGTTACAAAAGTTTCGATCGCGATTGGGAGTGGGGATGCGATTGAGCGCTAGTCGTTGGATCCAGGGGCCAAATCAACGGCTCTCATTCGATGGGAGGGAGATGGAGAGGGGTGTCGGGGAGATGGTGTGATCAGCGCTGAGCCGTCCGATCGGAATAGCAGACCAACGGTGTAGATTAGATCGGAGATCGCAATTGGGGGGTGCAGCCAAACCTTTGCGATTGCGATGGGGCGGGGAGTGCGATTGGCGTTCAACCATCAGATCGGAATAGTGGATCAACGGTGTAGATCGCATCCCAGGTCTTCATAACAAAACCCAATCACATCGGAACTTTTTCAATGTTACAAAGGAAACTGCCCACCCAACAGCTCCGATTGTGATAAGCGCCCAGGGCTTAAACACTTGGTCCTGGGTGCGGGTTACGTGGGGAAGTGGTTAGGGGCTGGTGGAAAAGGGGCTAGGCCCTATTATAAAGTTAAAAAGTGGGTTTTTACCCCCTTTAATGCAATATTTGGGGTTAGGAAGGGGAGCGATAAGGGGAAAAAAGGGGAACTTGGCCAAACAAAGGGTAAGGGTAGAATTTAAAGGGGATTTTGGGGAGATTTAGGAGGACTAAGGGAGAAATTTTGGGATGGAAAAGGGACTTTGAAAAGAGAAAAAAAGGGTAAAATGGGGAGTTCTGCAGAGATACAAGGGGCAAATAAAGGCTTTTTGGAGCACAATTTTTATCATCAGTAAGGCTTATTGACTAGAGAACAGCAGAGGAAAATAATCAGAGGGTGTAGAGCATGAAAAGGCTTCAAGGATGATGTGTTTCAGGGGAAATGCACTCCTTGAAGGCTCAAAAAGACAAATCAGCCACCTGCTTGCTTGTCAAGAAATTTATGGGGGGCTAACAGTGGCTCCACATGGGGATGGCTTCTTCTTGAAGGAGTCAAGAATTCAGAAAATGATCTTCGGTGTAGGCCAGATGCCTGCTGCTTCAGCCACCTTTCTTCTTTGATTTTTAGCTGCCACAAATATGATAGATCAGTAGAAACATTCCCAAACAATCTACCTACCCATCCTACAATCCTAGCATTTTTTCTTCTAAGGTGCATTTGAACTAGCAGACCCTTTACATCATTCATTTTAATAACAGAAAATAAACCTATTCTAAATCTACCCTTATTACTCCATGAGACCAGAATAGACTGTTGGTATCATATGTTTCTCTACCTAATCTAATATCTGCTGGGATTAAACTGTCCAACAGATTTATTCTCTACATTCTACAACAGAAATTTAAAAACAATCAAACTAGGATTATACAGTCTAGTTTGCTGTGGATCCAAGGCATAAAGATAATTGCACATGGACAGAAAATTACGAAAATTGAGAACAAAACTTTGAAGGCTTGAAATCTAAAGCTTGGAGTATCCTTCTTTCTTTGTGAGTCAAGTTTTGAGCTTGTTAGAGTCACTTTCTCTTCTTCATTTCAGCTCTGGTTTTGGGCATGTTAGAGCTGGTTCTTCTTTCTTCTTTGCTGGTCCAGATTTTGAGCATGTTAGGACCAGCTACTTTGCTTCATTTGGCTCAGGTTCTGATCATGTTAAAGCCAATATTTTTCACTTCAGAGGTTCGTGTTTTGAGCATGTCTGAACCTCTCCTTCCTCTCTGTTTTGAGCATGTCTGAAACATTTTCTCTTTTTCTTGAAAACAAAACACTGCAATGGTATTTACAATGGAAATGGAAACTGGAAATTGGAAATCAACATAAGTAGTGTTTGAGCATCCTGCCATTGACAGGACCCCCAAACAGCTCTGTACCATCTAATTATTGTAGGAAAAAGGCATTTGGACCCACAGTGGCTTGGATGATGTATGGACCTTACCACAAACTGTCAAACTTGTCATGCTTTCCTTTATCCTCTCTCCTTGAATCCCACTTCAGAACTTTATCCCCCATTTTGAAATCATAGGCTTCTATTCTTCTGTCAAACAAATTTTGTATGTTCTTCTGAACTCTCACAACTCTGTTATAGACCTCTTCCCTTGTTTTCTGGAGATGAATTTTTTGGTTTATTCTCCTCACCATGCTATCTTCTTCTGTCTGTATATCTTGGACAAGTTTGATCACTGGTACTCCAAGGCTGGTAGGAAACACTGCTTCTGTTCCATAGACAAGCTGATAGCAGACGTGCCAATGGACTTCTTTGTTGTAAGCCTGTCAGCACACAGAGCATGCACCAACTTGTTATGCCATGACTTTTTGTTTTCTTCCAGTAGATTTTTGATGATGGTTACCAGGCTCTTGTTTGATTATTCAACTAATCCATTACCTTGAGGGTAATAGGCAGTTGAATGACCGAGTGCTATTTGATACCTGCGACAAAAATCAACCATTTTCTTGGATCCAAAAGCAGCAACATTATCAGTGATTATTTTCCTTGGACAGCCAAACTGAGAAAGGATGTGGTCTTCTAGGAACCTAATGATGATTGAATCTGTGGCATTCCTAGCGGGTATGGCCTCTATCCATTTAGTGAAGTAGTCTGTGGCTATTAAGATCCATTTGTGTTGTGCAGAAGAAGCAGGGTGGATTTCTCCTATGAAATCTAGGCCCCATTGCATAAAAGGACCTTCAACAATGATGGGTTGCAAAGGGAGGGGGAGGAGTTTTCTCTTGCCTTCAAAGATCTGGAATTTATGGCAGGCAATTATCATCTTATGGATGTCATTGAAGAGTGTAGGCCAGTAATAACCAGTTCTGAGTATTTTGTTTGCAGTGGCCTTCCAGTACAGGTGGCCTCCACACTCTCCTGCATGGAATTCTTGCTTAATCTTTTCAGCTTCAGTTTCAGGTAAACACTTAAGAAATAGGCCATTTTAATTTTTCCAGTATAAGCCTTCATTCGTTATGCAATAGCTTTTGGATTTTAGCTTTAAGAATCTGGCCTTGGTCTTTAATAGTTCAGGAGGGGCATTGAGGTGCGTCAGCACATACAAAATTTCAGAATTCCAAGGAGAGCCCTGAAACTTTTCTTCAACAGTGGTATCAGTTAATCCCTGCTGCTCATCCAAGGTATCTACCATATTAATGTCAAGGGCTTGTAGATTTGATTCAGCCATTATTCGAGCTAAGCCCTGACCTTTGATCAGTTAGGTGGGTTTTATCTCAAGGTCGTACTCTAGGATCACAACAAAACATTTTCCCGTCTTCCCATCTGGATCTTGGGACAAGATATCTTTGACCACTATGCTAGGCACGGAGGCTATGGTGTGGGAATGTAGAATGTACACCCTAAAGTCTTTCAAGGCCTTGACTAAGGCATAGGCCTATTTTTACATTATGTTGTATTTCAAGGGTGCGTCTCTCAGTGTGTTTCTAAAGAAGGAAATGGGCTGTTCCATTCCCTCAGGTTTTTTTTACAGCAGGACAACAGCTATCGTATGCTCGCATGCAAATGAGAAAATCAGAAAATCCTTTGAGAAATCGGGGCTGATTAGGACAGGAGCCTGGGTGAGTGCAAGTTTTACCGATTCAAACGATTTCTTCGCCCCAATAGTCCACTTAACTCCTACACCTTTCTTTAACATTTTTGTCATATTCCTAAGGTGTTCAGCTAGGTTGGGAATAAATATCCTAAGGAAGTTGATATTCCCAATGAAGGACTGTAATTCTTTGATGTTTCTTGGGTGTGTGATTTGTAGTATTCCTTCAACTCTTTGTGGGTCTATCCTAATTCCCTTTTCAGATATAATGTGGTCGAGAAGCTTTCCTTATTGTAGCCCAAATACAGTCTTTTTAGGATTCAATGACAGATCAAAGCTTGTACATTTTTCAAACACTCTCCTCAAATGTTCTAGGTGTTCTTCCTCAGTCTTGGAGTAGACTGTTATGTCATCCAAATAGATGACAATGAAGTGTCCTATTTCATCTGAAAAAGCTATGTCCATTGCTCTTTGGAAGGTTGCTCCAGCGTTCATCAGTCCAAAAGGCATTTTAACATACATAAAGGTGCCCCATGGAGTGGTAAAAGCTGTTTTGATTTGATCTTCTGGGAGTACTAAAATTTGGTTGTAACCTGAAAATCCATCTAACAGGGAGATCCTCCTTGAGCCTACTACCTTTTGAAGGATGTGTTCCATTCTTGGCAAAGGATAATTTTCTTTGAGTGAGGCCCTATTAAGATTCCTGAAATCAATACAAAGCCTGATCTCTCCTGTTTTCTTTCTTACAGGCACTAGGTTTGATACCCAATCGGAGAACCTCACAGGAACTATTACGCTTGCCTCATACATCTTTTTAATCTCCTTTTCAACTACAGGCAATTGCTTTGGGTTTATTCTACGAAGTTTCTGTCTGAAGGGCTTCTAATTTTCTTTCAGGGGTATTTTGTGCTGTATGATGCTTGTGTCATAGGCTCTCAGGTCCTCATAGCTCCGGGCAAACACATCAATGAATTCCTTGAAAAGGTCAATGTATTTCTTTTTAATGTTTGCAGGTAGGGACCCAGCTAATTTGATCATCTTGGGTTTATCTTCAGTGCCTATGTTTCATTCCTCAACATTAGAGTAGGCGTGTTCTATAGTGGGCTTTTTTGCTACATCATCAAAGTCAAAAAGATCTTCTAAAGGTGCCAGACCACGGGGAATGTTCTTGTATTTGGTCTGCAGCACCTCAACTTCCTCATTTTTTGCGTTTTTACATTCTGTGATTGAATCTCCAGTTTCTTCATTAAAAGCGTTTATTTCTGCATTGTGGGATGGGGTTTCTTCGTCAGAGGATTCTTCATTTAGGCAGCTGTTCTTGGATTTGGAGTCTGAATCAGAAAACTCAAACTCGTTCCTGCTAATCAGAAAATCATCAATCTGCTTATCTCCCTCAAATACCTGCCAATATTTTTCGTTATCTGGCATCGCAGGTCTAAATTTGGTCTGTACGATGATTTTCTGATCGCTTGGAGTCTTAGGGTATGAACTAGCTAGGCAAGCTAATCCATTTGCAATGATGTTTTGACTCCTAGGAACAAACACCAACTCATATTCTACAAATGTTTTCAATATATCCATGGCGTAGTTCCTATATGCTCTCAACCTAGGGTGTTTCGATGTGTATTCACCATTCACTTGTTTTATAACCAACTCAGAGTCTCCTTGTACGACTATCCTATGGGCTCCTAATTTCTTCAACAGATTCAAGCCTAGGATTAGGTCCTCGCATTCTACAATATTATTGGTACATTTGAAATGCAGGCTACAGGCATGGCTCTCTGCGTAACCACTCTCAGTGTTATGTAGCCACATCCCTACTCCAGTAGTTCTTCTTGTGCAGGACCCATCGAAATTCATTTCCCATAGGGGTTCATTCTCAGTTTTGTTATCATTTCTTGTCCTATAGCTGGGTTCGCCATTATGTTGTGTTATGGGGTCTGCACTAGGCTGTGGGTTGTTTAGTTCTTCGTGTGATATATGAGTTTATGAGGGATGACTAGTCAACTGATTGCATTCGTTTTCCTCTAAATCCAGAGTGGCCATTATGTTAAAATCCATGGTCTCAACTCCTCTGTTTGTATCTATGCTTTTTGGTGCTGGCTCTCCCGAGGATTCATCATTGCAAAAGATGAAAGAGTCCAGATCTGTGTGCATGGAGTATAAAGGTGAATTTTCAGGTTTTTCAGGGCTACTGACTAAGAACTTCATTTGTGCCTCCATGTATAGTCTTCTAAGTTGGCTAAAGACAGGGATTGTGGCATATGCTCCATCCATCTGCATTGTACCCTGCAGCTTGGCTCCCCATGACCTTGACAATAGCATGCCATACTTAGGTGGCATATCTGCCACTACGACATCCATGACCATACATTTAGCTGGAATCTGGGTTAGGCTTACACAAAGGTCTTTGATTAGGCCCAGACATTTTACTCTGCTAGAGTCAAATGAATACAAATCTTTATAGGGGCGGGTTATCTCTAGGCCTAGCTTTTCCATAACTACCTTGGGCATTAATTTGTGAGAAGCTCAAGAATCATGCATTGCATTGTGAAGGATCTTATCATGGATATTGAGACTGATATAAAAAGGGGGAGCTACCCCTTCCTGAAATTTTCCCTCAATCTTTGGACCAAATAGAAGTGTTGGTTGATCATCACTTAGGTTGACCGTGTCACTGTTCTCTCCTAGGTTCAAGGCTTTCAAAATTTGGCCTTTATATACATCCTGAGTGGCCAACTCAGAGAGTGGTACAGAGATTTTAATTTTTCCAATCTCACTTTCCAGATTGAAAGTGGACTGACTCTTTGGAATGTTCAACTCTGTTTTGTTTGTCAACATCTTGGTGGCTGTATCAGTGGGCTGATTCTCACTATGTATAGTGTTTGGAACTGTTTTATCAGGAGCACTAACTGCAGTGCTAGTGCTGCTAGTTGGTTGGCTTTGTTTATCGGTTTGTTGGTTGTCTTTTTCTTTGTTTCTCCCAGAACTTTCAGCTGATGGTTTGCCACTTTATGCACTTACTTTAGAAGACTTCTCAGGCCTTTTCTTAATAGTAACCTCAGAGGCTTTTGGTTTAGAAGTGTCTAGGATCTTTTTGCTTCTGAGTTCATATTTTTCCCTGACCTGCATAATAGCGTTTACAAATCCAAGTCTATATTCCTCAGATTCTAGTCTTTCTACATCCCAGTATGAGGGTGAGGGCTGATCTTCCTCTGAATAACAGTTGTGGATTGAGTTTTCAGTTTCAAACATGTTTATTGCATTCCCTTTAGACTCTTCTATGATTCCCTCGTCTTCATCAAGAAGGTTCTCTTGAAAAGGGGGAATAACTTGCTGATCTGATTCTCTTTGTCTGTTGGGAGTGGCATTGTTTCTTCTAAAGTTTTGGTTTTGGTTATGGTTTTGATTTCTATTTTGATTGGTGACTGTGACAACCATTTTTTCCATCATTTGTTGTAGCTTTTCCACATTTTTAGATAGACGGTCATAATTTGGATCAGATGTGGAAGCCACATTGTCATCTCTGTATGTTACCCTTTTCTCAGCTCTCAATCTTGCTTTTTTCTCAATTAGGTTAGCCTCTACACTCACTGCTCCTTTTTGCATGTCTTCAAATGTGTTGTAATCCCTCTCCCTAAGCTATTAGGCCATATCGGCATCTAAGCCTTCAGGGTATTTCACTAGAACCATACCTAGGGGAGGTTTCATGTGCGGTGGAAGAGCATTATAAACGCTGTTAAACCTTGTAGAGTAGTCCTGGACACTCTCTCCTATGTTTCTTTTCAGGTTCTTGTATTATGCTAGGATTTGGAGAGGGTTGGCCTTAACTTCCCACTTGTTTATGAAGGTCTGATATAAAGCAGGAAGGTCTAGGATACTATTAGGAGGCAGGCCTTTGAACCATTTCTTCACATCACCTCCTAAGCTCTGGGCAGAGATTCTCATTTTGAATGTATCATCATCTATTTCCATGTAGTCAAAAGAGTCTTCCATCCTATCTACATGGTGTTGAGCTGTGGTGGACTCCTTTGTAGTGAAGTGTGGGATATTTGATTGATAATCGTTGGGTAAAGGTACTAGAGGCTGGGGTAAAACCAAAGGTGCATACTAGGCTGCCATGATGATGTTCTGGTGAGTTGAGGGTTAACCTGAGCAGCTGGTATAGGGATGACAGAGATACTAGGACCAGCAAAAGTTTGTTGGGCAGATTTAGGGTGGCAGAGCCCCAAGTTCTGAAGGAAGTGAATATAAAGAGGTGTAGATGGAGGGGTCTCTCTGTCCCTAATGTGTTGACTTCTATGAGATGGTGAACCAGGGA
Source organism: Pinus albicaulis (assembly GCA_034641835.2). Classification (NCBI taxonomy): domain Eukaryota; kingdom Viridiplantae; phylum Streptophyta; class Pinopsida; order Pinales; family Pinaceae; genus Pinus; species Pinus albicaulis. Next base: position 1,874,512,976 of record CM076575.1, on the reverse strand, counting down.
GTTCAAGGTCTGGTTGATATAGATCGCTGAATGACCTATTTTTGGGTAATCTATAAGGTAGGTCTAGGTCAAAATGAAGGTGTGATAGAGATGTAAGGTCTTCTGGTGCAAATTTAGCTCTATAGATGTAACTGGAAATAGTTGGTATTTTAGATGCAGGAGATTTCTTGAGGATGTTCTCAGGGTTATCAACTATTTTAGGTGGGTTTGGATTGGGATAAGCTCTTGTGTGAATGTTTCTTGAAGCCAGAATGTTATTTTACAACAAGGCAGATTAACCCTACTTGTTACTTGTATTTTGGGTGATGTTGTAATGGGATCTGGTCTCCCAGTGGAGTCTAAGGTGGTCATTAATCCATACATCAGCTAGCAGGAAATAACATCCACTACATTGGTTAGATCAATTGAAACTAAACCTTAGATAGCACATATAACAGAAAACGTTGAAGGCAAGGAGAGCAGAAACATAGGGTACCTAACAAGGGTAAATACTATGCCATATTTCTGATGCAAGCCAATAGAAATAAAATGAAATGAAATAAAACACAGAGATAGAAAACATCAGTGCAGCTTTAGATCAGGATCCAAAGAAATGTGCTTGTCATATTAAAGAGCAACACCAGTCAAGTACAACATTACCAATGGCTGAATATTCAGTCTGAAAGCATCTTCTTCTGCCTATATTACAACTTTACACAAAGACTATGTCTCAAAAGAGATAGCTTGTAATTTCTCTGATAACCGATCAACAAACTTTACAATAATTTTCTTATGAGTTTTATAGCAGAAATATGAGCCAAGGAGGTAGGTGGAAAATAAATGCAGCATTAAAACTTGGAAAAGAAAGAGGGCCGAAGCCCATTCTGTTCAAACTCTGTGCATTTATCTCTGGCATGCCTTGGACGAAAGAATGATCTTCTTCAAGCTTTTGTTTACTCCGGTATGGCACTGATGTATTCTGGCTGTAGTACTTTGTAGTACCTTTGGTGAGTAAACAAAAGGGTAAATAAATGACAGTGAAGTCTGCCATACTGCATAACAAATGCTCTGGTAGCATCAGGATTGCGGTCATGGTTGAAATCTCTTTGGGGAAACGGTAAACAATGGGAACAATATGGGCTCTTTGTCCTTTCTCAAGCGGGAAAATTCTGCTGATGTGCATAGGAATGCCTTAACTCTGTACTGATACTCTTTGCCGCTTCGACCGTCTCTGTCAATTAAAATCGGGCTTTGATTGTGCCGTGAAGGACCTTGCACGGTCAAACTCTGTATTTTTAATGAAAATTGCAGTCAGATATCCTCCTGGGTTCTCCTCTGTACTTTTAAACTCTAAAATGATCTTTCTTTGGTTTTGTGCCACTGTAACAAAGACTGTGGATCATGGCGGCACCCACTGCCTGTATCCTGCAAAATACACAACTCTATTATGAAGTCCAATGTATGGGAGGGTGGATGGAGCGGAGGGTTATGAAGGTGGTGGTGCCAAGTGAAACAACGACGGAGAATGCGGTAATATGGTGTGAACGGTGACTGGTAGGGTCTGCTATGAATGTACTGGAAAATGGTAGGGATATGCAATGAGATAGTGGAGAAAAGTACGCGGAGGCCGGGCGAAATGAAACTTTAGTGCAATCAATACAAAACCCGAGTTTGAGCCTTTGAACGCAATACACAGAAAAACGCGGAAAACACATGAAACAGTTTGGTGTGGTGGGACCCGGTCGTGGGTGGAGGGCGATTCGTTTAAGACCGTCGGATCTCAGGAGGAAGATCGACGGCTATGATCAAATCGGAGGGGTTAAATGGGAGAGTCAACAATCCGATTGAGTGATGGTGTGATTGATTTAAGGCCGTTGGATCTTGGAATGGATGGACGGCTGAGATGGAATCGGGAGATCGCAATCGGGGGGGGGGGGCAGGGGTGACACGTTACAAAATTTTCGATTGCGATTGGGAGTGGGGATGCGAATGAGCGCTGGCCATTGGACCCGGGGGCCAAATCAATGGCTCTCATTCGATTGGGGGAGATGGAGAGGGGTGTCGGGGAGATGGTGTGATCAGCGCTGAGCCGTCTGATCAGAATATCAGACCAACAGTGTAGATTAGATCGGAGATCGCAATCGGGGGGTATAGCCAAACCTTTGCGATTGCGATGGGGTGGGGAGTGCGATTGGTGTTCAACCATTAGATCGGAATAGCAGATCAACGGTGTAGATCGCATCGCGGGTCTTCATAACAAAACCCAATCGCATCGGAGCTTTTTCAATGTTACAAAGGAAACTGCCCGCCCAACAGCTCCGATTGCGATAAGCGCCTGGGGCTTAAACACTTGGTCCTGGGTGCGGGTTACGTTGGGAAGTGGTTAGGGGCTGGTGGAAAAGGGGCTAGGCCCTATTATAAAGTTAAAAAGTGGGTTTTTACCCCCTTTAATGCAATATTTGGGGTTAGGAAGGGGAACGATAAGGGGAAAAAAGGGGAACTTGGCCAAACAAAGGGTAAGGGTAGAATTTAAAGGGGATTTTGGGGAGATTTAGGAGGACTAAGGGAGAAATTTTGGGATGGAAAAGGGACTTTGAAAAGAGGAAAAAAGGGTAAAATGGGGAGTTCTGCAGAGATACAAGGGGCAAATAAAGGCTTTTTGGAGCACAAGTTTTATCATTAGTAAGGCTTATTGACTAGAGAACAGCAGAGGAAAATAATTAGAGGGTGTAGAGCATGAAAAGGCTTCAAGGATGATGTGTTTCAGGGGAAATGCATTCCTTGAAGGCTCAAAAAGACAAATCAGCCCCCTGCTTGCTTGTCAAGAAATTTATGGGGGGCTAACAGTGGCTCCACATGGGGATGGATTCTTCTTGAAGGAGTCAAGAATTCAGAAAATGATCTTTGGTGTAGGCCAGGTGCCTGCTGCTTGAGCCACCTTTCTTCTTTGTTTTTAGCTGCCACAAATATGATAGATCGACAGAAACATTCCCAAACAATCTACCTACCCATCCTACAATCCTAGCATTTTTTATTCTAGGGTGCATTTGAACTAGCAGACCCTTTACATCATTCATTTTAATAACAGAAAATAAACCTATTCTAAATCTACCCTTATTACTCCATGAGACCATATTATACTGTTGGTATCATATGTTTCTCTACCTAATCTAATATCTGCTGGGATTAAACTGTCCAACAGATTTATTCTCTACATTCTACAACAGAAATTTAAAAAGAGTCAAACTAGGATTATACAGTCTAGTTTGTTGTGGATCCAAGGCATAAAGATAATTGCACATGGACAGAAAATTGCGAAAACTGAGAACAAAACTTTGAAGGCTTGAAATCTGAAGCTTGAAGTATCCTTCTTTCTTTGTGACTCAAGTTTTGAGCTTGTTAGAATCACTTTCTCTTCTTCATTTCAGCTCTGGTTTTGGGCATGTTAGAGCTGGTTCTTCTTTCTTCTTTGCTGGTCCAGATTTTGAGCATGTTAGGACCAGCTACTTTTCTTCCTTTGGCTCAGGTTCTGATCATGTTAGAGCCAATATTTTGCACTTCAGAGGTTCGTGTTTTGAGCATGTCTGAACCTCTTCTTCCTCTCTGTTTTGAGCATGTCTGAAACATTTTCTCTTTTTCTTGAAAACAAAACACTGCAATGGTATGTACAATGGAAATGGAAATTGGAAATTGGAAATCAGCAGAAGTAGTGTTTGAGCATCCTGCCATTGACACGATCCCCAAACAGCTCTGTACCATCTAATTCTTGTAGGAAAAAGGCATTTGGACCCACAGTGGCTTGGATGATGTATGGACCTTACCACAAACTGTCAAACTTGTCGTGCTTTCCTTTATCCTCTCTCCTTGAATCCCACTTCAGAACTTTATCCCCAATTTTGAAATCACAGGCTTTTGTTCTTCTGTCAAAATTTTTTTTTATGTTCTCCTGAACTGTCACAGCTCTGTTATAGACCTCTTCCTTTGTTTGTTGGAGATGAATTGTTTGGTTTATTCTCCTCACCATGCTATCCTCTTCTATCTGTATCTCTTGGAAAAGTTTGATCATTGGTACTCCAAGGCTTGTAGGAAACAATGCTTCTGTTCCATAGACAAGCTGATATGGAGACGTGCCAATGGACTTCTTTGTTGTAAGCCTGTCAGCGCACAGAGCATGCACCAACTTGTTATGCCATGACTTTTTGTTTTCTTCCAGTAGATTTTTGATGATGGTTACCAGGCTCTTGTTTGATGATTCAACTAATCCATTACCTTGAGGGTAATAGGCAGTTGAATGACCGAGTGCTATTTGATACCTGTGACAAAAATCAACCATTTTCTTGGATCCAAAAGCAGCAGAATTATCAGTGATTATTTTCCTTGGACAGCCAAACCGAGAAAGGATGTGGTCTTCTAGGAACCTAATGATGACTGAACCTGTGGCATTCCTAGCGGGTATGGCCTCTATCCATTTAGTGAAATAGTCTGTGGCTATTAAGATCCATTTGTGTTGTGCAGAAGAAGCAGGGTGAATTTCTCCTATGAAATCTAGGCCCCATTGCATAAAAGGACCTTCAACAATGATGGGTTGCAAAGGGAGGGGGAGGAGTTTTCTCTTGCCTTCAAAGATCTGGCATTTATGGCAGGCAATTATCATCTTATGGATGTCATTGAAGAGTGTAGGCCAGTAATAACTAGCTCTGAGTATTTTGTTTGCAGTGGCATTCCAGTACAGGTGGCCTCCACACTCTCCTGCAAGGAATTCTTGCTTAATCTTTTCAGCTTCAGTTTCAGGCAAACACTTAAGCAATAGGCCATTTTCATTTTTCCAGTATAAGCCTTCATTCATTATGAAATAGCTTTTGGCTTTTAGCTTTAAGAATCTGGCCTTGGTCTTTGATAGTTCAGGAGGGGCATTGAGGTGGGTTAGCACATACAAAATGTCAGAATACCAAGGAGAGCCCTGAAACTTTTCTTCAACAGTGGTATTAGTCAATCCCTGCTGCTCATCCAAGGTATATACCATGTTAATGTCAAGGGCTTGTAGATTTGATCCAGCCATTATTCGAGCTAAGCCCTGACCTTTGATCAATTAGGTGGGTTTTATCTCAAGGTCATACTCTAGGATCACAACAATCCATTCGCCCCTCTTCCCATCTGGGTCTTGGGACAAGATATCTTTGACCACTATGCTAGGCACGTAGGCTGTGGTGTGGGAATGTAGAATGTACACCCTAAAGTATTTCAAGGCCTTGACTAAGGCATAGGCCTGTTTTTCCATTATGTTGTATTTCAAGGGTGCGTCTCTAAGTGTGTTGCTAAAGAAGGAAATGGGCTGTTCCATTCCCTCTGGGTTTTTCTGCAGCAGGACAACATCTATCGTATGCTCGGATGCAAATGAGAAAATCAGAAAATCCTTTGAGAAATCGGGGCTGAATAGGACAGGAGCCTGGGTGAGTGCAAGTTTTACCGATTCAAACGATTTCTTCGTCCCAACCGTCCACTTAACTCCTACACCTTTCTTTAACATTTTTTTCATATTCCTAAGGTGTTCAGCTAGGTTGGGAATAAATATCCTGAGGAAGTTGATATTCCCAATGAAGGACTGTAATTATTTGATGTTTCTTGGGTGTGTGATTTGTAGTATTCCTTCAACACTTTGTCGGTCTATCCTAATTCCCTTTTCAGATATAATGTGGCCGAGAAGCTTTCCTTCTTGCAGCCTAAATACAGTCTTTTTAGGATTCAATGACAGATCAAAGCTTGTACATTTTTCTAACACTCTCCTTAGATGTTCTAGGTGTTCTTCCTCAGTCTTGGAGTAGACTGTTATGTCATCCAAATAGATGACAATGAAGTGTCCTATTTCATCTGAAAAAGCTATGTCCATTGCTCTTTGGAAGGTTGTTCCAGCGTTCATCAGCCCAAAAGGCATTTTAAAATACATAAAGGTGCCCCAAGGAGTGGTAAAAGCTGTTTTGAGTTGATCTTCTGGGAGTACTAAAATTTGGTTGTAACTTGAAAATCCATCTAACAGGGAGATCCTCCTTGAGCCTAATACCTTCTAAAGGATGTGTTCCATTCTTGGCAAAGGATAATTGTCTTTGAGTGAGGCCTTATTAAGATTCTTGAAATCAATACAAAGCCTGATCTCTCCTATTTTCTTTCTTACAGGCACTAGGTTTGATACCCAATCGGAGAACCTCACAGGAACTATTACGCCTGCCTCATACATCTTTTTAATCTCCTTTTCAACTGCAGGCAATTTCTTTGGGTTTATTCTGCGAAGTTTCTGTCTGAAGGGCTTCTAATTTTCTTTCAGGGGTATTTTGTGCTGTATGATGCTTGTGTCATAGGCTCTCAGGTCCTCATAGCTCCGGGCAAACACATCAATGAATTCCTTGAAAAGGTCAATGTATTTCTTTTTCATGTTTGCAGGCAGGGACCTAGCTAATTTGATCATCTTGGGTTTATCTTCAGTGCCTATGTTGCATTCCTCAACATCAGAGTCCGCGTGTTATATAGTGGGATTTTTTTCTACATCATCAAAGTCAAAAAGATCTTCTAAAGGTGCCAGACCACGGGGTATGTTCTTGTCTTTGGTCTGCAGCACCTCAACTTCTCATTTTCTGAGTTTTTACATTCTGTGATTGAATCTCCAGTTTCTTCATTAAAAGCATTTATTTTTGCATTGTGGGATGGGGTTTCTTCGTCATAGGATTCTTCATTTAGGTAGTTGTTCTCAGATTTGGAGTCTGAATCAGAAAACTCAAACTCGTTCCTGCCAATAAGAAAATCCTCAATCTGCTTATCGCCCTCAAAGACCTGCCAATATTTTTCGTTATCTGGCACTGCAGGTCTAAATTTGGTATGTACGATGATTTTCTGATCGCTTGGAGTCTTAGGGTATGAACTAGCTAGGAAAGCTAATCCATTTGCAATGATGTTATGACTCCTAGGAACAAACACCAACTCATATTCTACAAATGTTTTCAATATATCCATGGCGTCGTTCCTATATGCTCTCAACCTAGGGTGTTTCGCTGTGTATTCACCATTCACTTGTTTTATAACCAACTCAGAGTCTCCTTGTACGACTATCCTACGGGCTCCTAATTTCTTCAACAGATTCAAGCCTAGGATTAGGGTCTCATATTCTACAATATTATTGGTACATTTGAAATGCAGGCTATAGGCATGGCTCTCTGCGTAACCACTCTCAGTGTTATTTAGCCACACCCCTGCTCTAGCAGTTCTTCTAGTGCAGGACCCATCGAAATTCATTTCCCATAGGGGTTCATTCTCAGTTTTGTTATCATTTCTTGTCCTATAGCTGGGTTCGCCATTATGTTGTGTTATGGGGTCTGCACTAGGCTGTGGGTTGTTTAGTTCTTCGTGTGATATATGAGTTTATGAGGGATGACTATTCAACTGATTGCATTCATTTTCCTCTAAATCCAGAGTGGCCATTATGTTAAAATCCATGGTCTCAACTCCTTTGTTTGTATCTATGCTTTCTGGTGCTGGCTCTCCCGAGGATTCATCATTGTAGAAGATGAAAGAGTCCAGATCTGTGTGCATGGAGTATAAAGGTGAATTTTCAGGTTTTTCAGGGCTACTGACTAAGAACTTCATTTGTGCCTCCCTGTACAGTCTTCTAAGTTGGCTAAAGATAGGGATTGTGGCATATGCCCCATCCATCTGCATTGTACCCTGCAGCTTGGCTCCCCATGACCTTGACAATATCATGCCATACTTAGGTGGCATATCTGCCACTACGACATCCATGACCATACATTTAGCTAGAATCTGGGTTAGGCTTACACACAGGTCTTTGATTAGGCCCAGACATTTTACTCTGCTAGAGTCAAATGAATACAAATATTTATAGGGGCGGGTTATCTCTAGGCCTAGCTTTTCCATAACTACCTTGGGCATTAATTTGTGAGAATATCCAGAATCATGCATTGCATTGTGAAGGATCTTATCATGGATATTGAGACTGATATAAAAAGGGGGAACTACCCCTTCTTGAAATTTTCCCTCAATCTTTGGACCAAACAGAAGTGCTGGTTGATCATCACTTAGGTTGACCGTGTCACTATTCTCTCCTAGGTTCAAGGATTTCAAAATTTGGCCTTTATATACATCCTGAGTGGCCAGCTCAGAGAGTGGTACAGAGATTTTAATTTTTGCAATCTCACTTTCCAGATTGAAAGTGGACTGACTCTTTGGAATGTTCAACTCTGTTTTGTTTGTCACCATCTTGGTTGCTGTATCAGTGGGCTGATTCTCACTATGTATAGTGTTGGGAACTGTTTTATTAGGAGCACTAACTGCAGTGCTAGTGCTGCTAGTTGGTTGGCTTTGTTTATCGGTTTGTTGGTTGTCTTTTTCTTTGTTTTTCCCAGAACTTTCAGCTGATGGTTTGCCACTTTCCACACTTACTTTAGAAGACTTCTCAGGCCTTTTCTTACTAGTAACCTCAGAGGCTTTTGGTTTAGAAGTGTCTAGGCTCTTTTTGCTTCTCAGTTCATATTTTTCCCTGACCTGCATAATAAAGTTTTCAAATCCAAGTCTATATTCCTCAGATTATAGTCTTTCTACATCTCAGTATGAGGGTGAGGGCTGATATTCCTCTGAGTAACAGTTGTGGATTGAGTTTTCAGTTTCAAACATGTTTATTGCATTCCCTTTAGACTCTTCTATGATTCCCTCGTCTTCATTAAGAAAGTTCTCTTGAAAAGGGGGAATAACTTGCTAATCTGATTCTCTTTGTCTGTTGGGAGTGGCATTGTTTCTTCTAAAGTTTTGGTTTTGGTTATGATTTTGATTTCTATTTTGATTGGTGACTGTGAAAACCATTTTTTCCATCATTTGTTGTAGCTTTTCCAAATTTTTAGATAGACGGTCATAATTTGGATCAGATGTGGAAGCCACATTGTCATCTCTGTATGTTACCCTTTTCTCAGCTCTCAATCTTGCTTTTTTCTCAATTAGGTTAGCCTCTACACTCACTGCTCCTTTTTGCATGTCTTCCAATGTGTTGTAATCCCTCTCCCTAAGCTGGTAGGCCATATCAGCATCTAAGCCTTCAGGGTATTTCACTATAACCATACCTAGGGGAGGTTTCATATGCAGTGGAAGAGCATTATAAACGCTGTTAAACCTTGTAGAGTAGTCCTGGACACTCTCTCCTACGTTTCTTTTCAGGTTCTTGTATTCTGCTAGGATTTGGAGAGGGTTGGCCTTAACTTCCCACTTGTTTATGAAGGTCTGATACAAAGCATGAAGGTCTAGGATACTATTAGGAGGCAGGCCTTTGAACCATTTCTTCACATCACCTCCTAAGCTCTGGGCAAAGATTCTCATTTTGACTGTATCATCATCTATTTCCATGTAGTCAAAAGAGTTTTCCATCCTATCTACACGGTGTTGAGTTGTGGTGGACTCCTTTGTAGTGAAGTGTGGGATCTTTGATTGATAATCGTTGGGTAAAGGTACTAGAGGCTGGGGTAAAACCAAAGGTGCATACGAGGCTGCCATGATGATGTTCTGGTGAGGTGAGGGGTTAACCTGAGCAGCTGGTATAGGGATGACATGGATACTAGGACCAACAAAAGTTTGTTGGGCAGATTTAGGGTGGCAGAGCCCCAAGTTCTGAAGGAAGTGAATATAAAGAGGTGTAGATGGAGGGGTCTCTCTGTCCCTAATGTGTTGACTGCTATGAGATGGTGAACCAGGGAGTTCAAGGTCTGGTTGATCTAGATTGCTGAATGACCTAGTTTTGGGTAATCTATAAGGTAGGTCTAGGTCAAAATGAAGGTGTGATAGAGATGTAAGGTCTTCTGGTGCAGAGTTAGCTCTATAGATGTGACTGGAAATAGTTGGTCTTTTAGATGCAGGGGATTTCTTGAGGATGTTCTCAGGGTTATCAACTATTTCAGGTGGGTTTGGATTGGGATAAGCTCTTGTGTGAATGTTTCTTGAAGCTAGAATGTTATTTTACAACAAGGTAGATTAATCCTACTTGTTACTTGTATTTTGGTTGATGTTGTAATGGGATCTGGTCTCCCAGTGGAGTCTAAGGTGAACAAAGATAATTAGGAGGCCTACTGATCACCAGTGGAGTCTTTGAATGGTTTAGGAATTATGGAGTCACCAGGTGGAGGGTCTAGGATGCTTCAAGAGGGTATACTGTCCACCACAGTATTTATGCAATGTCTCTTTTCAGGGATATCTTTCAAACACAACAAACTCTAACCAGATATTGAATGGGAGGGCATTTACTAGATATGTCACCTCTGAAAGAGGATGAGATCCGGAGGCTACCTGGCCCTTTCCAGACTCTGTCTAAGAGTGTGGGTGAAAACACAACAGATGGTATGAAATTGATTTGTGAACAAGAGTGTTTAACTGCCAATCTAACCAGATATTCTGGGTTTGTCCCCAGCGGAGTTGCCATTATGTTGGGGTTCCCATGTTTTGGCCGGGTTGGCAAGACCAAAAGATGAGACAACATCAAAACCACTTTCAGACCTCAGGATATAGCCCTCCTGGGTCCAGAGAGGGATCTGTCTATGATATGTCGAAGGATATGACTTTGAAGCTCAGTGTTAAGGTATTAGGCTAGTTATAAGGCTCATGGTTTATTTGTTTGATTGTATGTTTGGTTGTTGGGAATCAGGAAAGAAGGGTTCAATATGAGACAAGGACGAGAAAAGAGGATTTTAGACAAGGGAGAGATACTCCAGGGAACATTCAAGACCATTGGGCAATGGAGTCAGGAAAGGGTTTACTTGCTATCCAATGTGCAGGCTTTTAGTTGGGCTAGTCATCTAAATCTTTGGATCCTAAAGTTGATAGGTGGTATGAAATGGTAAGAGAGGAGGAAACAAATAATACTGAGAATACAAAACTAAAGACCTGGGATCAGAGAGAGAATTTTAACTCTCAATGCTTTGGCCCCCAGCTTGAGGGATCTTAGAAAGGCCAGCTGGTCGCACAAGGATCCTAGTGGATAGGGCTAACTCTGATCCCCAGTTTTCCCAAATCTTCTAGCTAAATCCTAACAAGAACATCTAAGAATAGATTCATTAATCCATACATTAGCTAGCAGGAAATAACATCCACTACATTGTTTAGATCAATTGAAACCAAACCTTAGATAGCACATATAGCAGAAAACATTGAAGGCAAGGAGAGCAGAAACATAGGGTACCTAACAAGGGTAAATCCTATGCTATATTTCTGATGCAAGCCAGTAGAAATGAAATGAAATGAAATAAAAAATAGAGATAGAAAACATCACCGCAGCTTTAGATGAGGATCCAAAGAAATGTGCTTGTCATATTAAAGAGCAACACCAGTCAAGTACAACATTACCAATGGCTGAATATTCAGTCTGAAAGCATCTTCTTCTGCCCATGTCTCAAAAGAGATAGCTTGTAATTTCTCTGATAACCGATCAACAACCTTTACAATAATTTTCTTATGAGTTTTATAGCAGAAAGATGAGCCGAGGAGGTAGGTGGAAACTAAATGCAGCATTAAAAATTGGAACAAAGAGGGCCAAAGTCCATTCTGTTCAAACTCTGTGCATTTATCTCTGGCATGCATTATGATCTTCTTCAGGCTTCCGTTTACTCCGGTATGGCTCTGATGTATTCTGGCTGCAGTACTTTGTAGTACCTTTGGTGAGTAAACAAAACGGTAAATAAATGACAATGAAGTCTGCCATACTGCATAACAATTGCTCTGGTAGCATCAGGACTGCGGTCAGGGTAGAAATCTCTTTGGGGACACAGTAAACAATGGGAACAATATGGACTCTTTGTCCTTTCTCAAGCGGGAACATTCTGCTGATGTGCATAGGAATGCCTTAACTCTGTACTGATACTCTTTGCCGCTTAGACCGTCTCTGTCAATGAAAATCGGGCTTTGATTGCGCCGGGAAGGACCTTGCATGGTCAAACTCTGTATTTTTAATGAAAATTGCATTCAGATATCCTCCCGGGTTCTCCTCTGTACTTTTAAACTCTAAAATGATCTTTCTTTGGTTTTGTGCCACTGTAACAAAGACTGTGGATCATGGCGGTGCCCACCGCCTATATCTTGCAAAATACACAACTCTATTATGAAGTCCAATGTATGGGAGGGTGGATGGAGCGGAGGGTTATGAAGGTGGCGGTGCCGAGTGAAACAACGACGAAGAATGCAGCAATATGGTGTGAACGGTGACTGGTAGGGTATGCTATGAATGTACTGGCAAATGGTAGGGATATGCAGTGAGACAGTGGAGAAAAGTACGCGGAGGCCGGGCGAAATGAAACTTTAATGCAATCAATGCAAAACCCGAGTTTGAGCCTTTGAACGCAATACACAGAAAAACGCGGAAAACACATGAAACAGTTTGGTGTGGTGGGACCCGGTCGTGGGTGGAGGCTGATTCGTTTAAGACCGGGCTGATTCGTTTAAGACCGTCGGATCTCAGAAGGAAGATCGATGGCTATGATCAAATCAGAGGGGATAAATGGGAGAGTCAGGAATCTGATTGAGCGATGGTGTGATTGACTTAAGGCCGTTGGATCTTGGAACGGATGGACGACTGAGATGGAATCGGGAGATCACAATCGGGGGGGCAGGGGTGACACGTTACAAAAGTTTCGATTACGATTGGGAGTGGGGATGTGATTGAGCACTGGCCGTTGGATCCAGGGGCCTAATCAACGGCTCTCATTCGATCGGAGGGAGATGGAGAGGGGTGTCGGGGAGATGGTGTGATCAGCGCTGAGCCGTCCGATCGGAATAGCAGACCAACGTTGTAGATTAGATCGGAGATCGCAATCGAGGGGTGCAGCCAAACCTTTGCGATTGCGATGGGGCGGGGAGTGCGATTGGCGTTCAACCATCAGATCGGAATAGCAGATCAACAGTGTAGATCGCATCGTGGGTCTTCATAACAAAACCCAATCGCATCGGAACTTTTTCAATGTTACAAAGGAAACTGCCCGCCCAACAGCTCCGATTGCGATAAGCGCCCAAGGCTTAAACACTTGGTCCTGGGTGCGGGTTACATGGGGAAGTGGTTAGGGGCTGGTGGAAAAGGGGCTAGGCCCTATTATAAAGTTAAAAAGTGGGTTTTTACCCCCTTTAATGCAATATTTGGGGTTAGGAAGGGGAACGATAAGGGGAAAAAAGGGGAACTTGGCCAAACAAAGGGTAAGGGTAGAATTTAAAGGGGATTTTTGGGAGATTTAGGTGGACTAAGGGAGAAATTTTGGGATGGAAAAGGGACTTTGAAAAGAGGAAAAAAGGGTAAAATGGGGAGTTCTGCAGAGATACAAGGGGCAAATAAAGATTTTTTGGAGCACAATTTTTATCATTAGTAAGGCTTATTGACTAGAGAGCAACAGAGGAAAATAATCAGAGGGTGTAGAGCATGAAAAGGCTTCAAGGATGACGTGTTTCAGGGGAAATGCATTCCTTGAAGGCTCAAAAAGATAAATCAGCCCCTTGCTTGAGTGTCAAGAAATTTATGGGGGGCTAACAGTGGCTCCACATTGGGATGGCTTCTTCTTGAAGGAGTCAAGAATTCAGAAAATGATCTTTGGTGTAGGCCAGGTATCTGCTGCTTGAGCCACCTTTCTTCTTTGATTTTTAGCTGCCACAAATATGATAGATCAGCAAAAACATTCCCAAACAATCTACCTACCCATCCTACAATCCTAGCATTTTTTCTTCTAGGGTGCATTTGAACTAGCAGACCCTTTACATCATTCATTTTAATAACAGAAAATAAACCTATTCTAAATCTACCCTTATTACTCCATGAGACCAGAATAGACTGTTGGTATCATATGTTTCTCTACCTAATCTAATATCTGCTGGGATTAAAATTTCCAACAGATTTCTTCTCTACATTCTACAACAGAAATTTAAAAAGAGTCAAACTAGGATTATACAGTCTAGTTTGTTGTGGATCCAAGGCATAAAGATAATTGCACATGGACAGAAAATTGCGAAAAATGAGAACAAAACTTTGAAGGCTTGAAATCTGAAGCTTGAAGTATCCTTCTTTCTTTGTGACTCAAGTTTTGAGCTTGTTAGAGTCAATTTCTCTTCTTCATTTCAGCTCTGGTTTTGGGCATGTTAGAGCTGGTTCTTCTTTCTTCTCCACTGGTCCAGATTTTGACCATGTTAGGACAAGCTACTTTGCTTCCTTTGGCTCAGGTTCTAATCATGTTAGAGCCAATATTTTGCACTTCAGAGGTTCGTGTTTTGAGCATGTCTGAACCTCTGATTCCTCTCTGTTTTGAGCATATATGAAACATTTTCTCTTTTTCTTAAAAACAAAACACTGCAATGGTATCTACAATGGAAATGGAAACTGGAAATTGGAAATTAGCAGAAGTAGTGTTTGAGCATCCTGCCATTGACAGGACCCCCAAACAGCTCTGTACCATCTAATTCTTGTAGGAAAAAGGCATTTGGACCCACAGTGGCTTGGATGATGTATGGACCTTACCACAAATTGTCAAACTTGTCGTGCTTTCCTTTATCCTCTCTCCTTGAATTCCACTACATAACTTTATCCCCAATTTTGAAATCACAGGCTTTTGTTCTTCTGTCAAACAAATTTTTTATGTTCTCCTGAACTCTCACAGCTCTATTATAGACCTCTTCCCTTGTTTGCTGGAGATGAATTTTTTGGTTTATTATCCTCACCATGCTATCCTCTTCTGTCTGTATCTCTTGGACAAGTTTGATCACTGGTACTCCAAGGCTGGTAGGAAACACTGCTTCTGTTCCATAGAAAAGCCGATATGCAAACGTGCCAATGGAATTCTTTGTTGTAAGCCTGTCAGCGCATAGAGCATGCACCAACTTGTTATGCCATGAATTTTTGTTCTCTTCCAGTAGATTTTTGATGATGGTTACCAGGATCTTGTTTGATGATTCAACTAATCCATTACCTTGAGGGTAATAGGCAGTTGAATGACCGAGTGCTATTTGATACCTGTGACAAAAATAAACCATTTTCTTGGATCCAAAAGCAGCAGCATTATCAGTGATTATTTTCCTTGGACAGCCAAAACGAGAAAGGATGTGGTCTTCTAGGAACCTAATGATGACTGAATCTGTGGCATTCCTAGCGGGTATGGCCTCTATCCATTTAGTGAACTATTCTGTGGCTGTTAAGATCCATTTGTGTTGTGCAGAAGAAGCAGGGTGGATTTCTCCTATGAAATCTAGGCCCCATTGCATAAAAGGACCTTCAAAAATGATGGGTTGCAAAGGGAGGGGGAGGAGTTTTCTCTTGCCTTCAAAGATGTGGCATTTATGGCAGGCAATTATCATCTTATGGATTTCATTGAAGAGTGTAGGCCAGTAATAACCAGCTCTGAGTATTTTGTTTGCAGTGGCCTTCCAATTCAGGTGGCCTCCACACTCTCTTGCATGGAATTCTTGGTTAATCTTTTCAGCTTCAGTTTCAGGTAAACACTTAAGCAATAGGCCATTTTCATTTTTCCCGTATAAGCCTTCATTCATTATGCAATAGCTTTTGGATTTTATCTTTAAGAATCTAGCCTTGGTCTTTGATAGTTCAGGAGGGGCATTGAGGTGCGTTAGCACATACAAAATGTCAGAATACCAAGGAGAGCCCTGAAACTTTTCTTCAACAGTGGTATCAGTCAATCCCTGCTGCTCATCCAAGGTATCTACCATGTTAATGTCAAGGGCTTGTAGATTTGATTCAGCCATTATTCGAGCTAAGCCCTGACCTTTGATCAGTTAGGTGGGTTTTATCTCAAGGTCGTACTCTAGGATCACAACAATCCATTTTCCCCTCTTCCCATCTGGGTCTTGGGACAAGATATCTTTGACCACTATGCTAGGCATGTAGGCTGTGGTGTGGGAATGTAGAATGTACACCCTAAAGTCTTTCAAGGCCTTGACTAAAGCATAGGCTTGTTTTTCCATTATGTTGCATTTCAAGGGTGCGTCTCTCAGTGTGTTGCTAAAGTAGGAAATGGGCTGTTCCATTCCCTCTGGGTTTTTCTGCAGCAAGACAGCAGCTATCGTATGCTCGGATGCAAATGAGAAAATCAGAAAATCCTTTGAGAAATCGGGGCTGATTAGGACAGGAGCCTGGGTGAGTGCAAGTTTTACCGATTCAAACTATTTCTTCGTCCCAACAGTCCACTTAACTCCTACACCTTTCTTTAACATTTTTTTCATATTCCTAAGGTGTTCAGCTAGGTTGGGAATAAATATCCTGAGGAAGTTGATATTCCCAATGAAGGACTGTAATTCTTTGATGTTTCTTGGGTGTGTGATTTGTAGTATTCCTTCAACTCTTTGTGGGTCTATCCTAATTCCCTTTTCAGATATAATGTGGCCGAGAAGCTTTCCTTCTTGTAGCCCAAATACATTCTTTTTAGGATTCAATGACAGATCAAACCTTCTACATTTTTCAAACACTCTCCTCATATGTTCTAGGTGTTCTTCCTCAGTCTTGGAGTAGACTATTATGTCATCCAAATAGATGACAAAGAAGTGTCCTATTTCATCTGAAAAATCTATGTCCATTTCTCTTTGGAAGGTTGCTCCAGCGTTCATCAGTCCAAAAGGAATTTTAACATACATAAAGGTGCCCCATGGAGTGGTAAAAGCTGTTTTGAGTTGATCTTCTGGGAGTACTAAAATTTGGTTGTAACCTGAAAATCCATCTAACAGGGAGATCCTCCTTGAGCCTACTACCTTCTGAAGGATGTGTTCCATTCTTGGCAAAGGATAATTGTCTTTGAGTGAGGCCCTATTAAGATTCCTGAAATCAATACAAAGCCTGATCTCTCCTGTTTTCTTTCTTACAGCCACTAGGTTTGATACCCAATCGGAGAACCTCACAGGAACTATTACGCCTACCTCATACATCTTTTTAATCTCCTTTTCAACTGCAAGCAATTGCTTTGGGTTTATTCTGCGAAGTTCTATTTGAAGGGCTTCTAATTTTCTTTCAGGGGTATTTTGTTCTGTATGATGCTTGTGTCATAGGCTCTCAGGTCCTCATAGCTCTGGGCAAACACATCAATGAATTCCTTGAAAAGGTCAATGTATTTCTTTTTCATGTTTGCAGGCAGGGACCTAGCTAATTTGATCATCTTGGGTTTATCTTCAGTGCCTATGTTGCATTCCTCAACATGATTGTCCGCGTGTTCTATAGTGGGCTTTTTTGCTACATCATCAAAGTCAAAAAGATCTTCTAAAGGTGCCAAACCACGGTGTATGTTCTTGTCTTTGGTCTGCAGCACCTCAACTTCCTCATTTTCTGCGTTTTTACATTCTGTGATTGAGTCTCCAGTTTCTTCATTAAAAGCGTTTATTTCTGCATTGTGGGATGGGGTTTCTTCATCAAAGGATTATTCATTTAGGAAGCTGTTCTTGGATTTGGAGTCTGAATTAGAAAACTCAAACTCGTTCCTGCCAATCAGAAAATCCTCAATCTGCTTATCGCCCTCAAAGACCTGCCAATATTTTTCGTTATCTGGCACCGCAGGTCTAAATTTGGTCTGTACGATGATTTGCTGATTGCTTGGAGTCTTAGGCTATGAACTAGCTAGGCAAGCTAATCCATTTGCAATGATGTTCTGACTCCTAGGAACAAACACCAACTCATATTCTACAAATGTTTTCAATATATCCATGGTGTCGTTCCTATATGCTCTCAACCTAGGGTTTTTCACTGTGTATTCACCATTCACTTGTTTTATAACCAACTCAGAGTCTCCTTGTACGGCTATCCTACGAGCTCCTAATTTCTTCAACAGATTCAAGCCTAGGATTAGGGCCTCGTATTCTGTAATATTATTGTTACATTTGAAATGCAGGCTACAGGCATGGCTCTCTGCGTAACCACTCTCAGTGTTATGTAGCCACACCCCTGCTCTAGTAGTTCTTTTAGTGCAGGACCCATCGAAATTCATTTCCCATAGGGGTTCATTCTCAGTTTTGTTATCATTTCTTGTCCTATAGCTGGGTTCGCCATTATGTTGTGTTATGCGGTCTGCACTAGGCTGTGGGTTGTTTAGTTCTTCGTGTGATATATGAGTTTATGAGGGATGACTAGTCAACTGATTGCATTCGTTTTCCTCTAAATCCAGAGTGGCCATTATGTTAAAATCCATGGTCTCAACTCCTCTGTTTGTATCTATGCTTTCTGGTGCTGGCTCTCTCGAGGATTCATCATTGCAGAAGATGAAAGAGTCCAGATCTGTGTGCATGGAGTATAAAGGTGAATTTTCAGGTTTTTCAGGGCTACTGACTAAGAACTTCATTTGTGCCTCCCTGTACAGTCTTCTAAGTTGGCTAAAGACAGGGATTGTGGCATATGCCCCATCCATCTGCATTGTACCCTGCAGCTTGGCTCCCCATGACCTTGACAATAGCATGACATACTTAGGTGGCACATCTACCACTACGACATCCATGACCATACATTTAGCTGGAATCTGGGTTAGGCTTACACACAAGTCTTTGATTAGGCTCAGACATTTTACTCTGCTAGAGTCAAATGAATACAAATCTTTATAGGGGCGGGTTATCTCTAGGCCTAGCTTTTCCATAACTACCTTGGGCATTAGTTTGTAAGAAGCTCCAGAATCATGCATTGCATTGTGAAGGATCTTATCATGGATATTGAGACTGATATAAAAAGGGGGAACTACCCCTTCCTGATATTTTCCCTCAATATTTGGACCAAACAGAAGTTCTGGTTGATCATCACTTAGGTTGACCGTGTCACTGTTCTCTCCTAGGTTCAAGGCTTTCAAAATTTGGCCTTTATATACATCCTGAGTGGCCAGCTCAGAGAGTGGTACAGAGATTTCAATTTTTGTAATCTCACTTTCCAGATTGAAAGTGGATTGACTCTTTGGAATGTTCAACTCTGTTTTGTTTGTCAGCATCTTGGTGGCTGTATCAGTGGGATGATTCTCACTATGTATAGTGTTGGGAACTGTTTTATCAGGAGCACTAACTGCAGTGCTAGTGATGCTAGTTGGTTGGCTTTGTTTATCGGTTTGTTGGTTGTCTTTTTCTTTGTTTTTCCCAGAACTTTCAGCTGATGGTTTGCCACTTTCCGCACTTACTTTAGAAGACTTCTCAGGCCTTTTCTTAATAGTAACCTCAGAGGCTTTTGGTTTAGAAGTGTCTAGGATATTTTTGCTTCTGAGTTCATATTTTTCCCTGACCTGCATAATAGCGTTTTCAAATCCAAGTCTATAGTCCTCAGATTCTAGTCTTTCTACATCCCAGTATGAGGGTGAGGGCCGATCTTCCTCTGAATAACAGTTGTGGATTGAGTTTTCAGTTTCAAACATGTTTATTGCATTCCCTTTAGACTCTTCTATGATTCCCTCATCTTCATCAAGAAAGTTCTCTTGAAAAGGGGGAATAACTTGCTGATCTGATTCTCTTTGTCTGTTGGGAGTGGCATTGTTTCTTCTAAAGTTTTGGTTTTGGTTATGGTTTTGATTTCTATTTTGATTGGTGACTATGACAACCATTTTTTCCATCATTTGTTGTATCTTTTCCACATTTTTACATAGACGGTCATAATTTGGATCAGATGTGGAAGCCACATTGTCATCTCTGTATGTTACCCTTTTCTCAACTCTCAATATTGCTTTTTTCTCAATTAGGTTAGCCTCTACACTCACTGCTCCTTTTTGCATGTCTTCCAATGTGTTGTAATCCCTCTCCCTAAGCTGGTAGGCCATATCGGCATCTAAGCCTTCAGGGTATTTCACTAGAACCATACCTAGGGGAGGTTTCATGTGTGGTGGAAGAACATTATAAACGTTGTTAAACCTTGTAGATTAGTCCTGGACACTCTCTCCTATGTTTCTTTTCAGGTTCTTGTATTATGCTAGGATTTGGAGAGGGTTGGCCTTAACTTCCCACTTGTTTATGAAGGTATGATATAAAGCAGGAAGGTCTAGGATACTATTAGGAGGCAGGCCTTTGAACCATTTCTTCACATCACCTCCTAAGCTCTGGGCAGAGATTCTCATTTTGACTGTATCATCATCTATTTCCATGTAGTCAAAAGATTCTTCCATCCTATCTACACGGTGTTGAGCTGTGGTGGACTCCTTTGTAGTGAAGTGTGGGATCTTTGATTGATAATCGTTGGGTAAAGGTACTAGAGGCTGGGGTAAAACCAAAGGTGCATAACAGGCTGCCATGATGATGTTTTGGTGAGGTGAGGGGTTAACCTGAGCAGCTGGTATAGGGATGACAGGGATACTAGGACCAACAAAAGTTTGTTGGGCATATTTAGGGTGGCAGAGCCCCAAGTTATGAAGGAAGTGAATATAAAGAGGTGTATATGGAGGGGTCTCTCTGTCCGTAATGTGTTGATTGCTATGAGATGGTGAACCAGGGAGTTCAAGGTCTGGTTGATCTAGATCGTTGAATGACCTAGTTTTGGGTAATCTATAAGGTAGGTCTAGGTCAAAATGAAGGTGTGATAGAGATGTAAGGTATTCTGGTGCAGATTTAGCTCTATAGATGTGACTGGAAATAGTTGGTCTTTTAGATGCAGGAGATTTCTTGAGGATGTTCTCAGGGTTATCAACTATTTCAGGTGGGTTTGGATTAGGATAAGCTCTTGTGTGAATGTTTCTTGAAGCCAAAATGTTATTTTACAACAAGGCAGATTAACCCTACTTGTTACTTGTATTGTGGCTGATGTTGTAATGGGATCTGGTCTCCCAGTGGAGTCTAAGGTGAACAAAGATAATCAGGAGGCCTACTGATCACCAGTGGAGTCTTTGAATCGTTTAGGAATTATGGAGTCGCCAGGTGGAGGGTCTAGGATGCTTCAAGAGGGTATACTGTCCACCACAATATTTATGCAATGTCTCTTTTCAAGGATATCTTTCAAACACAACAAACTCTAACCAGAGATTGAATGGGAGGGCATTTACTAGATATGTCACCTCTAAAAGAGGATGAGATCCGGAGGCTACCTGGCCCTTTCCAGACTCTGTCTAAGAGTGTGGGTGAAAACACAACAGATGGTATGAAATTGATTTGTGAACAAGAGTGTTTAACTGCCAACCTAACCAGATATTCTGGGTGTGTCCCCAGTGGAGTTGCCATTATGTTGGGGTTCCCATGTTTTGGCTGGGTTGGAAAGATCAAAAGATGAGACAACATCAAAACCACTTTCAAACCTCAGGATCTAGCCCTCTTGGGTCCAGAGAGGGATCTCTCTATGATATGTCGAAGGATATGACTTTGAAGCTCAGTGTTAAGGTATTAGGCTAGTTATAACACTCAGGGTTTATTTGTTTGATTGTATGTTTGGTTGTTGGGAATTAGGAAAGAAGGGTTCAATATGAGACAAGGACGAGCAAAGAGGATTTTAGACAAGGGAGAGATACTCCAGGGAACATTCAAGACCATTGGGCAGTGGAGTCAGGAAAGGGTTTACTTGCTATTCAATGTGCAGGCTTTCAGTTGGGCTAGTCATCTAAAGCTTTGGATCCTAAAGTTGATAGTTGGTATGAAATGGTAAGAGAGGAGGAAACAAATAATACTGAGAATACAAAACTAAAGACCTGAGATCAGAGAGAGACTTTTAACTCTCAATGCTTTGGCCCCCAGCTTGAGGGATCTTAGAAAGGCTGGCTGGTCGCACAAGGATCCTAGTGGATAGGGCTAACTCTGATCCCCATTTTTCCCAAATCTTCTAGCTAAATCCTAACAAGAACATCTAAGAATAGATTCATTAATCCATACATCAGCTAGCAGGCGATAACATCCACTACACTAGTTAGATCAATTGAAACCAAACCTTAGATAGCACATATAGCAGAAAACATTGAAGGAAAGGAGAGCAGAAACATAGGGTACCTAACAAGGGTAAATCCTATGCCAGATTTCTGATGCAAGCTAGTAGAAATGAAATGAAATGAAATAAAACACAAAGATAGAAAACATCACTGCAGCTTTAGATCAGGATCCAAAGAAATGTGCTTGTCATATTAAAGAGCAACACCAGTCAAGTACAACATTACCAATGGCTGAATATTCAGTCTGAAAGCATCTTCTTCTGCCTATCTTACAACTTTACACAGAGACTATGTCTCAAAAGAGATAGCTTGTAATTTCTCTGATAACCGATCAACAACCTTTACAATAATTTTCTTATGAGTTTTATAGCAGAAAGATGAGCCGAGGAGGTAGGTGGAAACTAAATGCGGGATTAAAACTTGGAAAATAAAGAGGGCCGAAGCCCATTCTGTTCAAACTCTGTGCATTTATCTCTGGCATGCCTTGGACGAAAGAATGATCTTCTTCAGGCTTCCGTTTACTCCAGTATGGCTCTGATGTATTCTGGCTGCAGTACTTTGTAGTACCTTTGGTGAGTAAACAAAAGGGTAAATAAATGACAGTGCAGTCTGCCATACTACATAACAAATGCTCTGGTAGCATCAGGACTGCGGTCAGGGTTGAAATCTCTTTGGGGACACGGTAAACAATGGGAACAATATGGGCTCTTTGTACTTTCTCAAGCGGGAACATTCTGCTGATGTGCATAGGAATGCCTTAAATCTGTACTGATACTCTTTGCCACTTCGACCGACTCTGTCAATGAAAATCGGGCTTTGATTGCGCCGGGAAGGACCTTGCATGGTCAAACTCTGTATTTTTAATGAAAATTGCGTTCAGATATCCTCCCGGGTTCTCCTCTGTACTTTTAAACTCTAAAATGATATTTCTTTGGTTTTGTGCCACTGTAACAAAGAATGTGGATCATGGCGGCGCCCACCGCCTGTATCCTACAAAATACACAACTCTGTTGTGAAGTCCAATGCATGGGAGGGTGGATGGAGCGGAGGGTTATGAAGGTGGCGGTGCCGAGTGAAACAACGACGGAGAATGCGGCAATATGGTGTGAACGGTGACTGGTAGGGTATGCTATGAATGTACTGGCAAATGGTAGGGATATGCAGTGAGACAGTGGAGAAAAGTACGCGGAGGCTGGGCGAAATGAAACTTTAATGCAATCAATACAAAACCTGAGTTTGAGCCTTTGAATGCAATACACAGAAAAACGCGGAAAACACATGAAGCAGTTTGATGTGGTGGGACCCGGTCGTGGGTGGAGGGCGATTCGTTTAAGACCGTCGGATCTCAGGAGGAATATCGATGGCTATGATCAAATCGGAGGGGATAAATGGGAGAGTCGGCAATCTGATTGAGTGATGGTGCGATTGATTTAAAGCCGTTGGATCTTGGAACGGATGGACGGCTGAGATGGAATCGGGAGATCGCAATCGGGGGGGGGGGCAGGGATGACACGTTACAAAAGTTTCGATTGCGATTAGGAGTGGGGATGCAATTGAGCGCTGGCCGTTGGATCCAGGGGCCAGATCAACGGCTCTCATTTGATCGGAGGGAGATGGAGAGGAGTGTCCGGGAGATGGTGCGATCAGCGCCGAGCCGTCCGATCGGAATAGCAGACCAACGGTGTAGATTAGTTCGGAGATCAAAATTGGGGGGTGCAGCCGAACATTTGCGATTGCAATGGGGCGGGGAGTGCGATTGGCGTTCAACCGTTGGATCGGAATAGTAGATCAACGGTGTAGATCACATCGCGGGTCTTCATAACAAAACCCAATCGCATCGGAACTTTTTCAATGTTACAAAGGAAATTGCTCGCCCGACAACTTCGATTGCGATAAGCGCCCGGGGCTTAAACACTTGGTCCTGGGTGCGGGTTACGTGGGGAAGTGGTTAGGGGCTGGTGGAAAAGGGGCTAGGCCCTATTATAAAGTTAAAAAGTGGTGTTTTACCCCCTTTAATGCAATATTTGGGGTTAGGAAGGGGAACGATAAGGGGAAAAAAGGGGAACTTGGCCAAACAAAGGGTAAGGGTAGAATTTAAAGGGGATTTTGGGGAGATTTAGGAGGACTAAGGGAGAAATTTTGGGATGGAAAGGGGACTTTGAAAAGAGGAAAAAAGGGTAAAATGGGGAGTTCTGCAGAGATACAAGGGGCAAATAAAGGCTTTTTGGAGCACAATTTTTATCATCAGTAAGGCTTATTGACTAGAGAACATCAGAGGAAAATAATCAGAGGGTGTAGAGCATGAAAAGGCTTCAAGGATGATGTGTTTCAGGGGAAATGCATTCCTTGAAGGCTCAAAAAGACAAATCAGCCCCGTGCTTGCTTGTCAATAAATTTATGGGGGGCTAACATATCCAATGAATCAGTCAGGGGATTGTCTCTATCTACGCTGTGAAGTGGGGACTCCTACATTCTGTGCCGCATCAAGCTTTAGCCTCTCAGCTTCTGTGGTACACCTTCTGCCAGTTCTGATGTTTGGCTCTGCATGAGTGGACTCCTCCACTCCATGAACCTCCTCTTGTGGTTGATCCACATATAGAGACTAATCTTTGGGAACCAAAAGTTCCTCCTCTACATGCAAGTCTAGCTCCCTCTCAAACGACAAATTGATGGATTTATCCTTATTGAATTTTATATCCCGTTGCAACACAATCATTCGACTGTTTGGCAAATACACATGATAATTATGGGGTGTTTCTATGTACCCCAAAAATATCCCAACTTCAACAGTTGGCTCCAACTTCAACAGTTGGCTCCAACTTCTTCCTAGTGTTCTTGGTCACATGCACATAAATAGATGAGCCAAAAATATTAAAGTGAGAAACATCTGGTTTCTTACCAGTAAAATCTTCTTCAGGTGTACTCATGCCAAGTACTCTATGAGGACAACAGTTTTTCACATAAACCAAAATGTTGCATGCTTCCGCCCACAAATGCATTGGTAGGCCCTGATCATGTAGCATTGCTTGTGCAACACCCACGATCGTTCTGTTCTTCCTCTCCGCTACCCCATTCTGCTGTGGGTTATGAGGTGCTATGAGTTCTCTTCGAATTATTTCTTTTCTACATAAGTCTTTGAATTTGTTCGAGATGTATTCACCACCATTATCGCTCCGTAGAGCCTTCACTTGCTTCCCTGACTCTTTCTCCACCAATGCTTTAAACTCATAGAACTTTGAGAATGTTTGATCCTTCTTCTGCATGAAGAAGATACAAAATCTATGAGAATAGTCATCAAAATAACATAATACCTATGCTTTGTTGTTGAAGCAACCGAGAATGGTCCACACACGTCTGTGTGAACTCTCTCCAGGATCATCGAAGCACGATTCTCCTTTTCATGAAAGGTGGTCTTCACAAACTTACCCATAGTACATCCCTTGCACTGATCTAACTACGCAAGTGTACCCTTGGGAAGTCCAGTAGAAATCTTCTGCAAAATTTTCAGGGCACCATGGTGAATATGGCCCAATCGCCTGTGCCATAATTCTACCTCATCCCGGCTCACCACTTATTCTGCTTTTCCCACCATTGCAGCACAGCCATCTACCTCCAGCTTGTGGATATTCTTAACTCGAATCCCTATCCTCTTGGTTTGAACCGTTGTTTTATGTCGTAGGAAAGCTTTTCCATTGCTGAAAACAACTTCATAACCTCTGTCCTCCAACATTGCGACTGAGACCAAGTTTTTCTACAGACCTGGAACATGCATAACATATTTCAATAGAAATGGTTTACTTGACTACCTCTCAAAGGTAATGGTACCAATGCCGGTCGCACTATATCTTCCATCGTCGCCCATCTCATTATGAATATGGAGATATTTATCCTCAGTGTTAGTATGAATCTTAATTCCAAGCATATGAAAAAATACCACTTTAGTTGAACATAACAAATAGCCCTAACAGCAGAAATGACTACTAATATCTTTAGATCTGTAGTTAGGTGATCAAGATAAATGCTACAAAAATCTAGATCTGTGCATTAGAAGACATTAAACAGTAGAAAAAAACAAGATTTACTCCATGCATCCAATAGACAAGACAAGAATATATTGAATGAATTTTGTATTAATGGCACCTGGGAGGAAAACACAAGAGGGTGTTCCTTGTTCTCCTCAATGGGATGGGTTCTTGTAAGTCTTCAGCACTTCAGTTCTAGAATTCCTCTCTCTTGATGGTGTAGAAAACCCAGGCAAAAATAGTAAAATATGACTATGATGGTGGATCAATAGTCAGACCAAAAGTTTAGATCCAGAGTGATCTTTAGGCAACAAAAGGTGGTAAATGAATGGGAAAACCCTTCTATTTATAACAAAATATTGAGTTAGTCTAGATATTGGTGCATAATTAAAATAGTATTAACCAAATCAAGATCCAATTTCTATGGAATATTTTATTATATTTGTTGGAGGGAAAAGGAATTTGGCTTGGGTCAAATCCCTTTATTTGTAAATAATAAATAAATAAATGATTTATTTATCATTTTAAGGATGTGGTTGAGTAATAATTAAATAAATAATGATTTATTTAATTATTTAAGGGTGAATTAGTCATATTTAACAAAGAATATTATTTAAATAAGGTTTAAATAATCATTCTTAGAAAATAATAAGATAAATAATGATTTATCTAATTAATTTCCTTGTTTTGGGTTAAATATAACCAGGAATATTAATTACACTGTTTTTTAACTAATTATTCCTTGAGGAAAATCAAACAAATGTATATTTATTTAATATTTCCTCATGAGGTTTCCTGTTTAGACCATAAACAACTTAATAAAGGTGATTTACTAAGTTATTTTCACAGTGAAAGAAATTTTACTTACGGTAAAATTGGTCTTACATGGTGTCCTTGGGTCCATCTAATAACAATAGGTTAGATGACTAAAAAATGGTGTAACACTCAGGGTCACTGAGAAGCTCCTTATCTCTCGTCATGTGGAAGGAAGCACCACTATCAAGATACCAGACCGATCTCATTGCACTTGAAACCAAGCATGTGATCAAGGAGAAATAAAGTTCAAATTGTGAGGAAAGGGCCTCACCAGCTACAGCTCTAGCAACCTTCTTGTTCTTCTTTTTTTGTGGGTAGTTAGTGGCAAGATGCCCATGTTCGTGATAGTGAAAAAACTTCACCTTGGACAAATCCAGCTTCTTGCCTTTAGACTCGGATTTTGAATGGAATTTATTCCCATTCTCTTTCCTTGCCTTAGCAGCCAAAGCACAATTCTCTTCATCATCATGCTTTGATGAAGAGCCATATCTGGTGTTCTGCCTGAACTCCTCCTGCACTAGATCCGACCACAGTCATTCCCAATCCGACAGTTTTTCCCATTCGTTGACAAAGTCTTGATAACTGTGCCAAATATTAGGAAGTCCCAAGAGAGCCAAGCTCACCAAATCATCATCAGCAACTGTCATTCCCAAACTCCCCAGTTCATCCCGACATTGGACAAAATTTGTGAGATACTTAGGAATATTGTCGCCCTTCTCCATCTTGATCTTTCTGGGTTTATCCTTCAGCGCCAATTTCCTATGGTCGCTGCTGCTTTGGAAAAGATCTATCAAAGCCTTCCAAATTGCAAATGGATAGGCTTTCCCATGAAGTCTTGAGACAATATGGTCTCGCACACTTTCCAATAGAATCCTTCTTGTCTTGGCTACTTTCTTTTGCCATGTGTCAAGTAATGCCGCATTCGTCGAAGTGGGCTTAGGAACATCACTGTTGATGAATTACTTCAAGCCATTATCTTCAAGCACTGCCTCCATCCTATCCTTTCATGAAATTTAGTTCAAACTACCCTCGAGTGCATACTCTAGCCGCAAACCATTGAAATCCATTTCGATGTTTACTCAACTGTCGCACCAAGAAATTCTTGCAGCAAATTTGAATTGTTTCCACCAACAAACTCAGCTACTGCTTCAATATTGAAATCTTCTTTGCTTTGATACCATGTAGAAATTTTAATACAATTATGTATTGCCTGGATTCTCCTGATCTAAAAATTATATGCCACCTTTAAATACATAATCCTTCTACTTAAATTCTTGTGGAAATTTAATTGCCAATTGCAAACACATGAAGAAAGATCAATCACACATAACACATATTTTTTTACCGGGAAAGAATAAAGCTAAAAACCCCACTATCACATATTATGTATATATCATGGATCATGAAACAATATCATACAAAACTCTAATCCAAGAGCTCTCAGTACAACATACAATCGCCTCACACTGTCATACAAAAATTGGCTCACACATGCACCAATTTACTGCCTCCACTGCACAATCCCTGTTCATCACAATCCCTCAATTAATTCAATCTTGCGTCGCCTTGACTGCAAAATCCTCATTGGCATCTCCAAAGTGTTTGTGGTTGCATGAGTGCACCAACTAATTTCACAACATATAGTCAAATTGTCCTTTCACCTATCTCTCAACTAGGTCTCCACTGAATCTGACATGCATGTAGTTAACAGTAGTAAATATTTAGTTGCATGTGAGATCACTCCATGTGAATTAATTCAATATTTAATTCACTGATCTCTCACTAGTGTATCTTTAGTTACAACTAGTTACAACTAGCACAACTGAGTTTAACTCACTTAACTGAGTTAAACTACTTTACAACTCACATAACTACACATCCAACTCTGTTACAACGTGTTATCACCCAAAAATTCTAAAAAAAAAATAAAAAATCAGTGTGTTATGTTTGTTTTTGGTCATGGTTCAAATTAGGTTTAGAATTCAATTTAGGGTTTGGTTAAGGGTAGGTTATATTTTTATAGGTTTAATGTTCATCATCTGAATTCAAATAAGGTCTTTAGAGGTCCATTCCATGGTCAAATATTCACATTTTTCATTTAAGGGTCATTCAATTAAGTTTCGGGCTAAATTTCTGCAATTAGCTAGGAATCCACCGTTTCGTAGTGTCACTAGTTCAAAAAGAGGAAATGCGCTACGAAAGCGCTGCTACTTTCATAGCGCAAACTGTGAAAGTGATGAAACAAAAACTCTGTTTTCTGGTTTTGAGTAGTCAACTTCCAAGGAGGTTTCTGAGCAATTGAAAATGAATTTAGGAAAACTGAAAGAGGTTTTTCTTCTTAACAGACCTAAATACAAAAAATCTCTCAGTTTCCTCAAATTAATTAGGAGGTGGGCTAAATTGATAAATTAAAATGCGCTACGAAACTGCTGTTATAAAATGTCTTGTAGATGACTGTTTAGCAGTCAACTTCAAGTTCACTTTCTGGCCAAATGAAAAAGTATTTTAGAATTATGAAAGAGGTTTATCTTTATCGTAGCTCCAGCTACAATAACCTCTCTCACTTTTCTCATATGTGTTATCAGTGGGGTGACATAATACTTTCTTTGAATCCCTATTTTCAAAAACCGAGTTTTCCTATTTTACACATTTTTTTCAAAGGAAGTCTTTGGACAGCAGGGGATATGGTTCAAAAAACAAAGAGAGGGATTTATTCAAGACATAATGGCCTACAAAATAATCCTTCAGTTTCTCAAAATAAATCATGGAGTAAGAGATATAGGCTCTGTCCCAAGACCTATTTTTCAGGAAAAAATAGAAAAAACCAATAGGCCAACCTATTGCAAATGAGGAAGGAACCTCAAGAAGGCTGGAATGACTTTGTTTTTCAAGTGAGATGATGAAATCAGGTCTATTTTAAGTTTTTGGCACATTCACACTTTACATTTTGGAAAAAATTGGAAGAATCTGCATACTCAGCAGTTTCGTAGCGCATTCCGTGTAAAAAAGCAGAAAAGTGCTACGAAACTGCTGTAGCTGCTTTTCTTGCTCATTTTGGTCAATTTTTGAGAGGTTGAAGAGTGAGTAAAGAGCTGAAACTGATATGGTAGATGTATTAAGAGGTAAGTGAAGTGATGCAAGTGGAAAGGATTCAGTTTTTGAAGAATTAATACTTGAAATGACAGTTTTTCAAAGGCGCTACGAAACTGCTGTGTTTTCGTAGCCCAGTTTATTACAACTTTCTTAAACAATTTTTGGAAGTGGTTTTGACATGATAGAGGCTAGGGATAGGTGAGGAGACATGTTAAGATAATCTCCAAAATCTAAGGACCAATAAATCAGGCTTAATTGATGATCAAATTGTTCAAATAATGAAAAGGATGTGATGCCTAAAAAACAGGGTATGGTTTCCTGTTTTTGTGGAGGTCAAACAAAGTGGACATGAAGAGCTGAAGCCCATCATCCAAATTCGACTATGTGTCGTTACAATTGGAAAATTATGTAAATTTAGGTGGATAAGGTTGTTTTAGATAACAATAATCAGTTTGAGTCCTTTTTGGACTAGGACTGTTAAGTAGATTAGGTGTCTTTATGTAATAAATTCCATATCTTACAGTTATGCAAGGTGTCAGTAGTTGGAAATTCGATGTATCTAGACTAGAGGTAGATCATTACATGTTTTAATATGTCTATTAAAGACCAAGGGGTCGAATTAGCAAAGGGTGGGACATTTTTTAGCAAAAAGACTGTGTTTATTGTAAGTGACTGGTTTTCAGCTTAATACAGAGTTTTCTACTTAGCCAACTGAAGATTCATAAAGGGTTCTAGTGTGTTCTTGTTCTAATGGCATTTTTTTACTATCCTATTGTAGT
Source organism: Pinus albicaulis (assembly GCA_034641835.2). NCBI lineage: Eukaryota > Viridiplantae > Streptophyta > Pinopsida > Pinales > Pinaceae > Pinus > Pinus albicaulis. The sequence goes on along the minus strand of CM076575.1, from coordinate 1,874,482,427 downwards.
GGTGTTTGCTTATGTTACTCAGAATTCATCATTGATGCTCTGACTTCCTTCATAGACAAACTAACTGTGTGTTTTACAGTTTCACATGTGTTTCTCAGGACTAGAAATCTGATATGCCTTGACTTCCATGCTGAGTAGATTGTTTTGTTTTACTGAAGCTATTTTGACTCCATAAGCCCAATGTACACTTGCTGATGTGTTTTACAACTAGTTTATATCATTTATCTGCTTTTATCCCATATAGAGTTAGCCATCTACATATTTATCAAAAATCATAAACCCTTGAGAGAGCCCTCTCAGGTTGAGGAGGCTAAGCCTCAACCAAAATATTGGTTTGAAACACTTACATGAGATTAACTTGATTGATAGCCTATCAGGTCTAATTTTGTGATAACATTTTGGTGCATTTTCCAGGAGTCTGAAGATTATACTTTCCTGAGATTTTGAAGCTGAACTTCTGAAGATAGCAGGAGCTCAGGAAGATTTTCGAGGCTGCATCTACCTTGGAGACTCCACACATCAAATAATCAATTGGAAGGTGACTCCACTGCTTGAATATCATTAGCTTGATGAAGTTTCAGAATGAGTTCCATGGCAAGAATAAATGCCAGGTATGGCCCTATGAATCGGTCTCATATGCCTAGTTTTCCAAATCCTATGCCAAATGTTGAATGGTTAACTGATATTCCTATATTTAAAGATGAAAAGAAAGAAAATGTCACTCTTCATATGGTTAGATTCCATATGCATGTACATGGACTTAAGGTTCAGTTCCTTGAGGATTGTCTCATGAAGATGTTTATGGCCACATTAGAAGGAAAAGCATGGTCTTGGTATGAAATCTTGTCAAATGGTTCATTATATTCTATTGTTGATTTCCATGTTGCATTTGATGAGATGTATGAAGAGTGTCATCCCTCCTTATTTCCATTCAAAGACTGTTCTAAACACTGTGTGAGTTTTATTGAATATTTGGAGAATTGTTATGAAGATGATGAGTTCATGGATGAGGAAATTTTAGAAGCCCTTCATGACAATCTATTTCATCACCAAGAAGAAAGGATAGCCTCTTCCTTGGATGAAAATGAAACCTAGCAGGATTTTATTTATGAAAATTATGATACATCCTCTGATTTTGATGAAAAGTTGGAGCAGACTTGTCAGTCTTTTGATCATCGGGAGCATGAGAATCATTTCAAACAGCAAGAGGAAATATTGGAAGATGATTGCTACAAACCTCAGGTACAGGAAAAAGGTTTATTCTTCATGTCATTTCTTGCATCAGCCTACATCAAATAATGATCACACTAATGAAAAAATGGGTGAAAATTTCTCTTTATCCTTGTCTTCTAATCTGAAATCATTTGAGTGCAAATCAGAAGATAAGATTCAGTTTGTTGATGAAGTTGCAGAGAACATTGAAAAGGACATTCAAGTTTCAAAAGATAAAATTCAATCTCATAGTATTCATAATCAAGATCAGTCCTTTGAAATGTTGTTAATGCCATAAAACAAAGAGAGAGTGTTGCTACCTTTCTCCTTTGAGATTGAGGAAGAATACACTGTTTTTGAAAATCGGTTTGAAAAGCAGTTTGAGAGCACTCAACTGAAGTCTTATGTGGTTGATCAAAGCATGTATGAGTTGTCCAAAGCTGCAGAATGTCATGAGAAGCATCAAACGGATCATGTCTTCTTTGATCCTATAGCTGATTACATGGAAAATATTTACAGTTCATATTTCCAATTATATTTTCATTTTGAAGATCAGTTACTTCTCATGTTTCCTTGGTCATTTCAGTATCATGTTTACTTTGGGTTCAAGCACATTCCAGAGATTCAAGTGTTAGATCAAATCAATGACTGGCTTCATTGGAAGTTTCATGTTCCTTGAGTTACAAATAGAAATTGCAGCTAATAGGGTAGGTAGGAGTGTGTGAATAAGCTCAAAGTTGACTGAGCATCTTTTCAGTAGGTACAGATTTGGTTCTTCTACAATGATCATCAAGCTTGAGCCCGAGGTGAAGGCTATAAGAGTTTGAATAAGAGCTTGACAATTTCAATTTTTTTTTTTTTTTTTGGTCAAGAAAATGGATAGCAACGTTGGAACTACTGGTTCTTAGTGTACCACAAGGGCACACTATCCCAAGTGGAGCCTTTGTTATCACCCAAAAATTATTAAAAAAGAAGAAGACATCATTGTGTTATGTTTTTTTTTGGTCATGGTTCAAATTAGATTTAGAAGTCAATTTAGGGTTTGGTTAAGGGTAGGTTATATTTTTATAGGTTTAATGTTCATCATCTGAATTCAAATAAGGTATTTAGAGGTCCATTCCATGGTCAAATATTCACATTTTTCATTTAAGGGTCATTCAATTAAGTTTCGGGCTAAATTTATGCAATTAGCAAGGAATCCACTGTTTTTTAGAGCTGCTAGTTCAAAAAAGTGGAAATGCGCTATGAAAGCATTACTAATTTCGTAGCGCAAACTGTGAAAGTGATGAAACAAAAACTCTGTTTTCTGGTTTTGAGTAGTCAACTTCCAAGGAGGTATCTAAGAAACTGAAAACAAATTTAGGAAAACTGAAAGAGGTTTTTCTTAATAACAGACCTAAATACAAAGATCCCTCTCATTTTCCTCAAATTCATTAGGAGGTGGGAGAAATTGATAAATTAAAATGCGCTACGAAACTACTGTTATAAAATGTCCTATACATGACTGTTTAGCAGTCAACTTCAAGTTCAGTTTCTGGCCAAATGAAAAAGTATTTTGGAATTATGAAAGCGGTTTGTCTTTATCATAGCCCTAGCTAAAATAACCTCTCTCACGTTTCTCATATGTGTTATCAGTGGGGAGATACAAGGCTTTATTTGAAGCCCTATTTTTAGAAATAGAGTTTTCCTATTTTACACATTTGTTTCAAAGGAAGTTTCTGGACAACAGGAGATATGGTTCAAAAAACCAAGAAAGGTTTTTATTAAAGACATAATGGCCTACAAAAAGGTCCTTGCGTTTCTCAAAATACATCATGGAGTAAGAGATATAGGCTCTATCCCAAGACCTATTGTTCAGGAAAAAAACAGGAAAAACCAATAGGCCAACCTATTGCAAATGAAGAAGGGACCTCAAGAAGGCTGGAATGACCCTGTTTTTCAAGTGATATGATGAAATCAGGTCTATTATAAGTTTTTGGCACATTCACACTTTAAATTTTGGAAAAATTTGGAAGAATCTGCATACTCAATAGTTTCGTAGCGCATTCAGTGTAAAAAAAGCAAAAAAGCGCTATGAAACTGCTGTAGCTGCTTTTCTTGCTCATTTTGGTCAATTTTTGAGAGGTTGAAGAGTGAGTAAAGAGCTGAAACTGATATGGGAGATGTATTAAGGGGTAAGTGAAGTGATTCAAGTGGAAAGGATTCAGTTTTTGAAGAATTAAGACTTGAAATGACATTTTTTCAAAGGCGCTACGAAACTGTTGTGTTTTTGTAGCACAGTTTATTACAACTTTCTTAAACAGTTTTTGGAAGTGGTTTTGACATGATGGAGGCTAGGGATAGGTGAGGAGAAATGTTAATATAATATCCAAAATATAAGGACCACGAAATCAAGCTTAATTTATGATCAAATTGTTCAAAGAATGCAAAGGATGTGATGCCTAAAAAACAGGGTATGGTTTCTTGTTTTTGTGGAGGTCAAACAAAGTGGACATGAAGAGCAGAAGCCCATCATCCAAATTCGACTATGTGTTGTTAAAATTGGAAAATGATGTAAATTTAGGTGGATAAGGTTGTTTTAGATAACAATAAGTAGTTTGAGTTCTTTTTGGATTAGGACTGTTAAGTAGATTATGTGTCTTTATGTAATAAATTCCATATCTTACATTTATGCAAGGTGTCAGTTAGTGTCAGTAGTTGGAAATTCGATGTATCTAGACTAGAGGCAGATCATCACATGTTGTAATATGTCTATTAAAGAGCAAGGGGTCGAATTAGCAAAAGCTAGGACATTTTTTAGCAAAAAGGTTGTGTTTATTGCAAGTGACTAGTTTTCAGCTTAATACAGAGTTTTCTACTTAGCCAACTCAAGATTCATAAAGGGTTCTAGTGTGTTCTTGTTCTAATGGCGTATTTTTACTATCCTATTGTAGTGGTGTTTTCTTATGTTACTCAAAATTCATCATTGATGCTCTGACTTCCTTCATAGACAAATTGACAGTGTGTTTTACAGTTTCACATGTGTTTCTCAGGACTAGAAATCTGATATGCCTTGACTTCCATGCTGAGTAGATTGTTTTGTTTTAATGAAGCTATTTTGACTCCATAATTCCAATGTACACTTGCCAATATGATTTAAAACTAGTTTATATCATTTATTTGCTTTTATCCCATATAGAGTTAGCCATCTACATATTTATCAAAAATCATAAACCCTTGAGAGAGCCCTCTCAGGTTGAGGAGGCTAAGGCTCAACCAAAATATTGATCTGAAACAGTTACATGAGATTAACTTGATTGGTAGCCTATCAGGTCTAATTTTGTGATAACACAACGAAGTCCACTTACATGTCCCACCAACCAACCTTAGAACTCGTAATTCCTTCAGTCAACTGGTTTGCCACATCAGTTAACTGAAATCAAGTGCTTCAAGAGAATAGATTATTATTTATTGTCTAATTATTATTAAGAGATAATAATAATTGACATGCATCCTATTTTTAGACGTGCAATCTATAAATAGAATTTTCTCAACATTATAAAAATAGACATACACCTAAAAATACATGTGGGCCCCACCTAGTGTAGGTGCTTAATTTTCACTAGGATCATCATCTTGTTGAATCTCAATAGGGGAAAGGGAATCGGGAGGCTATCCTTGTGTGGATCCAGTGATGAAATTTGGACCTAGGTGGGAGATAAGATGAATGGGGTTATAGTAAGTGGAAGGGGAGTGATTTATGTGGATAAGGGAGCAGGACCACAGAACCAAAGTCGGGGTTTCCCAAGTAGTACCACCCTAAAACCAAATGGTCAGCAAATGTGATCCCACTAGACTAAAATCCAAGGGTAACATCCAAAGAGGTCAAGGGGACAGAAGAACAAACTAAGCCCACTCTTTCTGTTGAATTCCCCCTATTAATCCATACCTAGAAGTGTCCATGATAAGTAAACTGAATCAATTACTAAATGACAAGGCATACCTTTAGGTTCGGGAGGCCCACCTTCATACATTTGATCAATACAGATGGGTGAGGTACCACATGTTTCTAGCTCAGGTGGCAGAGAAATGGCACAACGAGCTAGTTGAGGGCTATAAGGGGTTGTTGGCCACCGAATAAGGACCATCATGGAGAAACATTTCTCCTAGGGATATCACCCACGAATTTGTGGGTAACATCTTGCTCCAACTGGGATGTGATATCTCGAAGCTACTCGAACAAGAGGTCACGAGTGCTCCAACAATCTCTTGGTCACCATAGACCTGTTATCTCCACATATCAACAAATAAACCTGTTAGGATCCCGTGATTTAGCAGATTGGTAGACCAAATGCACAGGGTAACATCAGACTAGTCTTTGGAGTCCTAGGACCTAGCCTTCCTGGACTCAGAGAGGGCTCTCTCTATTTTGTACAAAGGATGTGAACTTGTTTGTTTTAGGGTTTTATTTTAGGCTAGTTGTTAAGTGTACGGTTTCTTGTTTGTTTTGGTTGGGTAAGATGATCAAGTAGAATAGGTGGAGTGAGAGGTCTTCAAATCATTGGGCTATGGATTCTACGAAAGTCATGGATATCTCAACAATGAAACAAGATGCATAAATGGGAAAATCTAGCATGGTCAAATGGATCTTTAAGGCATGTGTGAAGTGAAATGAACATAAAGTTTGTGAGAATAGTAGGTGTGTAATGGCAGTGAAGAATCCTTAAACAAGTACCTTTTAAACAAGATGGTCTCGAATACTGATCAACCTAAGGACATAATCATAAGACAGGGCAAAACAATAGCTTTCTGATTATACTTAAGCAAACAAGCATTCAAGATGAACAATTTAGTGAACCAAAGAAAGCAAGAAACTTATCTAACTTCTAATGATTTCACCTTCAAGGTTTAGAAAACATACAAGATAACATATAAATTTAATCAAACAAGAGGGAACTCCTAAGCATCTATGATCAAGCTACAACGAAATTTAAGGCAAATTCTCAAGCATGGACAAAGGGCATGATCAGAGAATGGCCTCTTTGACTAAAACCTAACAAGTAGTGCTTTAAAGAGAGATTCCGAAACAGAGTTTAAATAGCATCAAATAAGCATGGATAACCATAAAACATATTTGAAAACTACTATATTGAACCATTCATGGAATAAACAAGCATAGGTAGGTCTAAGAAGCAACTAAGAATTCCTTAAACTAACCTTGCAGAGGAAAACATAAGGACAATAGAAAACAGGAAGGACTAAGGTGCCTCAAACAACATTTCTTAGCCTATACTCTTCTATCCTACTGCAAAATAAAAGGATGGAAAAATAATGGAAAGATGGGAAAACAATAACATGAAAGAGAAACACTTCACCAATAACCAAGCTCAGGGATCCTGCAAGCTATCCTCCTTCATCATCAATCAAAGAAGACCATTCAGAAACTCCACAAGACAAATTTCTTCTTCAAACTCAAGAAAACCATGTATTGCTCTCAAAACTCATCAAATGCCAAAAAAATACATAGGAACTCCTTGCTATGTTTATCTAGCAAAGGAGGAGGTGGAAACCATAAGAGGCTTCTAGAAACAATAAATACACCATAAATGTCATTAATGCCCAAGAGACCATGCAAGCCCCAAGGCACATAATATCCCATGAAATAAATGCCAAAATAAATTATAGCACCTAATTCCAGAGTGGCTTCCCTCAAAAAACTTGAAAATATGATTTTGCAATAAATGAGTATGTTTTTTTGACTTTTGGCCAAAAACACATAGTGTTGTCTATAAGCGCAGTGCCACCTTAGGCAGAAAATAGGTCCTGGTGTAGCGAAGTTTTGGGGAGCTTCCCGATGTTGGATTTTTCTCTGTAATGTCCCATTGGAAAGCTTTTTGAGTCATATTTATAGATATACCTTTGGTTTTCTTATTGAGCACCTGTAACCTATTCAAAAATTCAAATCCCCAAGACTTCTCTGAGCGGAGCGCCAAGCCTAAAAAGGAGGCAGAATGGTGAAAAATGAGGTGTTTTTTCACTTTTTGAGGGGTCAAAAATGCTCCAATTGCTCTGAAATTTGGTAAGAATAGTGTGATATTCATGAGAAATCCAAAAAGGTAGAGTTTTCCCTCTGAGGATCCCTGAGGGAAAAGCGTAGCGCCAGTGGCACTGCGCTTATAGGCCTCCAAATTCTCAAAAAAAAAAATTGTCCAAATTCCTTCAAAATTGGTGGATGTAACCTTCAAGGGGTTTGAGAGACCTGTAGAGAAGCTGATGCCAAAATTACAAGTCTAGCCTGGTCTTTTCCTCCTTTTAGTGCTTGTATTTCAATGAGGGCCTCTTTGAGTTTGGCACAATCAAGTTTGTTTTTCATTACATAGTGCTTGGTCATCTTTTTCTAGAGATCAAGGCCCCTTTTTATCTTCTTAAAATACTTGTGTTCATTCTTATAATACTGAATGATAGGCTGGGCCATGCCAAAATATCTCTCCAGCTCCCTAATTGGTGCATATTTTCTTTGGAGAAGTATTCTAGTGGCCATCTCCTCATCTTCATTATCACTGTCAAGGTCAATGAATTGGGGCTTTTGTTTAGTTTACCTTCCTCTCTTACCTCTATTCATATTTTGTTTGCCTTTGTCTAGTGGTTGAGCTGAGGTGGATATCATGTTCCCTTGCCTTTTGGAGGCAGCAAACACAAGCCTTGGCCCTCTCTGATATGTGAATGAAAGAGGTGTGATGGTGATATTGTTGGTGTCTTTGTCACGGCTGTGATCTTCATTAGGACTATCACCCTCTGCACTTTCCTCACTTTTATTTGTTCATCACCAAGACTGCTTTCCTCTTTATCTTCTGCACTGTCATCATTGTCATTATCACTGAGGGGATGATTGTTGTCCTGACTGTCGTGACTATTTTCTTCTTTGCTGTCCTTTTCATCACTGAGGCTTTCTTCATTTTTTTCACTGCTACCTTCATTTTCTGCATTGTCCTCACTGTCATTATCTTTATCATTTTCATCTTCTTTCATGTCTTCATTATCTGTCTCTGCTTCATCATTTTTCTCTTAATTCTCTACCTCTATATCCTCTGTTTTATTGTTGATCTCATCCTCATCAATGCTCATTTCATTTCCACTTTCAACCTAATCATCTTCTTCATCATCCTCTTCCATTTTGTCACTATTTTTCTCACTGTCATGCTCACTGTTTTCACCTTCATCACTGTTATGCTCACTGCCACTTTCTTCATCATCATTTCCTTCTTCCTCCTCTTCATCAAATTCCTCTTCCTCATCATCTACTTGTTCTTCACTCTGGACTGATTTATTGTCACTCTCACCCTCTTCAGTTTGATTTGACTCATTTTTACTGAATTCATCATTCCCTCTTCCTTCTTCATTTGATGCATCAAGAGAAGGAGAGGAGGGGAGGTTTTCTTGTGCTGAGGGCACTTGCGTAGATGATGAGGGCAAGCTAGGTGGAAGAGGGAGTTGTGGGCTTGTGAAGACTTCATGTGCTATGACTACCTCCCAATGTATGCACTTCTATTCCAACTGATGTAAAACCACCATCTTGATCAAGGAATGGTGAAACAAACTTGGCATTTGTTGGGAAGGACTCCTTCTCCAGACAACAAAAGACATTTTGTCCATACTTCTATACAAGTAGTAAGACAAGTTGAGCATTTTGACAATTGTGAAATGCATGAGGAGTCTAACATTGTAGGAGTAAAGCTTGGAGTATCTACCTTCACAGGTAAAGTACTTCATAATGACTTTCATCAAGGGTGCAAATCTGTGTTTTAGGTGTGAGAAAGGAAAAATAGACTTGTAGCCTTCTCTATACCTAGTCTTGACAAATGGTTCATAATAGTTCTTGTCCAATTTGGATTTCTTAAACCATTTCTCACCAACAGTAGATATACCTGTAGCATTAGAGATGGTATCTACTGATAGTTAAAAATCCACTCCTGCAAGGCTTTATTTGTTGTTGTGCAGGTTAAGAATGAAAAGCCTTGTAAGATCTGGGTGGATTTGCACTTGTTTGACTCTCACAAAATTGGAAACACCCTACATTCTGGAAACATGAGAGGATCATGGGAGATGAGGTGATATCCATTGTGCTCTGGGTTTAAAATCTGTTCACTTTCCATCCCTTGTGGTTTGGCCTCATAGGCCCTTGGCCTCTTTCACTGCTGCTACAGTTTTCTGCTCTTGACATGGTGATTTAGGGCTGATGGTGGGCAAACTTGGGCAAGAGGAGTGAAATGGAAATTATGGTGGGAAACCTTTGCAAATGAGTGATATGGAGGCAAGTGTAAGAATTTTTTTCTTTTGAGTTTTATGAGGGTCTTTGTATGAAATGATTTGAGGTTATGCTGTTTTACTCCTCTTTTAAATGACAATCAAATTCTCATAGGTAAAAACAGAGGATTACTTGCTATGATGACCTAGGGTTGCAAATACTAGGGTTTAGTCATTCATTTAACCACCAAATGACTAAAAACACTTGAGAGTAGGAGAAACAAGGCACCTACCAGGTTTAGCTTGCTTTCAGGTCTTTGGAGGCGATTTGGAGGTGTCTCCCTTGACTCCTTGGCAATTTTTCTGCAGTTTGGGAGAGTTTCTACATTAGCACAACACCCTGCCCGCACTGTTGGGTCGCCCTCTGAGCGTAGCGCTGGGCGAGTCGGGTCTTTCTGTGCGCAGTGCCACCCGTGTGCAGGGCTGCCAGCCTCTAGGAGTAGCACCAGGCAGGTTGGGCCTCTGTCTGAACACAGTGCCGGGTGTGCAGGCATGCCAGCGTCTGGGCGTAGTGCCGGGTGGGTTGGGCCTCAAGGTAGCTTTTCTTATTCCAGTCTTGATGGCTTGCTGAGGAGGTGAAGATTCCCCTTTTAACCTTTTAGGGTTTTAACACTGTCAGACTTCCTTTTTTTACATATGAGACACTGAAAAAAAGTTTTTTTTTAATTTCTTTTGGCATCTCTGAGTGTTAGTGAACTGAAAACATGTTTTCTTACCTTCTCACTGATCTTTGGCAGTGGTGTACCCATTTTGACAAAGATTATAGATTATACCTACTATGTCTCCTCTTGGCCACTTCTGATTGTTGCAGGTGCCATGACACAGTGGTTTTGGTCTCCTTAGTCATTCTTTGGAGTTTGACACCTCATCTACTCAACATTAAACTCATGCTTATGTTAGTTTATAACCCAAAACCATACTTTTATTCCTTTCACCCTTTGAAGGCTATGATTGAAAATGGAGGCTTGACCTCATTCACACTTATACTCTTTGCATTCTTCTTTTTTTGATGTAGTGAAGCACCATTGCCTTGGCCAACCATGGAGGTCACCTTCTGATATCTTTTTCAACCTTCTGCTATCATGATGGAGGTCCATCATCTTCATTTTACCTAATTTGCCTATCCTTCCAAAATATTAGGTTTTAGGGCTGTTAGAGAAGATTAATTAGTGTTGTCTTCTATGTTCTCTATAGCCCTTTCAAGTTCATTCATTTCTATTGAGTTCATCTCACCTTTTTCCCTTTTTCATTTATAATTTCTAAAAATATTCAATTTGTGCTTGGTTGTGTTGATGTGCCTTTGTCCTTGTGGCCTTTTGCAATGGCTTTTTGCTTGGCAACACCGTTTTAGCCAATCAATCCTAAAAACTATGATTCCCTTTGAACATAGGAAAAATTCCCTTTCTTTGCTGTGCATGTTCTTTAGTGAGGAGCTAGCCTCCTACCTTACCTCATTTTCTGCATGATTGCTATCTCAATCATTCCTGCAGAAATGTTTAAGATGCACAGTTATACCTTTGCAGAATGTTGTCTTGACCAAGGAGGCCTTCCTTGAAGGATTTTTGATCTATTTTGGACAATCAAGTGCTAACCTTCCTTTCCATTTGATTTCATCTTCTTGGCACATGTAAAGCAGTGGTTCAGAACACCAAAAAAATCCTATAACCTATGAAACCCTAAATGACGTAGTGGGAAGCTCTTTGGGCTAGTCTTTGGCTGAAAACTTGACTTGGGGTCTTTAGGTGTAAAACAAAGCTTATGAAAAACTTTATGCATTCCAGACCCAAAGCTACTGATTTTGATTTATCTAAAGAGCCTAGAGAGGTAGCTTGAGACCACCAATGCTTGAGGCACTTGGTGAATCGGGGAAAAGGTTAGGCCACTTGGAAATCCGAGGTGGAAGTGGAAGGGTTATAGGTAGGCAGAACAGAGTACTGAGGTCATGAGTGTAAAAATGGGACAAAAATGAGTGGCGTGAGCCCATGATGGGTCTTCTGGGAGTGACAGGCTGGCCATGACTTGATAAAGTAGTGAAATAGTGAAAAATTTATCCTAAGGATAATGAAGGTAGTGAGATTTCTAAAACTCACAATATTCATGAATTTTGTTTTTATAAATCTAGGATAACTATTTATTCATCTAAAAAATAGAAAAAATATTGATACTTAATAGTGGCTCCACTTGGGGAGGGAAACTCCTTTTCAGGAGGTGTCCAGAACTTCAGATCTCTGGTTTTATGATTTCCAGTGCCTCATCCATTGGGCATATTTTTTCTTCTTTTCATTTTGCTAATGCTTCTTTGAAGTTGTGATCTCAATAATCTAAAAAACATGATTACTTCAACTTCATCTCTACCTACCCAGTCTACTTGCCTAACATTTTTTCTTCCTTGGGTGCACTTGAACTGGGAAACACTTGACATTTTTTATTTTGAAAGTGAAAACAAACTATCTACTTCTACTCTTATCACTTCCAAGAGTTCAGATTATGCTAGTGAACTCTTTTTATTCTCTACCTAGACTATTTGGCTGTCAATATTAAGTTGTATGACAGACTTCATTCTCTAAGCTATTGACATGAAATCGAAAACATGGTTTAAATAAGGATTAGGCAATATGAATTGCCATGGGTTGTGGCATTAGGACAAGTTGCACACAAAATTTATTTTTGTACAAACAAAACTAGAAAAATAAAGGCTATGATCTATCATTTGCTATGCATCCCCATCTTACTCTTTGGTTCAATTTTGAGAATGTGGAACCAGTATCTTTCACTCCTAATCTATTCTTTTTGACAAGTCAATTTTGAAAGATTTTACAAGCTCTCTTTTACTAACTTGCCAACACACAATTAAAAACATATTCAGCCATGATTAGGCTAGATGACTGAACAAGATCTTTCTTTTGAACAAGTAGTGGCATTTAGGCTTGCACACTTTCAGCATTACTATTTTTTGGGTATGGGGCTGTACCTTTTTTTTAAAATCTGCCCTCTTTTTCCTTCTTTCTTTGTTTTTGTATTTTTATTTTTATGATCTCTCATCATTCAATGTTATGTACAATGAATGAAAGTTTGAAAACTAGGACTCTTGATAGCAATAGTGTTTGAGCATCCTACCATTGACATGACCTCTAAATAGTTCTTCTCCATTCAGTCCTTGTAAAAAGAAAGCATTATGACCTCTAACTGATTGAATGAGATAAGGAACTTTCCATAAATTCTCAAATTTTCCATGTTTACCTTTGTCCTCCCTCCTGGAATCCTATTTCCGCACTGTGTCTCCAATGTGGAAATTGTTGGCTTTAGTTCTTTCGTCAAAGGTTTTCTTTATGTTTTCTTGCACTGCTTGAGTCTTGTTGTAAAATTCTTCCCTTGTCTGCTGCAAATGAATGGTTTGGTTCAACCTTATTTGCATGTAATTTTATTCTGATTGCACTTCTTGGAGAAGCTTTATCACCGAAACTCCCAAGGATTTTGGGAAAATGGCATCCATGCCATACACTAGTTGATAGGGAGACATACCGATTGATTTCTTGGTGGTTAGTCTATCAACCCATAGTGCATTTACTAGCTTGCCATGCCATGATTTTTTATTCTGTTCCAGAAGCTTCTTGATGATATTGACCAAGATTTTGTTAGAGGATTCAACTAACCCATTACCTTGAGGGTAATAAGTTGTGGAATGTCCTAATGTGATGTGATATTTATAACAAAAGTCAACCATTATTTTGGATGTAAAGGCAATAACATTATCTGTGATGATCTTTCTGGGGCAACCAAATCTAGACAGGATGTTTGTCTCAAGAAATTTGATAATGACCGAGTCGGTGGCATTCCTAGAGGGGATGGCTTCTATCCACTTGGTAAAGTAATCAGTAGCAGTGAGGATCCACTTATGTTGGGCAGATGAGGTGGGGTGAATCTCTCCAATGAAGTCTAAACCCCATTGTTGAAAAGGAGCTTCAACAGTAATGGGATGCAAAGGCAAAGGTAAGAGTTTTCTCTTGCCATCGAAAATTTGGCACTTATGGCAAGTCATGACCAGTTTGTGGGTGTCAAGAAAAAGGGTGGGCCAATAGTAGCCATATCTAAGGATTTTGTTAGTTGTGGTTTTCCAGTAAAGGTGGCCCTCACATTCTCCCTCATGCAGCTCATGCATGATTTTATCTGCATCATCCTCAAGAAAAAATTTAAGAAAAATTCCTACAAAATTATTCCAATATAACACTCCATCTAAAATGCAGAATTTCAAAGCTTTTTGTTTCAGGAATCTAGCTTTTGTCTTTGATAATGTAGGAGGAGCATTAAGATAGAAAATCACATATAGGATATCAACATACCAAGATGAATTCAGAAATACTTCTTCAACATGGGGAGTTGTGCATTCCTCTTGTTCTTGTAAGACATCAAGAATATTCATATCTAATGCTTTGAAATTGTATTTGGCCATAAGTTTTGCAAGTCCTTGTCCTTTAACTAGTTTAGTGGGTCTAATTTCTAAGTCATATTCTAAAATAATAGCAATCCACTTTCCCTTTTTACCATCAAGGTCCTGATTCAAAATATCTTTGACAACTGTACGTGCAACAAAAGCAATGATATGAGAATGTAAGATATAAACTCTAAAGTCTTTCAAAGCCTTAAACAAGGAAAAGGCTTGTTTCTCCATGATGTTGTACTTTAGAGGAGCATCTCTAAGGGCTTTGCTGAAGAAGGCTATGGGCTATTCTTGCCCCATCATGTTCTTTTGCAATAACACTGCAGCAACGGTATGTTCAGATGCAAATGAGAAAATGTAGAATTCTTTGGTAAAATCAGGACTGATTAGAACCGGTGTTTGGGTGAGTGCTAGTTTAACCAGTTCAAAATATTGTTTAGCTTCCAAGGTATATTTATCCCTTATCTCCTTTTTTAGCATGTTTGTAATATTCCTCAAAATTTCAGCAAGGTTGGGGATGAACCTCCTCAAGAAGTTGATCTTCCCAATGAAGGATTGCAACTCCTTGATGTTTCTAGGATGGATGATTTGCAATATGCCTTCAATCCTTTTATGGTCTATTTTGATTCCCTCTTCAGAGATGATGTGGCCTAGGAGCTTTCCTTCCTATATAGCAAACAATGTTTTCTTGGGATTCAAGGATAGACCATACTTCCTACACTTTTCAAAAACTTTCCTCAAGTGAATTAAGTGCTCTTCATCAGTCTTAGAGTAAACAATGATGTCATCAAGGTAAATGACTATGAAGTGGCCTATGTCTTCTGAAAAATCTATGTCCATGGCCCTTTGGGAAGTGGCCCTTGCATTCATCAACCCAAATGGCATTTTAACATACATGAATGTACCCTAAGGTGTGGTGAAGGCAGTTTTGTGTTGCTCACTTGGGAATACTAGCACTTGGTTGTAACCAGAAAAGCCATCAAGTAGTGAGATTCTCTTAGAGCCAACTACCTTTTGAAGTATGTGATCCATTTTAGGCAAGGGGTAGTTATCTTTTAGGGAGGCTTTGTTCAGTTTTCTAAAGTCAATGCAAAGCCTAATATCCTTGGTCTTCTTCCTAACTGACACAAGTTTGGAAACCCACTCTGAGTATCTAATGGGAACTATGATCCTGGCATCATACATCTTTTTAATCTCTTTCTCAACTTAAGGTAGTAAGACAGGGTTTATTCTCTTCAAATTTTGTTTGAAAGGTTTCTAATTTTCTTTAAGAGGAATTGTGTTGGATAATACTTGTGTCATATGATTTAAAATCCTCATACCCCCATGCAAAAAAATCTTTAAACTCTTGAAAAAGATCAATATATTTCTGTTTTATGTGAGGAGAAAGAGTTTTGGAGAGTTTGATCATTTTGGGTTCCTTTAGGCTGCCTATGTTATATTCCTCTACATCATTCTTGGTGGATTCTATCTTTGGTTTTTTAGCCACATCATTAAAGTCAAAAATCTCTTCTAATGGCGCTAGTCCCCTTGGTAATGTATCATCTTTACATTGTAAAACCTCAAGGTCCCTTTGGTCTAGATCTTCAAACAATTCTACCTCACAAGGATGTGCAATAAGACTTATATCAGCAATATGTAGAAATTTGAATAATTTGCTGAATTATTCACCGATATTATCTTGATTACACACTATTTGAGCTTCATGCATAATACATAACCTCTTCTACAATTGATCATCAATATGTGGAAATAGAAACAGTCGCATGCGCACATAAACACAATAGTCAAGCACACATAAACACAATATGTAATGGGGAAAGCTTACAGCTGAAAACCCCCAACTATCTGTATATTATAATGATATAGAATCATGTAAAAATCATAGTACAATACTCCTCACAAGTACTCAGTACTATCTCCAATAGTTACACACAAACTAGCTCAGATCTGAACAAGTCACAGGTTCAAATCTCCTCCACTGTTTGCCTGCCTCTACTGCACAATCCAAGATGAGAATGAATGAGATCCAAGTTTGAATCCCCTTGTCTTGTACTGCGTAATCCTCATTGGCAATCTCAATCAATGTGTGTGAAAATACCATGCACAACTATAGTCACAACTGATAGTAGACTCACCCTTTCACCCACCTCTAACACTGGTCTCCACTGAACTGTCCATGCATTGCAGTTAACTGATGTGTTCTTTAGTTGATTTATGAGTTAATAATTAGTGAATTAATTTAGTAATTAATTCACACCACTCATCACTAGTGTATTTTCCAGTTAAACTAAATACAACTATTTCAACTAAGTTAAACCGAACACAACTCCACCAACTGTCTCATCAACTCCACCAAACTCTGCCACATGAGTTCTAACTGAAGTCAACCATGCAATAGCTCAACTAACCCTTAGGAAAATCGTATTTCCTTCTGTCAGCTGCATGTGCCACATCCAAGCATCAAACTGAAGTGCTCCAAGAGGATAAGATAATGTTTATAGTCCAAATATTATTAAGGGCTAATAATATTCGACTGATCTATTTTTAGACTGGCAGTCTAAAAATAGATTTCGCCCAATGTCTAAAAATAGAGGTCCATCTATTTTTACCAACTTGACCAATCATCCATAAATAGCATCTTGCAACTCATAGACCATGATCCATATGTCTAAAAATAGACATAGTCTAAAAATAGACTTTGCGACAAAAATCACTTGTGTGGCCCCCACCTAGTTTAGGTGATCACTTTCCAACTAGGATCAGGAAAGATGTTTCAGGATGCCTCCTTCACTGTTTCTTGTTGCAAACTTCAAAAAAATAGAGGACAACTTTGTCTTATGGGCTTATTCTTCAGCAAAAACACCTTCATCATGCTCTAGGCTTGGTCTTGTTTTTGTAAATTCATTCCTAGATTGCAGAAAGTCATCAATTTGTTCTATTAGTCATTAGTATTTTTCACCTGTTGATGATGACTAGTTTCTTAAGCTAATTTTTCTAGAAGCTGATCTCCAAACTTTCAAATCTGTCATCTAGAAAACACCCCTAATCAATTTTGGTCCTCCTACCCCTTCCGGTCAGCCTACGATGAGAAAAAACCTATTTGCCAAGTTCTATCTAGTTTCAGCCATATAATCTTGTCCATGAGTTGTCATAGCTAAAATTTGTATGTTGTCATTTACCCTTATTCCCCAAGCCATTCATTATCCAACTGTTGACAAAATATCTGAAACCCTATCTCTGGTTATTTGTCATTTGAAGATCTAATCATACCAAAGAAAACACTCAAAATATGTCAAGATCACCCCTAAGTTAGATAGTGGTGCTTTAGGGAATCCCTTCCTTGGAAAAAAAATCCTGAGCCAACAAACTCTGTTCAGTACCAGCCAGCCCTAAATTAGCGCTTAATCTGCAAAAACAAATCTTCATCCATCCATAGGTCACGCCACTTAGAGGTCTTTCTGTCTCAGTCCAGAAGAAATTCTACAAAGATCCAAAACATAAGAACATATGTATGTTCACTATCTAAATGAACATGCTTAAGGTCAGGAAAAATCTCCATAAGACCCCAAGGAAGCTCTTCAGGGTTCAAAGTCATATGTTTGTTACATCTCTACAGGGGTGTGATTGCAACAATGATCAATGTGTAAAAGAGAAAAAGAACAAGGTCAAAAGGGTCCTTCATGCTAAAATAGATTGCCCTCAGTAAAACAAATGAAATATAGTAATAAAATGAATACCAATGGGTATGGTTTGAAAGCCAAATTTGCCTAAAGAACAGAGAGCAGCCTCCAAGTCATATAAAGGCAAAAAGCTGATGTTATGCTGCTCAGCAGTGTTTCAACATCTCCTCCAAAAAGCAAATCCAACATGCCTCTGCAAATATAGTCAAGGGAGGTTAGTCAAATATGTCTAGCAAGCAAACACTCTCCATATTCAAATCACATGGTTTCTAGTCTAAGGTTCACAGAGAGGTTTTACAAAGTATATATATCTCAGACCATGTCTCATGAAACAAAATGTCAAATTTCACCTTCTTGCCCATTTGATATGATACCAAGTAGACATATGATTTGCATAAAGATGACACAGTTTTGAAAAAGATGAAATATCATATCTATAGTGCTAACCTCCTTCATTAAAAGCAGATGGTTAAGAGCACAGTGGGAACCTCCTCCAGAAAAAGAGCAGATGGTTGGGAACATTATAGAACCTCCTTCATTTAAAATTAGATGGTTAAAAGCACAATGAGAAACTCCATTTAAAAAGCAGAGGGTTAAGGTGTCAAAGTGATTTCAGAAATTGTGAGTCACCTCCTTCCAAAAGATAAACAAAAGATGCATCAGCAGTTTTTCATATGGTGTTTGAGCAATTTTCCTTTTGAAAGACAGGTTTGAAAAACAGTGATAAAACAATAAAGGTTCACAGGTTGAAAACCTATTTCACATCAAACAAAAAGATGGCTTTTTGATGTTATAAAGTCTCTGTCTCCTCTTTTTATAAAGGCCTCCTTCAAACTATAATAGGGGTGAAACTTGGGCTAAGGACCTTCATCTACAGTCAAAATGTACCATCAAATGGTGGGAGATAGAGTTTAAAGGGCACAAGAAATTACATTTTTAAATGTTTTAGTCAAAGAATAAAACCTCCCCTCACATCATAAAAAAAAATGGCCTGCATTGTGATTTTGAGACCACATCAAGGTTTGTTGAGATTGTCTCCTTGGTAAATAAACAAAAAGTCATAAAACCCCTCTAAAGGGCTGCAAAGGCATTAGAAATTTTTCGTTTTTTAAAGGAGGAAGAGGTCTTTTAAAAATCCCTCACCAAGTTCAAAGATTCAAAGAAATGCTCGTTGGCATCCTCACTGAAGAAAATAAGAAATTTTCGGGCGATTTTGAAGTTTTCGAGCTTAAATCTCTACGCGGCGCGCCTGTGAGTGCCTGACTGAAGCAATTGCACTGAGGTGCGGCGCGCCTGTAGCTTCACATGGCATGCCTGTGCCAGCGGTCACTAGGCACCCGAGGCCGACCCGACACCTCTTCTACGCAGCGCGTTCAGTGCTAAACACCCGCTCATCCATATGCTTGGAACGAACTTCCTTGTACGCTGCTCCGACGCTCAAAGGACCTCAAACACTCGTTATTCAAGGTATTCCTCGCCTCTTTGCTGAATTTTGAGTTCAAGGAGGGTTTCTAAGTCATAAATTATCAAAGAAAAGGAGGTTTTCTCATGCTGTGAAATAGTGAAGCTTTTGTGTCAGTTTAGAGAAGTTTTCTCGCTGTAATTTCAGAGATGAACAATGGTTAGAGGATAGGGTTTCTGTCAAGTTTAAAGGATTTGTTCTTGTTGTATATTGCGAAGGATAAAAGACAGAGTTTGAAATTGAATGTGCTGTGTGTCAAAATAAAAGGACAATTGTCTCCAAAATCCACAAACAGTCCTTATAAAAAACCCTCATTCCTCAAACACAAATGCTGAAGGGGTGAAATGGTTTTCATTCAACTCATACCTATTTGATAAACTACAGAAAACAGTGATCCTTAAGGGAGACAGATTTTGTTTTGACAGGCCTATTACTAAGTAGCAAGGGGGGGTGCTTTTATGTTTTAGAAAAATAATAATCATCCACAGGGAGGCAGTCTTATTCAAAAAGAAGAAACTGTGTTTTCTAAAGGGTACAGTCTATGTTTCAGATCAGTCCATTAAAATAGTGCTACCAAAAGAGACGTTGTTTTTCAAAGGGACCTCTTTATTGCTTCAAACAACCATAGTAAACAATGAAATAAGAGAGAGGGATTCATATTGGCAGGGTCAGAAAGAGTTGGTTTTGTTAGCCCCCCTATAAATTTTTGACAAGCAAATAGGGGGCTAAGATGTTTCTGAGCCTTCAAGGAATGCACTTCCCCTGAAAACACATCATCCTTGAAGCCTCCTTGTGCCTTTGCCCTTTGATTAAATCCCCTCTGCTGTTTTCCCTCACAAAGCCTCCCTGATTGTGAAGAAATGCCCAAAGGCCCCTTTTTCCCTCTTAATTCATTACCTCTAAGCCTTTGCTTTCTTCCTCGTGCCTCTCCCTTCTAAATTCCCCACTTACCCTTTGTTTGGCCATTTTCCCCTTTTTCCCCTCCATAACCCGTATAACTTTATAATAAACTTTATGTTATAAGGTCCTACCCTTTAACCACTTCCCCTTTTCCATACCCCGCCATGCATTATAATATAAACTTATTATAAGGTCTTATGTTATAACCCTCCACTATTTATATCGCATAATCGCAAGTCGCATTTTTATTGTATATTTTCAATCGATCCGTCGCAAATATTTGCGATACGATCACCGATCACATTCTTCCTCCCATCACATTTCCGCTGATCGCATCTCTTCCCGTCACAAGTTCTCACATCGCACATCGCCCCGATCGCATATCACTCCATCGAATTTCCCTCCGATCGCAATATCGCATCACAAGATTTTGCAATTTGAGTTTTCTCCATCTCTGAATCTGTGATTTGCGATGCGCGCCCCGGTCCCACCTCATATGCATTTCCGTGCACTTCATGCCCCCCCTTTGTGTTTCGCCAAAGTCTAAAGTTTCACCATTATGCATTAAAATGTATAATATTTTCCGCCCCATTCCATACATTGTCCCACCGTTGGTCTCCACCATTGATCTACGTCCCCCGGTCATGATCTAACGGTCCACAAGAATATCTACACCAAACCGTATTTGTTGTTGTGTTCACCATATCAATGCATTTTTTCACGTCTATTTCATTCAAAAACACTGTTTTCACCACCACCGTGCTTTTGATCTCCCATCTTCCACAGCTACCCCCTATGCATGGATTTCATCACCCAGTCCCATATTTTGCAGGGTTATTAGATGGTGAGTGCCCCCATGGTTACACAACTTTTGATACAGTGGCAAAGTGACTGGACCCGCATTAAAAGAACAGAGTTCAAACTCTGTAAACATCATCCGGTGCCATAAAAGCCCATATTTCACAAACAAAGATGGTACGGGAGCAGCAGAGAGCACGAGGCGAGAAATGGAAAATTTTCATGCTTTTTCAGTGATTTCAGATGGCAAAGGTACCTGTTCAAAGACAACATGGATTGCATCAAAGGCTCAGTGCGCAGAAAACTAAGTTATCAGGATTTCAAATCAGCAAAATGTTCCTTCTCGAGCAAGGACTCGGTACACACTATTGTTCTGGTCTACTTTGTGTCCAAGTGGAGTTTTTACCCACCCCTACAATAGTCCTAGGTTATCAGCGGCACTTGTTACACAGTATGGCAGGCTCTAGCATCATTTATTTACCTTTTGTTTATTCACCAACGGTACCACAGAGTACTATTGAAGCCAGATTACGTCATCAGAGCCATATCAGAAGTAAATAGAGGCCGAAAGAATTCTTTCTTTCTTCCAAGACATCTTAGAAATAAATGCAGAGATTTAAAAGCAGAATGGGCTTTGGCCTTCTTTCGTTTCAGAGTTTAATACTGCATTTAATTCTTCACCTACCTCCTCTGCCTCTCTTCAGCTATAAAAATCATGAGGAAATATCGTATTGGTTGTTGATGAGATATTAGAGAAATGCAAGAATTTTCCTCTTGAGACAAGTTCTCTGTGTAATATTGTAAGATAGGCTGAGAGTTGATGCATTCAGACTGAATGTTCAAGCTGTGGGCAATGATGTACCTGATTGGTGTTGTTTTTAATATGAAAAGCATGTTTCTTTGGATCCTAACCTAAAGAAACTGGTGATGTTTTCCTGTATCCGTGTTTGATTTCATTTCATTCCATTTCTACTGGCTCGCATTAGAAGTTTGGCATAAGATTTACCCTTGATAGGTACCTTATGTTGATGCTCTCCCAGCCTTTTATGTTTTTTGCTTATATGTGTATCTGAATATTGATTTCAATTGATTTAACCATTGTAGTGGATGTCATTGCCTGCTCTCTGATGTATGAATTAATGAAATCTATGTTTATATGTTCTTGTTAGGATTTAGTTGGATGATTTGAAAACACTGGGAGGTCTAGAATCCTGTCTCTGCCTCCCTAGGATCTTTCCATCTTAATTAAACCTTTCTAAGATCCCTTGTCCTGCCTCTAATTTTGTCCAAGCAGGTCTGGAGTTAAATGACCTTGGCCTGATCTATAGACAGAATTGGATGGTTCTCCTCTTTCCATTTTCAGTCCTTAATGTTCCATTCCATCAACTATCCTTTAAGATCCAATGCTCTAGATAACTAGCCCAACTGAAAGCTTGCACATTGAACACAAGTAAACCCTTTCTTGACTCCATTGACCAATGGCCTTGATGTTCCCTGAGTTATATATCTTTGCCTAGTTTCCTCTTTGCTCATCCTTTTTTTATATTGGACCCTTCTTTCCTGATTCCCAACAACCAAACATAAACAATCAAACAAAGAACCTCATGCATATAACTAGCCTAAAATCATAACTTAGAGCTTTAAGGACATACACTTTGACTCATATAGAGAGATCCCTCTCTGGACCTAGGAGGGATAGATCCTAAGGTTTGAAAGTGGTTCTGATGTTGTCTCGTCTTTTGGTCTTGCCAATCTGGCCAAAACACGGGAACCCCAACATAATGGCGACTCCACTGGGGACTAGACCACTTTGCCTTTAGATTGGATTTTCATTGCTGATGGTGGACAACATCCTTCTTCAAACATTCATATACATCCACTTGGTGACTCCACACTCCATAATCCTCAAAGACTCCACTGGAGGAAGGACCTGAAATATGGCCAGACCTCATAGAAGGGTAGAACATATGGGTTGGATTTGGTTTAAAGAATTCATTGTTTTTGTCTATCACTATGTTCTGTCCTACTTTAAGCCTATTCAAGTGTACGAAGATGAGACCCATGATGAATATGGGAAAGGTCTCAAGCCCCAGTCTTCAGACCGAGAGCAGACTTTTACTCCTGTGAAGAACCTGGTGGAACAAGGAGCTCATGTTGTATCTCCCACTCCTCAAGAAGCTTCAAGCAGCCATGAGTCCATTGTTATACCACCTACACCCACAAAGGTCATAGAAAGATACAAGCCTCTGGTTTTACCTCTTATCTTCCAACCCCTTCTTGCAGAACTTATAAACCAGCTGCCTCTTTTTGATGGAGTAAGTAAAGGGGCCACTGCCGAGGAACATGTGAAAAATCTCGAGGATTTACTTGAATTGTATGAAATAGAAGAAGAAGATGTGTGCATTAGAATGTTTGCCTTGTCATTACAAGGAAATGTTAAGAGTTGGTTCAAAGGCCTTCCGGAGGCAAGCATTTTTAGCTTTCATCAATTTTCCCAAGTTTTCCTTGATAAATGGGCAGCCCCAAAGAATTCTCTCCTCATCCTAAAAGAGTATCAAAATTTGAGAAGGCAGCCAGGAGAGACGGTGCAAGATTTTTCAGCCAGGTTCAATAAGGTATATGATGCAATACCTGCAGATATAAAACCACCTGTGGGATGGGCCTTATTGCACTATCCAAGTTATTTTGACCCCGAGGTGGAATTCCATATAAGAGAAAGAGAACCTTCGAGCCTGGAGGAAATGCAGAATATAGAAATCGTTGTCGAATACAACATAAAGTGCAGGGAGGAAAGGTTAAAAGCAGCAAGGAAGGACTGAACAGAGCAAATAGTGTAGATCTCTTTAGAGAACAAGCTGGAAAGAATGATAGAGACTGCCAAATCCTTGTTAAATGTAAAAGAGCAAGAATATGAGGCTGGAACCAGAAATGATGATTGGAAAAGACCTGCTCCTTGTCCTCAGAAAAGACAAACCAAATCACTGCAAGACAGAAGTCGCGTGCCAAGCATGTATGATGAACTACAACTTGAATTAGAAAATGAACTTGCAGAATATTTTGAAGAAAGACTTGTCAAGAATCCTGAAGATTTGATGGGTGACAACGTTTATAATTATGTTTTCTATGATGCTGATCTGTCTGATGATAATTTTTTCCAAAGGGAAACTGAGTTTGTATGGCCATCATCAGTAGACTCGCGGGGGGAAGAGTACGACCATCGACTTCAAGAGAATGACGAGCCAATGCAGGCTATCTATGATACTGATGGAGAAAGCGGTGAAAGCATGATAGCAGACGAAGATTCATTGAGTCTTCTCTCTGCTTTACATCCAGACATCAGTTATAATTACCAAGAGGACGGAAGCCAGCAGCTCTTCAGAGCAGAGGACAAGGAAGAAAGAGTCAAAGAAAATCTTGAGCGGAATGAATATCCCGAGCCTGATCCCGAAAGGATTAAGGTAATCAAAGAAGCCCTCGCTCAAGAATGTTTTGATTTTTTCACGGAGTTCAGTCCGTTGCAGCAGAACCAGCCTGCAGTGCAAGAGGACAGCATTGTTGAATATGATGAGCCCTCTAGCTCAGACTGCAATGAAGATGAGCGAGATCTTCTTTCCCACAGACATCTTTGTCATGATCGAAAGGAAGAAGAGGTTTTCCTGGTTTATGCTCATATGCTCAATATTCCCAACCAGGAAGAGGAGAAGTGTGATTACAAAGGCCTCAATGAAGATACAGTGATCGAAACTGCCCGGGACACAGACAACCTACCAGCCATGGCACGCCTTAAAGAAGAAAGTTTATATCATGTGCTGATTGATCCTGTGGAAGAATACATGGAGGCCATGATTGGCTCAGCTCCTCAAGCATCAATCCTTTGCGAGAGCCAAATACATCAAAATTGGTCACCACTGCTGGTGGCCTAAGTTTTGAAAATCCACATGCAGAGCATCCTACGGTTGTCTCTGATGAGCAATCAGTTCTTTTTCCCATTTTTTCTATTACTTAACTGGCTGCATTGGCATTATTGTATCACCTAGAGTAGCAGAGATTTCCAGTTAAGAGTAGGGTAGGTAGGAAGTATGAAATAAGCTCGACTGGTGAGCATGTAGTTAGTTGTTTTTAGTTTCTGCAAAATCCAGCAAGTCAGACAGTCTAATCCTGGCTTGACTGTTTTCAATTTCTATCTTAGAATGTAGAGAAGAAGTCTGCTAGATAGTTTAATCCTAGCAGATGTTAGTTTAGGTAGAGAAACTATGAGACCAATAGTCTAATCTGGTCTCATGGAGCAATAAGTGTAGATTTAGAATAGGTTTGTTTTTTGTTTGTAAAAATAAAATGTGTAAAGGGTCAGCTAGCTCAAATGCGCCCTAGAAGAAGAAAAAATGCTAGGATTGTAGTGTGGGTAGGTAGCTTTGGTGGGATAAGTGTTTCTGCTGATGTAATGTCTTCATATTGTGGCAGCTGATCAAAGAAAAAAGGGATGTGCCAAGCAGCAGGCAACTGGCCTAATCCAAAGATCTATTCTCTGAATTCTTGACTCCTTCAAGAAGAATCCATCCCCACGTGGAGCCACTGTTAGCCCCCCTATAAATTTTTGACAAGCAAATAGGGGGCTAAGATGTTTCTGAGCCTTCAAGGAATGCATTTCTCCTTAAAACACATCATCCTTGAAGCCTCCTTGTGCCTTTTCCCTTTGATTAAATCCCCTCTGCTGTTTTCCCTCACAAAGCCTCCCTGATTGTGAAGAAATGCCCAAAGGCTCCTTTTTCCCTCTTAATTCATTACCTCTAAGCCTTTGCTTTCTTCCTCGTGCCTCTCCCTTCTAAATTCCCCACTTACCCTTTGTTTGGCCATTTTCCCCTTTTTCCCCTCCATAACCCGTATAAATTTATAATAAACTTTATGTTATAAGGTCCTACCCTTTAACCACTTCCCCTTTTCCATACTCTGCCATGCATTATAATATAAACTTATTATAAGGTCTTATGTTATAACCCTCCGCTATTTATATCGCATAATCGCAAGTCGCATTTTTATTGTATATTTTCGATCGATCCGTCGCAAATATTTGCGATGCGATTTGATCGCGTCGCAAATATTTGCAATACGATTGCCGATCGCATTCTTCTTCCCATCGCATTTCCGCTGATCGCATCTCTGCCCGTCACAAGTTCTCACATCGCACATCGCCTCGATCGCATATCTCTCCATCGCATTTCCCTCCGATCGCAATATCACATCGCAATATTTTGTGATTTGATTTTTCTCTATCTCCCAATCTGCGATTTGTGATGCGCGCCCCGGTCCCACCTCATATGCATTTCCGTGCACTTCATGCCCCCCCTTTGTGTTTTGCCAAAGTCTAAAGTTTCACCATTATGCATTAAAATGTATAATCTTTTCCGCCCCATTCCATACATTGTCCCACCGTTGGTCTCCACTGTTGATCTACGTCCCTCGGTCATGATCTAACGGTCCACAAGCATATCTACACCAAACCCTATTTGTTGTTGTGTTCACCATATCAATGCATTTTTTCACGTCCATTTCATTCAAAAACACTGTTTTCACCACCGCCATGCTTTTGATCTCCCGTCTTCCACAGCTACCCCCTATGCATGGATTTCATCACCCAGTCCCATATTTTGCAAGGTTATTATATGGTGAGTGCCCCCATGGTTACACAGCTTTTGATACAGTGGCAAAGTGACCAGACCCGCATTAAAAGAACAGAGTTCAAACTCTGCAAACATCATCCGGCGCCATTAAAGCCCAGATTTCACAAACAAAGACGGTACGGGAGCAGCAGAGAGCTCGAGGCGAGAAATGGAAGATTTTCACGCTTTTTCAGTGATTTCAGATGGAAAAGGTACCTATTCAAAGACAACATGGATTGCATCAAAGGCTCAGCACGCAGAAAACTAAGCTATCAGGATTTCAATTCAGCAGAATGTTCCTTACCGAGCAAGGACTCGGTACACACTATTGTTCTGGTCTACTTTGTGTCCAAGTGGAGTTTTTCCCCACCCCTACAACAGTCCTAGGTTATCAGCGGCACTTGTTACACATTATGGCAGGCTCTAGCATCATTTATTTACGTTTTTTTTATTCACCAACGGTACCACAGAGTACTATTGAAGCCAGAGTATGTCATCAAATCCATATCAGAAGTAAATAGAGGCCGAAAGAATTCTTTCTTTCTTCCAAGACATCTCAGAAATAAATGCAGAGATTTAAAAGTAGAATGGGCTTTGGCCTTCTTTCGTTTCAGAGTTTAATACTGCATTTAATTATTCACCTACCTCCTCTGCCTCTATTCATCTATAAAACTCATGAGGAAATATCGTATTGGTTGTTGATGAGATATCAGAGAAATGAAAGAATTTTCCTCTTGAGACAAGTTCTCTGTGTAATATTGTAAGATAGGCTGAGAGTTGATGCATTCAGACTGAATGTTCAAGCTGTGGGCAATGATGTACCTGATTGGTGTTGTTTTTAATATGACAAGCATGTTTCTTTGGATCCTGATCTAAAGCAGCTGGTGATGTTTTCCTATCTCTGTGTTTGATTTCATTTCATTCCATTTCTATTGGCTCGCATCAGAAGTTTGGCATAAGATTTACCCTTGATAGGTACCTTATGTTGCTGCTCTCCCAGCCTTTTATGTTTTCTTCTTATATGTGTATCTGAATATTGATTTCAATTGATTTAACCGTTGTAGTGGATGTCATTGCCTGCTCTCTGATGTATGAATTAATGAAATCTATGTTTAGATGTTCTTGTTAGGATTTAGTTGGATGAGTTGAGAACACTGGGAGGTCTAGAATCCTGTCTCTGCCTCCCTAGGATATTTCCATCTTAATTAAACCTTTCTAAGATCCCTTTTCCCGCCTCTAATTTTGTCCAAGCAGGTCTGGAGTTAAATGACCTCTGGCCTGATCTATAGATAGAATTGGATGGTTCTCCTCTTTCCATTTTCAGTCCTTAATGTTCCATTCCATCAACTATCCTTTAAGATCCAATGCTCTAGATAACTAGCCCAACTGAAAGCTTGCACATTGAACACAAGTAAACCCTTTCTTGACTCCATTGCCCAATGGCCTTGATGTTCTCTGAGCTATCTATATTTGCCTAGTTTCCTCTTTGCTCATCCTTGTTTTATATTGGACCCTTCTTTCCTGATTCCCAACAACCAAACATAAACAATCAAACAAACAACCCCGTGCATATAACTAGCCTAAAATCATAACTTAGAGCTTCAAAGACATACACTTTGACTCATATAGAGAGATCCCTCTCTGGACCTAGGAGGGCTAGATCCTAAGGTCTGAAAGTGGTTCTCATGTTGTCTCGTCTTTTGGTCTTGCCAATCTGGCCAAAACATGGGAACCCCAACAAGTTTCATTTGAACAAACTTGTGGGCTAACTAAGGATAGACTTGGTTTTCTCAAAGAGTAAAGGGTGTGTTGATTGAAGATTTATCTCAGTGAACATTTGAGATAGTTTGCCTTGGTATATCAGCCAAGGATCTCAGAAGAAAAATGCCTCCTAAACCAGATAACAGGAGTGGTCTTCACAAAAGGTATGAACCTTTTTCAACTGAGGAAGTAAATGCCTCTCCTTCAATGCTCTTTAACTTTCATGAAGTAGGATGTTTAGAATTTTGTCAGAAGGTTCAAGAAGTGCAAATTCATCTTCCTTTGACACATCTAATTGATTTAAGGTTGCAAGGGAAGCTACTAGAGCACTCTGAAGCAAAGGCAAGTTTCCCAAGCAACCCATTGTTGAATTACCAAAGAAGAGGAGAACCAAGAATGCCACCCAAAGCAAGGAAAAAGAGAAGGAGGAAAGTAGCCATGAGAAAGAAAGGGATTTTGATATAATTCAGATAAATAGTGATGACAGTGACAATGGGGCTAGAATCCTTGAGTCCCTCTTGCGAAATAGATAAGAAAAAATTCATGACCTAAGAGCTGATCTAGAGAGGTCTAAGGACCTCATACATTTTCTGCAAACACAAAACAAGTAAATGAATGTCCACATGGCAGTTTATGAGGCACGGGCTATCAAGTACCAAAAAGAAGCCTCCAAAGCGCAAATCAAGTTGGAAGAACTTATGGGTGAATTCAATGACACTGAAGAAGAATATCAGCCAAGGAGGAAGAGGCCTAAGACTATGGGACTCAAAAGAGCTTTGGAGAAACAGAAAGAGGAAGAGGCTGCCCTTTTCCGATCCTTTCCTCTTACTACTTTATTCACCCAAGAAATAGAAAACAATAGAGAAGCATGTTTTGAAAGGGTGAATAAACACTTGGAGAATAAGTTTGAAAGAGCTAATAGAGACTTAAGCCTTCAAAGGAAAATGACCGGGCATTATAAGAAACTAAATCAATTTGCTCGAAGGAAATTGAAGGTTACACAAGAAAAGCTCAAGGTGGCCCAAAAGAGGCGCGCGGTACAAAAAGTGAAGAAAGGCATATCAAGGCTTGAAATTTTGGCCTCCTATTCTTAGCATTCTTTTGAAAACCCATGAGGGTTATGCTCGCCAAAATTTGGCATAATTCGACAAGTTTTTGTTTTTTGACATTTTTGGGCTTTTTGCAGAAAATCATGGGCATCGCCATTTTAGTTTGAAGCATCCTAAAAAGGTTGAAAATGGTATCATTGGATGCATTAATTTTAGGGGCATCTACTCAGCAAATTTCAGATCAATTGAAGATGTTTTGGTCTCCCAAAGTGGCGAAAAATAGTCACTTTTTCAACACTCTGTCTCGCATATCAGCAAAGGCTAATTTATGGGTTTTTCCACACAAGTCAAATTTTCACAGGCTTCCAGTGATCAATTTGGGGAAAAAAGTATTTTCAGAAACTAGACATCTAGGGATTTCCAACGAGCCATCAGGGGCCTCATTTCAACATCGGGAAATCCTCCAAAAGTTGCCCACAAGACAGGGAATTTTCTGCTGCTATATTTCTGAAGCATTTTTGTGAAAAATGCAGTTTTCTGAAGTGGCTTTTCCAAATGTGCGTTTATCCTTTTTTGGCCATTGTCAGTTGGGAAAATTCAATTTAATTTCCCTTTTTATCATTTTTAGGATATTTTAATAGATATTTTGTGCCTTGGGTTTTGCAAAGCCTCAAGGACAAAATCAGATATTTTTGATGGGCCAATGAGCTTGCTAGTTGCACTAGGAGGTTCTCCTTCATCTTGGCCTATATATTCCAAGAGATTTCATTGTATACAAGGCTGAACTTGATGATATAGAGCAATATATGGTTATACAAGCTTGGAAGAAATACTTTGTCTAATGCATTGGATAGTTTCTTGAATGTTTTGGATGATGAAAGAGGACTGCTGTTGGATTCCTTTACTTGGTAAAATGGTATAATGTCCCTCTCTGTTATGTTTCCTTATTTTTCCTACATATTTCATGTTCTTTTCTTGCTGTAAGACAGTAGAGAATAGATTTGAGACATGCCCATGGAGGCACCTCAGATTTCCTGATTCATTACAGCTTCTATGTTTGTCTTCTTTCTTATTTATGTCAAATGAATTCTTAAATGCTCTTTGATACCCTAAGAACTTGTTTTCAGTTTCATTTATGGTTGTTATGCATACTAAGTATGATTCATGGTATGCCCTGCTTACTCATGGCTAGTCAAAGCTCCATCTCTGAAACCTTTCTTTGAATGTTTGATTGTCCTAGTTGAACCAAAGAGGTCTTGTATCGATCTTGCCCTTTGCCTAAAACTCTGCAATCTTAGTTCAAAGTGCCCGATAGCTCAAAATACTATGTCTAGGAGTTCCCTCTTAGTAGCTTGAGTTATTTGTTTGTCTTAATTATTTTTCCCCAAAGTCTGATAGCGGTTTTCCTAAAGTTAGAGAGTCATATATCTCTATGTATCGCTTGAATGTTTATTTTATGGATCTATTAGTTTGAAGTTACATTTATCATGATTAATGGTTAGCCCTACCATATAAATGTCTGTTATTGAACTATTTATGTTTAAAGGCCATTGTCCTTCACAAAACTTAGTGTCCATCCCACTTCATTCCGCCTAAAGATCCTTTTAACCTTGATCAAATCGGCCCTTCAATATACCTTATATCACCATCTGAGGCTTTCTCGACCTTTTCGACCCCATAGCCCAGTTGATCTAACAATATTTTTATCTATTTAGTCTTTGATCAGTTCCTCCCTCAAAAACATAAAAACAAAACCAAAAACCATACTTAACAACTAGCCTAAAATCAAAAAAATAAGAAGCAAACAACTATACATCCCTTGCACAAATAGAGAGAGCCCTCTCTGAGTCCAGGAAGGCTAGGTCCTTGGGCTCCAAAGTTGGTTGGATGTTACCCTGTCACTTGGCTTGCCAATCAGCCAAATCACGAGACCCTAACATGTTCATCACCCTCAAACACTTGCCAATGGTTTATGTTGTCAGGAACTATAAGCCAGTTTTTTACTTTGACAGTGTATTTCTCAGTTGCATGGGGTATGTGGCAATTGCTGGCAGTAAAGGCAAGCTCATTGGCAAGGTATTTTTGGGCTCTAGGGATGAAAGTGAGCTGATATTTCTCAAAGTTTTTGAGGAGATCTAGGGTAGCATTTATGTACTCTCTCAATCTTGGATTATTTGCTGAATACTCACCTTTGATTTGTTTAATGACTAGCTCTGAATCTCCTTGGGAAGAGATTTTCTTAGCTCCTAAGTCTTTGAGCAAATGCAAGCCAAGGAGGAGAGCCTCATATTCTACAATGTTATTAGTGCACTGAAAATATATTTTGTATGAATGGCCTTCATTTGTGTTATGTATCCAGACACCAGCTCCTGAACCTACTTTGCCACAAGAGCCATCAAAGCTCATGTTCCAAAGTGTTTCTAGTTCATGTTCTCTATTATGTTGTTGTTCAGGGCTGCTAGAGTTTCAAATGATATGTTCTTCATTTGGGGACAGATTTGGTTGTTCTGGTGGGCTTAGATCTTTTTCATTTTCATTCACTTGTTCACTAATATCATTTTCATTATACAATATGAATGAGTCTAGGTTTGAATGAATGGAATAGACACAAATGTTGTTTGGCCTATCTAGGCTACTCATCATATACTTCATGTGGGACTCCCGGTATAACCTTCTGGTTTGATTGAAGATAGGGATAGTAGCATATGACATGTCCATTTGAAGGCTGCCTTGAAGTTTGGATCCCCATGATCTAGACAAAAGCATGCCATACTTCGAGGGAATGACAACAACAACTATGTCCATGACTAGGATCTTAGTCGGGATTTGTGCCAGATTGACACATAGATCCTTGATTAGGCCCAAACACTTGACTCTACTTGAATCGAATGAGTACAAGTCTTTGTAAGGCTTATTTATTTCTAGGCCTAATCTCTCCATCACAACTTTAGGCATGAGGTTGTGTGAGGCACTAGAGTCTAGCATGGCATTGTGTAATATTTTTTCATGTATGTTTAAGCTAATATAGAAAGGAGGGACAACTCCTTCTTGGTATTTTCCCTCAACCTCAGGTCCAGACAACAACTCAGGCTTGTCATCAGTTAAATTCAGAGTGTCGGTATCATTTCCTATGTTCAAGACCTTCAAAACTTGGGACCTATACACTTCTTGAGTAACCAGTTTAGTGAGAGGTATGGTTATATTGATTTTGGCAATCTCTCCCTCAAAGCTGAAAGTTATTTGTGTTTTGGGCATATTTACTTCAGTTTTATCATCCATGAACTTTTATACAATTTTGATTTGCTGATTTTGATTTTGGGCTTTAGACAATAGAATTTTTTCAGGGCCACTAGTTGATGTACTCGGGTAGCTTGGGTCACTATTTTGCTGGATGATTTTTCCTTTGTTTGGATCAGTTTTCTTATCCATAGTGTTTGTGTTGCTTGCTGTCTTTTTAGGAGTGTTTTTAGGGGTTTTCCTAACAGCAGTGTCTAGATTGTTTTTCTTGAGGTTTTCTTGGTTCCTTTTGCTCCTAAGGTCATATTTGCTATGGACCTCCATTATGGCATTTTCAAATCCTACTTGGTAGTCTTCAAAATCCTCATAGTTTGTTTCAGTTTGATCTGAGGAAAAGAAACCTTGTTCTTCTTCAGTGAGAAAAACATCATCTTCATTATCAGAGCCTATCAAATTTACATGTTTTTCTTCCGGCTCCATAATTTCTCCTTCTTCTTCATCTACACAGTTTTGTTGAAAGAGAGGTCTGATTTTTTGGTCATTTTCCCATTTTTTGATTTGAGGAGTGTCTCTTCTGAAGTTTTGAGCTCTATTTCCGTTTTGGGGATTTGCTTGGTTCTCCCTAAAAGGTGCCCTTTCATTCAAGTTTATCCTCTCTATCATTCTCTCCATTGTTCTCATTAGGCTGTCCATTTTGGCATCTGATGAAGAGGTTGAGGCCATAGTTTCATCTTTGTAGGTGAATCTTTTTTCCAATCTCATCCTTGCTCTCTTTTCAATTAATCTGGCCTCTGCACTCACAGCCCCTCTTTGCATTTCTTCTAAAGTTGTGGGGTCTCTCTCCCTCAATTGCTAGGTCATGTCCGGATCAAAGCCCTCTGGAAATTTTACTAGTGCTAGGCCTTGTGGGGGTTTCATGTGAGGTGGGAGGGCATTGTAGACATTGTTAAACCCGGTACAATAATCTTGTACACTTTCCCCCGCATTCCTCTTAAGATTTTTATATTCTAAAAGGATTTAGAGGGGTTTTTTTATTATTTCCCACTTGTTTATGAAAGTTTGGTAGAGGGAAGGGAGATCATGGATGCTGTTGGGAGTTAAGTTTTTAAACCATTTTTTAGCTTCCCCTCCTAGACTTTATGCAAAGATCCTCATTTTAATGGTTTCTTATTCTATTTCCATGTAATCAAAGGCATCATTTATCCTATCTACATGTTGTTGGGCAGTGATGGATTCAGCTTTGGTAAAGTGAGGGATTTTGGATTAATAGTCATTTGGAAAAGGTAACAAAGGTTATGGCAGAGCGAGGGGGGCATACCATGCTTCAATGATGGGAAGGAATGGAATCCAAGGGGGATTTACAAGGGGAGGATTTGTGAGAGGTTGTGGGGGATGAAGTGAAGTGGTTTGAATATTGGAGGTATGGATGGGTGTTGGAAGTACTTGGACCAACAAACTAGTTTTGAGCAGATTTGGTATGAAAAGAGCTAAAGTGATGGAGAAACTGAAAGTCAGGGCGAGTGGAAGGAGATGCTTCTCTACTAGAACGGTGCTACAAATCTATGGGCTCAAGGTCATTCTGGTCAATCCCACTTTGTGACTTGGTTCTCAAAATGTTTCTTGTATGGTGCAAGTCAAACTAGGTGTCTTGCAAGGCTGTAAGATGCTCAGGGACAAAGCTTGCTTTATGAATGGTCCTGACAGTAGTTATATCTTCAGTTTTGGAAGTTTGCCACAAAACCTTTTCTCGGTCATCAACTATAGTAGGAGGATTTGGGTCCGAATGAGATCTGGTATGGATCCTTTGTGAAGCCAGATTTCAAATTCAAAATGTAGAGAGGTTGAAATTTTATAATTATTTTTCAGAAGGTTGACCTCTCTGAATGTTTGCTATACTCACACAGCGTGTGACTAGGCTTATAAACTTATCATGAATGTTTTGACACAATCCTAAGGAAATATAAGAACACTACTAAAGTTAGAAGGCCTACTGGAGGCTTGTGGAGTCGCCAGGTGGATATTTTTTTGTTGTTTTAAGGATGTATGTTTATGGTCCACCACCAATAACTGACAAAAAACAAATCTAGGGATGTTTTGGGGTTGTCTGAGTTCCTTTATGTAGCCCTAAGGTTTCTATGAGTGTCCTACAACTGAGTCATCATTTTTCTAGGATGGTGAAATTTTCAAATTCTACTCTTTGGCTAACAGTTTGACTTCTCTATGATTTATAAGGGTTTATGAAGTTCTAAGGAGTGCTTAGATTGTCACTGACTCAGAAGGTCCCACCGTGATCGCAATTATGTTAGGGTCCCGTGATTTAGAAGATTGGTAGACCAAATGCACAGGGTAATATGAGACCAGTCTTTGGGGTACTAGGACCTAGCCTTCCTAGAATCAGAGAGAGCTCTCTCTATTTTGTGCAAAGGATGTGAACTTGTTTGCTTTTAGGGTTTGATTTTAGGTAGTTTTTAAGTGTATGGTTTGTTGTTTGTTTTGGTTGGGTAAGATGATAAAGTAGAATAGGTGGAGTGAGAGGTCTTAAAATCATTGGGTTATGGAGTCTATGAAAGTCATGGATATCTCAATAATGAAACAAGATGCATAACAGGGAAAATATAGCATGGTCAAATGGATCTTTAAAGCATGTTTGAATTGAAATGAACATAAAGTTTGTGAGCATAGTAGGTGTGTAAGGGCAGTGAAGAATCCTTAAACAAGTACATTTTAAACAAGATGGTATCGAATATTGATCAAACTAAGGACATAATCATAAGACAAGGCAAAACAATAGCTTTCTGATTATACTTAAGCAAACAAGCATTCAAGATGAACAATTCAGTGAACCAAAGAAAGCAAGAAACTTATCTAACTTCTAGTGATTTCACCTTCAAGGTTTAGAAAACATATAAGATAACATATAACTTTAATCAAAGAAAAGGGAACTCCTAAGCATCTATGATCAAGCTACAACGAACTTTAAGGAAACTTCTCAAGCATGGACAAAGGGCATGATCATAGCATGGCCTTTTTGGCTAAAACCTAACAAGTAGTGCTTTAAAGAGAGATTCCGAAACAGAGTTTAAATAACATCAAATAAGCAGGGCTAACCATAAAACATATTTGAAAAATACTATATTGAACCATTCATGGAATAAACAAGCATAGGTAGGTCTAAGAAGCAACTAAGAATTCCTTAAACTAACCCAGCAGAGGAAAACATAAAGACAATAGAAAACAGGAAGGACTAAGGTGCCTCAAACAACATTTCTTAGCCTATACTCTTTTGTCCTACTGCAACATAAAAGGATGGAAACATAATGGAAACATGAGAAAACAATAACATAAAAGAGAAACACTTCACCAATAACCAAGCTCAGGGATCCTGCAAGCTATCCTCCTTCATCATCAATCAAAGCAGACCATTCAGAAACTCCACAAGACCAATTTCTTCTTCAAACTCAAGAAAACCATGTATTTCTCTCAAAACTCATCAAATGCCAACACAATACATAGGACCTCCTTGCTCTATTTATCTAGCAAAGGAGGAGGTGGAAACCATAAGATGCTTCCAGAAACAATAAATACACCATAAATGTCATTAATGCCCAAGAGACCATGCAAGGCCCAAGGCACATAATATCCCATGAAATAAATTCCAAAATAGCTTCCAGCACCTAATTCTAGAGTTATTTTCCTCAAAAAACTCGAAAATATGATTTTCCAATAAATGAGTGTGTTTTGTTGAATTTTGGCCAAAAACACAAAGTGTTGTCTATAAGCGCAACACCACCTTAGGTAGAAAATAGGTCCTGTTGCAGCCAAGTTTTGGGGACATTCCCGATGTTTGATTTTGGTCCATGATGGCCCGTTGGAAAGCTTGACGAGTCCTATTTCTCGATATACCTTTGGTTTTCTGATTGAGTACCTATAACCTCTTCAAAAAGTCAAATCCCCAAGACTGCTATGAGCGCAGCGCCAAGCCTAACAAGGAGGTAGAATGGTGAAAAATGAGGTGTTTTTTGACCTTTTGAGGGGTCATTAGAAATCCAAAAATGTAGAGTTTTCCCTATAAGGAGGCCTGAGGGAAAAGCGTAGCGCCAGTGGCGCTGCGCTTATAGGCCTCCAAATTCTCAAAAAACAAAAACTTGTCCAAAATCCTTCAAAATTGGTGGATGTCTCCTTCAAGGGGTTTGAGAGACCTGTAGAGAAGCTGATGCCAAAATTCCAAGTCTAGCTTGGTATTTTCCTCCTTTTAGTTCTTGCATTTCAATGAGGGCCTCTTTGATTTTGGCATAAGAAATTTTGTTTTTCATTGCATACTGCTTGGTCATCTTTTTCTGGAGATCAAGACCTCTTTTTCTCTTCTTAAAATACTTGTGTTCATTCTTATAATACTGAATGATACACTGGGCCATGCCAAAATATCTCTCCAACTCCCTAATTTGTGCATCTTTGCTTTGGAGAAGTATTCTAGTGGCCATCTCCTCATCTTCATTATCATTGTCAAGGTCAATGAATTGGGGCTTTTGTTTAGTTTGCCTGCCTCTCTTCATCTTTTGTTTGTCTTTGTCTAGTGGATGAGCTGAGGTGGATAGCATGGTCCCTTGCCTTTTGGAGGCAACAAACACAAGCCTTGGCCCTCTCTGATATGTGAATGAAAGAGGTGTGATGGTGATCTTGTTGGTGTCTTTGTCATGGCTGTGATCTTCATTAGGACTATCACCCTCTGCACTTTCCTCACTTTCATTTTTTTCATCACCAGGACTGCTTTCCTATTTATGTTCTGCACTGTCATCATTTTCATTATCACTGAGGGGCTGATTGTTGTCATGAATTTCATGACAGCTTTCATGACTGTCATGACTATTTTCTTCTTTCCTGTCCTTTTCATCAATGAGGCTTGCTTCATTTTTGTCACTGCTGCCTTTATTTTCTGCATTGTCCTCACTGTCATTATCTTTATCATTTTCATCTTCTTTCATGTTTTAATTATCTGTCTCTACTTCATCATTTTCCTGTTCATTCTCTGCCTCTGTATCTTCTGTTTTATTGCTGATCTCATCCTCATCAATGCTCATTTCATTTCCACTTTCAACCTCCTCATCTTCTTCATCATCCTCTTTCATTTTGTCATTGTTTTGCTCACTGTCATGCTCATTGTTTTCACCTTCATCACTGTTATGTTCACTGCCACTTTCTTCATCACAATTTCCTTCTTCTTCCTCTTCATCAATTTCCTCTTTTTCATCATCTGCTGGTTCTTCACTTTGGACTGATTTATTGTCACTCTCACCCTCTTCAGTTTTATTTGACTCATTATCATCGTCTCCCTCATTTTCACTCAATTCATCATTACCACTTCCTTCTTCATTTGATGCATCAAGATAAGGAGAGGAGGGGAGGTTTTCTTGAGGCGAGGGCACTTGTGTAGATGATGAGGGCAAGCTAGGTTGATGTGGGAGCTGTGGGCTTGTGAGGACTTCATGTGCTATGAATACCTCCCAAGGTATGCCCTTCTGTTCCAACTGATGTAAAAACACCATTTGATCAAGGAATGGTGAAACAAACTTTGCATTTGTTGGGAAGGACTCCTTCTCCGGAAAACAGAAGACATTTTGTCCATACTTCTATACAAGTAGTAAGGCAAGTTGAGCATTTTGACCCTTGTGAAATGCATGAGGAGTCTAAAATGGTAGGAGTAAATCCTAGAGTATCTACCTTCATAGGTAAAATACTTCATAATGACTTTCATCAAGGGTGAAAATCTGTGTTTTAGGTGTGAGAAAGGAAAAATAGACTTGCAACCTTCTCTGTACCTAGTCTTGAAAAATGGTTCATAATAGTTCTTGTCCAATTTGGCTTTCTTAAACCATTTCTCACCAACAACAGGTATACCTGTAGCATTAGAGATGGTATCTACTGATAGTTCAAAATCCACTCCTGCAAGGCTTGATTTTTTGTTGTGAAGGTTAATAATGAAAATCCTTATAAGCTGTGGGTGGCTTTGCACTTGTTTGACTCTCTCACAAAATTAGAAACACCCTACATTCTGGAAACATGAGAGGACCATGGGAGATGAGGTGAGAGCCACTGTGCTATGGGGTTCAAATCTGTTCACTTTCCCTCCCTTGTTGTTTGGCCTCATAGGCCCTTGGCCTCTTTCACTGCTGCTACTATTTTCTGCTCCTAACATGGTGATTTAGGGCTGATGGTGGGAAAAATTGGGCAAGAGGAGTGAAATGGAAATGATGGTGGGAAACCTTTGCAAATGAGTGATATGGAGGCAAGTGTATGAATATTTTCTTTTGAGTTTGATGAGGGTCTCCCTCGACTCCTTAGCAAATTTTCTGCAGTTTGGGAGAGTTTTTTCATTAGCGTAGCACCTTGCACGCACTGTCGGGTTTCCCTTTGATCGTAGCACCGGGTGAGTCGGGTTTTGTTGTGCACAACGTGTTAGGTCCCTATATTACTAGTATAGTCCCTTATTGTTGTTAGTGTAACCCCATTACTGTTATTATTGTACCCCTGTAACCCCCATATTGTTATTATTGTGCCCTTAAATTATTATTGTTAGATCGGCTAGGATTACATTGTGGCCCCACTAGGATTACATTATGGCCCCATGGACTCCTGTGTATAGAAAGGAGGTTTTGTAATTTGTATCATCCAAGAATCGTTCATTAATGTAATGTATTGGAGGTTTCCCCCTTGAAGTGGCTAATTTCTAAGGTGTTGATATCTCTTTTCTTCTATTTTTGGAGCTGGTTTCAAACCATTTGGTATCAGAGCTTTGGATTCTAGGGTTTCGCTGCTCCAAACAGGTCATCGTGGAATTTTCGCTATAAATTCTTTTCTACGAAGATTCAGAAGCTGAAATTGTTAGGGTGCGAAGCCAAAATCCTAAGGAACATCGCAAAAAAATTTCAAAGCTTGGTTCACAATAGTTTCAGAGATATGATCTGTGGAAGTTAGGTCTTTTTGGAGGCTCCTCAATTTAATCTAAACAGGTCATCGTGGCATTTTCGCTATAAATGTTTTTCTACGAAGGTTAAAAATCTGAAATTTTTAGGGCGCGAAGTGAAATCCTGAGGAAACTCGTCAAAAAATTTCAGAGCTTAGTTCACAATATTTTCGGAGATATGATCTATGTAAGGTAGTGCTTTTTTAGGCTCCTGAATTTCATCTCAAAGAGGTGATCATGGGAAAATATTCATAACTCTCTCTTTGAGCATCATATTGGAGTGCCGTAAAAAGTGGTCGCAATTACACATACTGTAGTTTCATTTCTATCAATTTCAGAGCTAAAATACGAAATAGTAACACGTGGCAAGTCGTACAAGTTCGCTCTACTGAACTAGTCCATAATTAGGTCATTGTGGGAGATTGGACATAACTTTGCCTTGGAGAATCCATATCAAGTCAGACTTGTGGCATTTGAAAGATAATTTAGAAGGCTACCTTAGTGCCCAATTTTAGATATTGAAGAGCCGCAATCACAAATATAATCCAATTTCAATATCGAGCTCCTCAAAAGCAAGAAAAAGGTGTGTATTTTTTTTACGAATTGCATAAGTCTTGTTTGAAGAATCAATTTGAATTGATTCTAAGGGCATATTGTAGAATATATATTAGTATTGGGTTAAAAAAAAAATGACCCATAAAGATAATTTAGCACCCATTAAGCCTTCATAAGGCTCTACTATGACTCATGAAGATGAATAATTGCAACATGATCTATCAAAATTACAAGAGCAAGTGCACCAAATTTCGCTCTCACAAAGAGCAACAAAAAATGAAATGGATGTTTTGAAGAAAGGCGTGCAATCTAACATAAATGGCATGGAATATAAGATGGATGACATGGAAGCTAAGATCAATGAAAAAATGAAAGACAACATGGAAAACATGATGAATGATCTAAAAGCATACATGGAAGGTTTGACAAAGTTGATACAAGAAATGTTTCCATCGGTGAAAAAAGATAGTAGAGGAAACTCATGATGAGAAAAAAATAAATGTTAATCATGATTTCATAAACTCTAATATTGGTGTGAAGAACCACCATATTCCAAAAATGGATATGAGGAATTTTTAAGGAAATGATCCTATAACATGGATACTATAGATGGAGCAATATTTTGATCTAAATAATGTGCAAAACACATAAAAGGTACGCATTGAAACTTTACATTTAGAACAAAATACATTTGTATGTTATCGATGGCTTTGCTCCCATAAAAAAATTGTCACTTGGTCAATTTTTTATAGAGGAAATGATAGCACATTATGAGGATACAAAGAGCAACACCTTCTTTAGCCAATTGATAAATCTCAAACAAAAGGATTTAATGGGGGAGCACATTGAGGACTTCCAAAAATTGAATATAAGGGTAAATGATATTCCAGAGGAGCACAGGATTGATCTCTTCATAGGTACTTTAAAGGATAACATCCAACATGAAGTTCGGGTTTTGGAACTTGATTCGTTGGAGAAGGCATTCAGGTTGGCAAGAAAAATTGAATGTAAAATTATGGAGACAAGGAAGCCTACCACTCAATTATATAAAGAGGGAAGTGTTGCTACTCCTAGATTTCCACAACCTACAATATTGACACCAGAACAATTGGAAGAAAAAAGTGCAAAAGAGCTTTGCTACAGTTGTGATAGCAAATACACTAAAGGTCATAAGTGTGCTGAGAAGAAATTATTTTACATAGATTGTGAAGAGGAAGAAGAAAATGAACAAGAAGAAGATATACACCAGGAACTGGCCCTAGAAGAGGAAGAAATGAATCCGGCCATATCATGTAATGCACTAGCAGGAATTACCACTCCTCAAACTCTCAAGATAGAAGGACATATCAAGAAGAAAAAGGCAATAGTGTTGATTGATTCATGTAGCACCCATAATTTTATTCATTGTAAGGAAGCTAAGGAATTAAATTGTTTCCTATACCCATCACCAGAATGTCAAGTGATGGTTGCAAATGGAGGAACTATAAATTTCTCTAGAAAATTCCATAATATCAAGCTAACCATGGGGGAATATGTATTGAATAGTCCAATGATTTCCATTCCAATTGGAGGTTTTGATGTTGTTCTAGGAGTACAATGGCTACAATCTTTGGGGACGTAGCTTTTAATTTTCAAGAACATTTCTTGAAATTATTTTCGGAAGGAAAGGAAGTCGAATTACGGGGTATCGCAGGGAAGCCAGGAAAGATAATAAGCTCTCATGTCATGAAAAAGCTTCTAAAGAAAGAACAACGAGACGTAATTGCACAATTATGCTCACTAGAAGTTCCAACATCAAAATCATCTATTTCTGCAGATCTCCAAAAATTCTTGGACAATCATTCCAAGGTTTTTGAAAATCCCAAAGGATTCCCACCTATTCGTGATCATGATAATGCTATTCATTTGATTCCAGGAAGTGTTCCTCCAAACATCAGGCCTTATAGATATCCTTATGTCCAAAAGAGCGAAATTGAATGTATGATTGCATAAATGTTAGAGGCGGGTATAATTCAACCTAGTTAGAGTTTTTGCATTAGCGTAGCGCCCTGCACGCACTATTGGGTCACCCTTTGAGCGTAGAGCCGGGTGATTCGGGTCTTGCTGTGCGCAACGCCACCCGCATGCAGGCCTGCCAGCCTCTGGGCGTAGTGCCGGGCGGGTCGGGCCTCTGTCTAAATGCAGCGCCGGGCATGCAGGCCTGCTGGCCTCTGGGTGCAACGCCAGGCTGGTCGGGCCTCTGTTTGAACTCATCGCCCTCCTCCTGTGCATGTCGGTCTGCCTGAGCATAGCGCCAGGATGTTTGCATTTTTCCACCCAGTGTATGTGTAGCGTAGTGCAAAACTGCACCTTGAAGACCCCTATTTGCACAACACCGGGGTTTGTGAGCACAAAGCAAGAACCAGGCATAGTGCCGCGGACTTGGACCGCAAATTCTCAGAAAACTCAGAAATTCCTCTAGAAGGGTTTTTCTCTTTTTGCAAATGAAAAATGAGTTCAAAACATGATAACTGAGATGCCTTTATAATTTGAAAAATAAATCAAAATGAGAAAACCCACTTTTGTTAAGTTTTGGTCACTTTATCCTTTTGACTGATATCCTTTTTAATATTTTTCAGGGGCTTTGAAAACTTTTCAAGGCAGATTTTCTTCTTCCTGTGGTGATGGCTTACTGAGGAGGTGAAGATGTCCCTTTTAAACTTTATGGTTTTAGCACTGTCAGACTTCCTTTGTTTACATATGAGACACTGAAAAATAATTTTTTAATTTCTTTTGGCATCTCTGAGTGTTAGTGAACTGAAAACATGTTTTCTTACCTTCTTACTGATCTTTGACAGTGGTGTACCCATTTTGACAAATATTATAAATTATACCTGCTATGTCTCCTCTTGGCCACTTCTGATTGTTTCAGGTGCCATGACAGTTTTTTTGGGCTCAGTCATTCTTCGGAGATTGACACCTTAGTTACTCAATAGTAAACTCATGCTTATGTTAGTTTTTTTACCTTATAACCCAAAACCATACCTTTATTTCTTTGATGTAGTGAAGCACCATTGCATTGGTCAACTCTAGCAATCACCTTCAATAGCTTTTAGGAAAATTTATGCTGTCATGATGGAGGCCTGTCATCTTCATTTCAACAACTTTTCCTATCTTCCCAAAACTTAGGTTTTAGGGTTGTCAGAGAAGAATAATTAGTGTTTTCTTCTAAGTTCTCTATAGCCCTTTCAAGTTCATTCATTTCTATTCAGTTCACCTCACATTTTTCCCTTCTTCATTTATAACTTCTAAAAATATTCAATTTGTGCATGGTTGTGTTGATGTGCCTTTATCTTTGTGGCCTTTTGCATTGGATTTTTTCTTGGCAACATTGTTTAGCCAATCAGTCCTAAAAACCCTGATTCCCTTTGAACATAGGCAAGCTTCCTTTTCTTTGTTGTGGATGTTCTTTAGTGAGGAGCTAGCCTCTTACCTTACCTCATTTTCTGCATTATATCCATCTCAATCATTCCTGTATAAATGTTTAAGATGCACAGTTATACCTTTGCAGAATGATGTCATGACCTAGGAGGCCTTCCTTGAAGGAATTTTGATCTATTTTGGACAATCAAGTGCTGACCCTCCTTTCCATATGATTTCATCTTCTTGGCACATGTAAAGTAGTGATTCAGAACACTAAAACAATCCTATAACCTATGAAACCCTAATTGACCTAGTGGGTGGCTCTATGGGTTGGTCTTTGGTTGAAAACTTGACTTGGGGTCTTTAGGTGTAAAACATAGCTTATGAAAAACTTT
Source organism: Pinus albicaulis (assembly GCA_034641835.2). NCBI lineage: Eukaryota > Viridiplantae > Streptophyta > Pinopsida > Pinales > Pinaceae > Pinus > Pinus albicaulis. The sequence goes on along the minus strand of CM076575.1, from coordinate 1,874,438,634 downwards.
ATGCATTGCAGACCCAAAACTACTGATTTTTATTTATCTAAAGAGCCTAGAGAGGTAGCTTGAGACAATCAATGCTTGAGGCACTTGGTGAATAGGAGAAAAGGTTAGGCCACTTGGAAATCCGAGGTGGAAGTGGAACGGTTATAAGTAGACAGAAACATAGTACTGAGGTCATGAGTGTAAAAATGGGACAAAAATGAATGGCATGAGCCCATGATGGGTCTTCTAGGAGTGATAGGATAGCCATGACTTGATAGATTAGTGAAATAGTGAAAAATTTATCCTAAGGATAATGAAGGCAGTGAGATTTCTAAAACTCACAATATTCATGAATTTTGTTTTTAGAAATCTAGGATAACTATTTAGTCATCAAAAAAATAGAAAAATTACTGATGACTAACAAAATCCATGGGGCAACATGTTTTTCACGGTGTCTTATGATCACCCATGCTTAATGTTAAGCCATAAACAACAAGTAATAAATATATGCAAATTTAATCTAAATGTAGCTAGTCTAACATGAGAAACATCATATGAGATTAATTCTAATGCAGAAAATCAACGTGCAATGCGTCCTACCCTAACATGTATACAACATCATACGACGAAACCAATATAAAGTGTAATCAAAAAGGCAGTGCAACCAACATATCATCAAATCAATATAAATGTGTCTTCCTATATGATTATTCATGGAGAAAATCCAAAAGTGAACCCAAACACATGGAGGATGATGTGGACGAGAAGTGGGAAAATATAGCTTCCATGTGAGGTAAGAGAAATTTGTAAGAGAAGGAACATGAGTCACTTTAGAGATGTGGGTCCTTCCCTCTAAGTACACAATGGTGGAATGAATGACTATCCTTAAGAAACCCTTATCAAAATCATTGCTCATAATATTATGCGCCATGTTGTAGCTCCTAGAGATAGCCTTGAGTTGCAAAAGACTAGTGCCTAGGACATCTTAAAATCAGAGGTTAAATATGGGCAACTGTATAAATGCCTCTGATAGAAAATGGGTCAAGAGAATAATGGTTTTGGTGATCCAAGAATGGAGAAGACTATTTGAGCTTGATTCATGTGAATTCCCTATACTTGTGAGAGGGCTCAGGAGGTTGTGAGGCTTGATGGCTTTTAAATGGGCCAAGTATAAATCAATGAGTAGAAACTTTAAAAATATGCAGAGGCGTTGAGAAAGAACGGAGAAGGAACCCACAAGAGACAAAGCTAAGGAGATTTAAGTAACTGCCTCCTATGACCTCAAAGGAAGCGGGTATGAATGAAATATGGACAAAAACAAAGGTCTGTGGAGCATGAATTAAAGGAGTGCAGAAATATTAATACATGAGTGTTAACACCTGAGCATTATACAAACATGAATTTAGGAATAAAATTTTCAGACTACCAACAGCTACATTACACGAACCATCAAAGCAGCAGAGCATGAAAGATGATTATACATAAAAAGGAGATTACTAATAATAGAAGAAAAAAGACACATACTACTCATTGCTCCATCTGGAATCCAAATAATAGCGTTGTATCATATTAAGTTCAAACATCTCTCCCAAATATGTATCTCAAAGCACAGGGAGCACAATCATACAAAACTACAACAAAATTCTTCCAAAATTCCAGAACCCCTCTTTCATCTTAGAATTCCCTACATATAGAGTTCTTCTTTATGGTTTATGATCGTAATCATTTATGATCGACCCATACCTATGAAATAAAAATATCCCTAACTTGTAGAGCGTACATAGAGCAATTAATTCTATATGGAGAGAATTAAAATAGGAATGGTTGAAACTGAGATTTCACCAAGAAACATCACTATCTAACAGTAAAAAGAAAAGAAAAAGTTGACCAAAGGAGGTCTATTATGGGAGCTGTTATCACTCATATTTTCCTTGAAGTTGTAAGAAGAGGAAAGAGGTCTGAGGTAACCACAAACCAATCTTTTAGGTACAGAATCTAGCCAATCTGTACCTAGAGAGGGCTCTCTCTATAAAATTTAGTTTTAAATGATATTAGGCTAGTTATAAGTCCAGGAGTTTTGTTTGAGTTTGAATGGTGGAATACGCCAACTGAGGGCAAGATTGAGTATTTCATGCCATTGGGCTATGGAGTCGAAAAGATGGCTTTACTAGATTAAGTTTCTACACAAAAGATGGCTTTGCAGGGCAAGATAGCCAAACAAAGAACAATTTTAGATATTAAAGTGAATGGAATGGATTTTTAAATGGATTAAAGGCAATTAAGAATCTTTCAACATGTTTAAACGAGGGAAAATGAATGATTATTAACAAAGAGAAATTAAGAATTATTTATTAAATAATAAAAAATGCTTAAACCAGAGAAATAGGAGCAATTGTTTCTAGGAATATCACCTGTGAGGTTTGTTGGGTTTAAAACTCCACAGAAAGCAGTGGCATGCTATTCAAGGACTCACACACAACCATACTTGAATGCAAAATACTAGTTAACAACGATAGCAGGACTCACCCGAAGTCCTACGTTCAATGTAGATCCCGCGGGGTCCAAACCCCCAGCAACTCTCCTTCCGCCTTCAACCTGGAAAACAAGAAAGAACGTGCACAGAAACCTAGTTGCAAAACATATACTTCACCTAAACGTTAGTGCAATCCATGTGAAACGTTATATAAACCATAATAAATGCTTAAATGATAATCTTTTCACATATATAAATAAACATTAACACGCGAGTTTAGGAACAAGATGGTTCTTCATTATCACGAACATCATGTACAGTAGTAAAAGTGGAGAGATCACCTGAATCCTTCCACGATCTTCGAGCAGACCATCTTTTGGATTCGTCCCGCCCTTGCCTCGCTAAGATTCTTCCAAGACTTGTGCACTCAATATGGCATATAAATGGATGAACATCTCCAGGAAACAAGAGTTTCCTGATATAAATCTGGGAAAGAAGGAGGCACAGGGAATCAGACTTGAACTGGGATTCCAACAGAGTATAATGTTTATAAAATTTCTCTCTCCCTTAGGCCATGCATATGAGCGGCTTTTATACTCCCTCAAAGTAGTTTCAATCAGTTGGAAATAGTTGGCCACGTGATGGGGTGGTTGAACTACCAGAGTAACCATCAACCTAGCCCGAAAATAGGGATTTTTTATATATTTTTTAATGATTTTAATGGAATACGTGGAAAAGTACATATGGACTCGCGTATACACACGGAAAAGTCTGGGCATATCCGTGTATGGGGATTTTAACACTGTTTTTTAGTGAATTTTGTTCAAGTCTGTAGGAATGGGTGCCCAAAGCCATAAAAGCAATCATGAATCATATGAAGGTGAAAAATGATGCTATAACAGCAATCAAGAATTCACTGTTTATGACCAGTTTAGAAGAAAACATTGAGAATAATAATGATTGAAATCATATTACACTTAAGTACCTTCTGATTTATTCCTTTTCATTAGTGATTTAGAAATGAAACACAATGATATAATAAATGATATAAAACTTCAAAACATGAGATAGATGACTTATTGATCCTTTTTCTGACACATGAATCATGTAAAAAGTCTTTCGCATCAATCCTTCATCCAACTAGCCACAAGAAATTTCTCCAAAAGAACTTTATTACAAAATAGTCAATAATACAACAATGTCTAAGAATCCACACCCAATACTCCAATTAGGGGAGTATTTATACAAAAAAATTACAAAAAATATCTCTTAACAAAACGAGATATAATCTAAGATGACTCATGGATATTTTCCAATAAAGTAGAGAGAGATGGTCTCGTAGATAAGACAAATGGTAACTGAAATTGTGCTTTTTCCTTCTTTTGATGAATGTGCTGGAGGGAGGCCCTATGATTTGGCTTGTTGCTATCCTTTCTAGTAACTCTCTGCTGGCTGTTCTGCTTCACTGATACTATTTATTTTTACTAATACACTTTGACCTCTGTTTATTCTTTTTAACCTTTTCATCCAGGCTTACTGAAGTAAACAATCAAAATTTCATGTAAAGATAATTTTTACAAAAGTTCCAACATGTCATCCCACCATTGAGACTCGGGTATTCTTGGTCCTTTGAAGCTTTCTGAGAGTCTCATCAGCCTCTGTATATCTGTAGAAAGTAGGATGAACTGGGAATAGATGTTTTACTTCATGTTTGAGATAAAACAAGTTTTCTAATCTGTCATGAAGGTTTCTTCCTGTAGGCAATGTTGATGCTGATGAACTAGTTGAGGAATTGGCTTGGTTGTCAACATATTTGTCCAAATTCTCAACATAACTGTCAAGGTCGATTATTTTATCTTCTGAAACTAAAGGACTGGGTAATCCTTTATTCAACAGAATATCAAATATTTCTCTGAAAGCAATAATCTCTTCTTGCATATCAGACCATCTGTGTTCTAGATTCTGTAGCAAAGTCCTTTTGGTAGAAACTCTTTTAATTTCCAATATTACTCCTGTTCTGTCCTGAATGCCAGATTCTACAAGTTGATGCTTGTTCTGAGTATTTAGGAAATGTATAAGCCTATCAGCTTCTTCGGGCATTTGTCCCAATTCTTCTCTTGCTCTTTGAATTTCTTCCACAGCCAGTCTAACTAGATCACTCTGTTCAAACATTATTTGAATTGAGGACCAAACATATTTGATTGATTGGATGATGTTGTCCCAAAGAATATCATTTATTTCCTTTAGAGGCTTCTCTAATGTGAGATCCTTTTCCAATGCTTTGAAATTTTTTTCTAGTTTGTTTACTTCTCATGTCTTATCAGCAACACTCATTTTTGAAAGATCATATTTGTGTTCTAGAGTGGCCAGTTGTTCTTTCGTTTTGTGGAGCTCTGTGGCCTGAATTCTCATTTCTTCCATTGACTTTGTTAAATTATCAGTGTTCAAACTTGCAATGTTGCCCTGTGACAATTATGTTGGCTGACCTGTTGTTGTTGTACTTGTTTCTGTAACTGATGTAGGTGCTGGAATACCTGCATGCTTATCTTTCAATGCATTCTCAAGATCTTTTTCAGTTGCAGTGAGTTGCTCATTCAACTTCAAGAGCAAGTCCAACAATTCTTCCTCAGAATTTTGTTTGATGACTTCTACAGTCTGTGGATGTCTTGATGCTGGTAATTTCAATTGTTTTCTCAAAGCTACAATATCATCATCTTTTTTCTTGATTAATGCTTCAATACCTTTCACATCTTTAGGATTATGGCCCAACCCAATGATTACCTCCTCCAAATTTTTGATTTTGTTGTCTTTAGCTTGAGAGGAGGCTTTTTCAAGTTGCAACTGTGCATTAGTGTTCTCTAAGGAATCCTGCAACTTGTGGGTCATCATTGATTTATCCGTCAGAGTAGAATAAATCATCTCTCCTGTTTGCTTATGTAATTCAATTTGATCCAAAGGATGGATATATTTTTCCAAGACTTCAAAATCAGTCCTGATGTAATCTGAAGCTGTCTGAGGCTTCTGCACTATAGGTTTGAAGTGGCTCATAAGCATCTTTCCCTGCTAGATGTCATAAGCTGACATCAATATTTCTTGATTCTTCGGAGCCATCTTCAAATATTGGTTATACACTTGTAGTCTCAGTGGATCATTCTTGGCCTTGATATTGATAAATGTCTTTTTTATGTCCCAGGCCTCTTTTACTGGAGGCTTGAAAAAAGATATCTCTGTGCCCTTTTTCCTCTGTAGTTCCTTTCTTTGAAAATTAGTGGATGCTCCACTACCTGCACCTGTATGCTGACTCTCTTCTCTTCCTTGGCTGTCAGAAATTTCTTGGAATGATTCAATTTTTGGAAGAGGATTTAATTTCTGCCTTTTAGCACCATGCTGCTCTGATGATCCACCAATGGGAGTAGAAGTTTCAGCTTCTCTCTTCTTTCTTTTCTCCACATTCATAGGAGTCTGTAAATTTGCAATTTCTGGCTCATTGATCTGAACAGGAGGAATTTGTACTTGACCTTGTTCTTTAGATGTCTCTGGTTGATCTGTCATTGTGAAATTTTCAAATATTTGTACCTCATGCTCCTTTTCTTTTCCTTTTGATTCTACTTCCACTGTACTGATCTCCTGCAAATTTTGTTGTGAAATTCCGATTGAAGAAGGTCTTGCTGTCTGCACCTGCCCAAAAGAGTCTAGGTCAAGTATCTTCTCAAGGTCTTTCATTACATTATCAACATTGACCTGTTCACTATCTTTCTCTATCAAAGTTCCTTCCACCCATTCATCTGTATTGGCATATTGTTCTAGTTTTGGGATTCTTTGATGAATGTATGGTGATAATTTATTTTTCATTATTCTATCACAGATAAAGCTATATGGATCATAGGGCACCCAATAGAAACTCTTTTGTAATCTGAGATAGTCTTCTAAAATCCTTTCAGCTTCCTTCCCAACCTCCCTGGAGTTACAAATAAAGGGACCTAACTGGCTCTTTATCCTGAGTTGAGCCTTCTTCTTTGCATTGTAGAAATGAACTATATCTGAATTATTCATCTGCCTGAAGTATTCTAATGCAAAGAGTCTCATAGGGACATATCTTGGCAATTTTTATGGGCACAATTCACATCCGTAAATTCTGATTTCAGTATGATTCTGGTACAAGTACCAGTCACCTACTTTGTACTGCTTTGAGAGCTAAAGTGTTTTCTTAATTTCATTACTGACTCTAGGAGGGGATACTCCTGTCAACAAGGTAGTTGCAGGGTGTACAAAAAGGTCAATAAACACATTATAGGAATAAGTGAGAATCAGACTGTGAGTAATAGCAAGACTAAAAGATGATCGACCTAGGGTTTCCTTTAGCATCAAGTTTCTAAATATGGAAAGGAAAACTTTCTGACTGATAGTATATCATGAGATGATATATGAAGGAAGAATATTTGAATACTCTCTCATTTCCAAATCTCATGAATTGATCATGGATTTTGTCAGCAATATAAGATGCAAAGTCATATTTAACAACAAGAGGCTGTCCAGGGGTAAAAATAGACAATAATACTAGGGTCAATTGGTAAACATACTCACTAGTATTGAAGCCCATTATTGAAGATATCATGTTTAAAATAAGTCTGCCTTCATCAGTAAAAAAGGTATGACCATATGGGGGAGGGCCTTTCGGCTGATGTTGTGGTAGCATAAAAGTTTGGCAAAGACGGTTTAACTCCTCCTGGGACAAATTGGTAGATTTTTCAAGTAATTCAGCCATGGACAGGGGAGTGAGCGCTTGACCAGGTTGGAATTGTAGCATTTCATTTATGGACTGAGCAGTTATTGGGAAGAGGACATCTTGACTTGGGGATAAGACTGCTCTTTGGTTAGGATCATAGTTTTCATGGCAATAATGGATAATTTCAGGAAAAATATGGACTGATGGGAGAAGGTACATGGGTAAATTGGATTCCCAAAGTCCAATTATTTCAGAACCATTCAAATAATTGTCTCTGCAGCGGAAAAATATTCGAAGAGGGTTCTCACTGAGAACCAGGTCTTTAACTTGAAAATCTATATCGACTAAAGGAAAATAATCCAAGTCTCTGTGAGGGGCATTGATGGGCATGACATTCAGAGCCACCGGAACTTCCATTTCTGGTTCTTGTGGAAAAGGGGCACAATTACCAGTTTTGGGAATGTAATTGCAGTTCTGGGAATTAAAACAGATCAAATTGAAGTTTTTTAAGACCTTAGTACGAAATTAAAACCAGAACCAGGACTTTTTAACAGAATTCAACGGGAAATTGGAATAAATACCTGTTTACGGGAAATTAACAGTGGTTACATAGGTATTGTCTATGGAAAATGAACTCTGGAGTATTTGGCTTCAATTTTCTTCAGCGAACTAACGGTCGGCAATCTTCAATGGTTGATTTTTGAAATTTCTTTGCATGGGAGATTGGTTGGCGCATGAAATAATGAAAATGACGCAGGAGTATTTGTTTTATTTACAAAGTCAAAAGGGCGGCGGGTTTTTATTGATGATGTCAGCAGGTACGGAGGATGTGTCACAGAGGATAGGCGGTAAGTGGTTTCCATCGCACCGCTTTTAGGACGGGGCGGTTTTGGGCGGATGGACAGCGATTCCATACAACAAACGACGCGTGGCTTTGTACGGTTCGGAAAACCGCCAGTCCATCGTGCGTTATCTTTCGGATCAGGATGGCCAACGATATTGTTAATAGCCGTAGATCTTGGACGGGTCGATCGGACGGTTGACAGGACAGGGAAATGACGGGGTTTTAACAGGGCGGGTCCAACGTGATTATTTGTAAATTTAATCTCGTCGGGGGCATTTTTATTAGCGAGACAGGTTATTAATTAACCTAGAGGGTTAATCAATCCCTTTGTACGACAGAGGGTCGGGGAGGAAAAATACTCAAGGGATGGTTTATTTCGAAGTTTGGTTTAAACTAAACTTCGGGTTTATTTTTCGTTTTAAACACATATAACATATGTTTAAAGGTTTTTTCTATATTTTATTATATGATAATTAAACCAAATTTATTTATTTTACCATAGGGGGCGGGAATAATATAATGATATTTTTAGCCAAAGGGAATATAATGGGGGTATTTTATCAAAACATGTGGGGAATAAATACTTTGGCTAAGTTATAGTAAATGGGTTTTTTTTGGGTATTTTATATAAAAAGAGTTATTTATAATAGGAAAAGGTGATTCTTATAGGGAATTAATATATAAATTAGAGTTAATATGACAAGGGGACAATGTAAACTCAAAATACATTAATATAACTAAGAAGGTGAAGATTTACAAGAAAATTGCATCATAATAACTTCATCACTTAGACTCAGAATAAAAAGTGATTTTGAGGGTTTTTATGAAAATTTGAATGATTTTTCTAAGTAAAATGAGATTTTACTTAGGAAAATATTTTTGAATGTCATGATAGATGGTTTTAAGTACTTAGGTATTTCCAATTATTAGGCCGAGGGTCCGGTCCCTCCAAAAGTCAAGGAAATTCCTTGAGCCTCTTTAATTTTCAAATACCTTAGCACTTGGGAAATTAGTGAAATCTTTAGGAAAAAAAATGAAAGGGGAAGTTAATAATTTTGATTTTGGCTCTGCGTGAACTTATTTTAGTGTAGTAACTACCTTAGCACTTGTGATGAAATTAAATGTTGAACTCATTTAGAACCATTATCCATCACATGTAATTCTGCAACAACATCTACCTACCCTATCTACTTTACCCTACCATTTTTTCTTCTTTATTAGGGTGCACTTAGACTGGCAAACCCTTATCACACTTTTTTTCTTTTACATATGAAAATCTATCTAATTCTACCCTTATTACATCCAGGGGCTCAGATTAAACTATTGAGCTCCTTTTATTTACTCTACCTATCTACTTATCTGCCAAGATTAAACAGTTTGGTCAGATCTTATTCTCTACCTCTAAAACATGAAATTGAAAGATGAACTAGCCAAGCTTAAACTGTTTGACTATTCATAAATTGTGGCATGAAATACAAGTTGCACACAATTTTGTTTATTACACAAGAGCAAAAAGTAGTAGCATTTAGTCTTGCACACTTTCCTTGGCCTTTCTTTTGATGGGGTTCATTTTCTTTTACTTTTTTAAGCCATTCTTATTCTTTTCACCCTTTGATTTTTCTTTTAGGGTATGCCCTCTTTACATTTTTTAAAATTTTTTGATCTTTTGAAAATATGGAAAACCTTTGCAACAAGTAAAGGTATGAACATATTACATAGCTCATCAAGTCAATCATGAAATATGACACCTATTGGTATAGGAGTATAACACTGGCTCCACTTGGGGATGGCTTTTCCTTGTGAAGAGTCAAGAACAACAGATCAGCTGCCCTTAGAATGATTTTGACTGAACCATGGAATTTTCTCCTGCTTATTGCTTTATTATATATATGAAAATAAAACTTCTGAAGCTTAGGGCCTTCTCTTCGGGCTTCAACTCCAGTAGGTTACTATCCAATCCAAACTGATGCAGTACAAAGGATATAATATGTACATGTTAAAGAAAATCAAAATATTTTAATAAATAGGATCAAAGTAGTGATTTAACATTCGACCATTGACTGGTCCTTCCTCAGCTTCTGTACCATCCAAATTCTTCAAGAAATATGTGTTGTTTCCTTGCAAAGCATGAATAATGTATGGTCCTTTCCACAAAAAATCGAATTTCCCATGTTTTCCCTTATCTTCTCTTCTGGAATCCCACCATAAGACTTTGTTTCCCAGTTGAAAATCTTCTGCCTTAGTCCTTTTATCAAATATCTTTTTTAGTTTTTCTTGCAATACTTGGGATCTCTGATAAACTTCTTCTCTAGTTTGCTGCAAATTGATATTATGATTTATTCTTCTTTGAATATCATTGGGTTCAACTCAAGCTTCCTGAAGTAACTTCATTACAGGAACTCCTAAAGATGAAGGAAAAATAGCCTCAATACCATAAACTAACTCATAAGGACTGGTTCCAATGGATTTTTTGGTAGTAAGTATGTCTGCCCATAATGCATTTGTAAGTTTCTTATGCCAATTTTTCTTATTTTCTTCCAATAGCTTCTTGATAATATTAATAAGGTTCTTATTGGAAGATTCATCTAGTCCATTACCCTGAGGGTAATAGGCTGTGGAATGGCCTAGAGTAATATGATATTTATTGCATAAACTTATCATTTTCTTAGACTTGAAAGCAACAACATTATCAGTTATAATTTTCTTAGGACATCCAAATATTGATAGTATATTGGTTTCTAGGAATTCTATGATCACAGTATCATTAGCCTGTCTGGAAGGAATTGCTTCTATCCATTTAGTAAAATAATCTGTGGCAGTGAGGATCCATCTGTGTTGACAAGAAGAAGGAGGATGGATTTCTTCAATGAAATCCAGGCCCCATTGTTGAAAAGGTTTTTCAGTGGAAATTGGTTTCAATGGTAAGGGTAACAACTTTCTCTCGCCTTCAAAAATTTGACATTTATGGCAAGAAGTGACAAATTTCTTCACATCAGAGAACAAGGTTGGCCAATAAAATCCAGCCCTTAAGATCTTATCTGCAGTTGATTTCCAATAAAGGTGTCCACCACAATCTCCTACATGGAATTTATTGAGAACCTTGTCAGCTTCATCTTTTAATAAATAATTTAATAGAATACCTTCATGATTTTTCCAAAAGAGAACATTATCTAAAATACATAATTTTAAAGATTTCATTTTCAAAAACCTCTGCTTTGTTCTGGATAACCCTGGAGGAGCTTGCAGGTTTAACAATACATAAATTATATTAGCATACCAAGGTGAATCTAAGAAGGCTTGACTGATTTGTGGAGTCGCCATCTCCTGTTCGTCATCCAGTTCATTAATATCCAGGGCTTGGCAATTTGTTTCAGTCATGAGTTGAGCCAACCCCTGCCCCTTTATAAGCTTTGTAGGTCTTATTTCAATATCATATTCTAATATGGTAGAAATCCATTTACCTCTTTTGCCTTCAATTCCATCTTGAGTTAAAATGTCTTTGACAATAGCATTGGGTACATATGCTATCACATGGGAATACAATATATATACTCTAAAATCTTTGATGGCTTTTACAAGTGAAAAAGCTTGTTTTTCCATGATATTTTATTTTAAAGATGCATCTTTTAGTGCTTTACTAAAAAAGGCTATAGGTTTTTCACATCCTTGATCATCATTTTGTAATAAAACAGCTGCCACAGTGTTTTCTGAAGAAAATGAAAAAATTATGAAATCTCTATCAAATTTTGGACTGGTAAGAACTGGTGTTCTGGTCAAAGCCAATTTATTTTTTTCAAATGATTGCTTGGCTTCTACTGTCCATTTAATACTCGAATCCTTTCTTAACATGTTAGTTAGCAATCTAAGTAATTCAACTAAGCTAGCTATGAATCTTCTCAAAAAATTAATCTTTCCTATGAAAGCTTGAAGTTCCTTAATATTTTTGAGATGAGGTATCTGCAATATGGCTTGTATTCTTTCAGGATCAATTCTAATGCCATCTTTTGAAATGATATGACCTAGGAGTTTACCTTCTTCAAGACCAAACAATGACTTTTTCGGATTTAAAGAAATACCATACTTTCTACATTTTATGAACACCTGTCTGAGATGGTCCAAATGTTGTTGATCTGTCTTGGAAAAAACAGTCAAATCATCCAGATATATGACCAGAAAATCATGAATTTATTTGGCAAAGGCAATGTCCATTGCTCTTTGGAAGGTTTCTCCTGCATTTTTGAGTCCAAAAGGCATCTTAACGTATTTGAATGTACCCCATGGTGTTGTAAAAGCTGTTTTTTCTTGATCATCACGATGAACCAGAATCTGGTTGTATCCTGAGAATCCATCTAGAAGAGAAATCCTTGAAGAACCTACTACCCTTTGTAAGATGTGGTCCATTTTAGGCAAAGGATAGTTATCTTTTAAAGAAACCTTATTTAAATTCCTCAAATCAACACATAGTCTAATCTCTCCAGTCTTCTTCCTAGTAGGAACTAAATTAGAAACCCACTCTGAAAATCTGATAGGAGCAATTATTCCTGCTTCATACATTCTTTTAATTTCTTTTTCAATTGAAGGTAGTAATACAGGGTTGATCCTTCTTAGTTTCTGTTTAAATGGTTTCTGATCTGGTTTTAAAGGTATAGTATGTTGAATTATGGAGGTATCATATGATTTCAGATCTTCATAACTCCAGGCAAAAACATCCTGGAATTCCTTTAAAATTTCAACATATTTAACTTTTTGATCCGCTGGCAGAGATTTAGATAACTTAACCATCTTAGGATTTCCTTCCGTTCCCAAATTGTATTCTTCAATATCATCTTTTAATGGTTCCATTTTGGGTTTCAGTGGAATATTATTAGAGTCAAAAGGATCTTCCAAAGGAGTTAATCCTTTAGGTAAATAATTATCTTTCAGATTAATAATTTCGGATTCATCTCCTATAATCTCCTCGATTTCCATTTGTTTCAGATCCTGCATATCTTTTTTGGTGAATTTAGTTGGGTGAAGCATGTGAATTGCAGTCTCTTCTAAAATACCTGTTTCTTGTTCATTTATTTGATCAGATTCATTGATTGTTGTATCTTCATCTATACTACTGTTAGAGAATTCATTTTCTAAGGTCAAAAAATTGTTAATCAGATTATTGTTTACAAACACTTGCCAATTCATAAGATTATCCGGTATAGCAGGTCTATGTCTAATCTCAGCTGTGAACTGATGATTAGGTCCAAAAGGTAATTTACAAGTGCTAGCGAAAATTGCAAGACTATGAGCATGCAAATTTTGTTTTTTAGGAATTTTGACAAGCTGAGCCTGTAGAAAAGTATTGAGAATTTCTACAACTTTTCCTCTGTATTCTCTTAATCTGGGATATTTTGTCGAACATTCACCATTGATCTGTTGAATAATTAAATCAGAATCTCCTATGATTGATACTCTAATTGCTCCTAATTTTTTGACATGTTTAAGCCCTAGCAAAAGAGCTTCATATTCTGCCATATTATTAGTGCATCTAAAGTTCAATCTATAAGCATGGCCTTCAGCATGATCATTTTCAATGTTGTGTATCCAAATTCCAGCTCCTGCTCCTAACTTATTTACTGAACCATCAAATTCTAAATTCCAAAGTATTTCATGTTCATAATCTTCATCAGGTGTTTTAGCAACTTTCTTAACAGGGAGATCTGGTTTTTCAATTTTTTCTGGTATTTCTTGAATATCTGATGTTTCTTTGTTTTCAGAAATTTCTTTGATTTGAACAGTAGGTTTATTTGCAGTTTCTGTTTCTGGTGCTTCTAATTCAGTAGGAAGGTCAAATTCAGCATTATAAAGGATGAATGAGTCCATATCATAATGTACTGAGTAGACGGGGAAGTTTTCAGGCTTCTCCTGACTACTGACTAAATATTTCATCAAGGTTTCTCTGTATAGTCTTTTAGGTTGACCGAACACTGAAATAGTAGCATATGACATATCCAATTGAAGAGACCCTCCGAGTTTGGCACCCCAGGATCTGGACAATAACATACCATATTTGGGAGGAATATCTGCTACTACTATATCCATCAGAATAGATTTCGCAGGGTATTGCACCAAAGTAACACACAAATCTTTAATCAACCCTAAACATCTTACTTGACTCGAATCAAAAGAAAAGAGATCTTTATATGGTCTGGTAATGTCTAGGTTTAATCTTTCCATTATAGCCTTGGGCATTAAATTGTGAGACGCTCCAGAATCAAGCATGGCATTATGAAGTATTTTGTCATGTATATTCAAACTCACATAAAATGGAGGAGTTCCTCCACTTTCTGGTTTTCCATTTACTTCAGGGCCAAAAAGTAATTTGGGTTGATCATCAAAAACATTTACTAAATCATCCACTCCAGTAATGTTAAGGGATCTGTTGATTTGGCTTCTATAGACATCATGTTTAGCTAATTCTGCCAATGGAACAACTATCTTTAATTTTCCTATTTCAGCTTCTAGATTGAAAGATTTTTCTGTTTGAGCTCTAGTATTTTGAACAGTTGGATTTTCTTTATTTTTTTTGTCTTCAGTGTTTTTCTCTTTTTTAGGAGTGGGATTATGAGTTGAATTTGTTTCTGAATTGACTTCTGCTGGTTCTTCTATGTTTCCTGTAGGAGGAAAAGTATTGGAAAGTTGTTTGTTATTCAGTTGATTATCAGACACATCTTCAATTATTGGGTTAGCGGGGTTAGGACTTGCTCTAGAAAGAATTTGTACAGGGGAAGTGTTAGTTTTACCTTTGAGGTTTTGTTTCACAGCTTTATGTTTGCTATTCTCTGGTACCTCAATCCTTCTACTTCTCAAATTGTATTTTTTATGAACTTCATAAATTGCTGAGTCATATCCTTCCTTAAAATCAAAAGTTTCTCCTGAATGAGTTTGAAATGTTTCAAGGATGTGATTTTCTTGATCATCTTGAGATAGGAAAACTTCTGGTTCATTCTTATGTTCAGTCAAGTTATTTATTTCAACATCCTCAGTTGGTTCCTCAGAATATGAACCTTCAACAAATTTTTCCTGGAATGGCGGCCTGATATTTTGGTCAGGAATATTTTTTCCAGTATTTTGGTTTTGATTTCTTCTGAAGTTTGGATTTCTAACAGCATTTTGACCATCGCCAGAAGACTTCCTTTCGATTGTCTCTACTATGTCTCCCAGTATTTCCATCCCTTTAATAATTGCATCCAGCTTCCTTTCAAAACCCGAAGGCTCTTCGTTTATATGCATCCTTCTTTCAGCTCTAGCTCTAGCTCTAGCTTGTTTTTCTATCAGGTTAGCTTCAACACTAACAACTATTCTTTGCATTTCTTCTAGAGTTTGAGGAGCTCTTTCCCTAAGTGAATATTCTATGTCAAAATCAAATCCATCAGGGAATTTGACCAATATTGAATCCAGAGAAGGTCTAAGGTTTTGGGGAACAGAATTATAAGCTTCATTGAATCTAATCATATAATCTTGCACTGCTTCATTTGGTCCTCTCTTCAATTTTCCAAAGTCTAATAGGATTTGAAGAGGATGTTTCTTCTTCTCCCACCTATTTAAAAATTTCCTATAAAGGGCTGGTAAGTCATCAACACTGTTTACAGGAAGAGCTCTGAACCAGGTTCTAACTTCTCCAATAAGACTTTGGACAAAAATTCTCATTCGTACATCATCAGCATCTATCTCATAAAATTGAAAATAATCGGTCATCCTTTTAGTATGCTGTTGAGCCGTGTAAGTGCCAGAACCATCAAAAGGAGTGATTTTACTCTGATAGTCTTGGGGCAAAGCTGCTGGATTGGCTGGTAACCTCAAAGGAGCATATCTGTTTTCCATTGGTAGAGGAAGTGATGGAATAACAGGTGATGATGGTCTGGAAGTAGTGGGTGGAGGGGAAGAAGAGGTAGTTTGTGTTTGAGAAGTTTGAGGAAGAGCAGACGAACTTGGGGAAGCTGAAGTGATCACAGAACTGTTTGAAGTATCTTCAAAGGTCAACTCAGATTGAATAGAATTTTGTAAATGTTTGTCAAGATGTGAAGTGACAAATTCAAATTGTAAATCTTCAAGAAATAATGGATCAGGAACCATATTGGACAACTCAGATTCAGAAAAATTCACGAATAGAGAAGTTTCAAAATGTTCATCAAATGGTTCGTCTTCAAGATAAACAAACTTCACAGGACAAGAGTTTGATTTGAAAAGAGGTCGAGAACTGCCAGAGCTTTCTTAACTCTCTTGTCTTCTAAGAATTCTGGGAATCAGATTTGGATTCTCAAATATCAGTGGTGGGTTTGGGTCAGGATTTGACCTGGTATAATGAGTCCTTTCTGAAGCCAGTTTTCTAGATAATTTATATTTTTGGTTTTTGTTTTAAATGGAATGAAAAATACAACTTCGACAAACTCTATAAGAAATTTAAGATTTTGGGTTAAAATTTTCTCAAAGATTTATTGAACTAGAGAAACTGATTGAATGTTTGAAACCAAAGTTCAGTCTATAAACTAGACCAGAGATTGACTAAAGTAGCGTTTATTTACTATGCAATTGCAGAGCAAAAGCATTTCAAAGGCTACCTGGCTAATCTTCAGACTCCATCTGTAGTTTATAAATCAAACAATAGTAACAATAAAATGATTTCAGGTCCCCAGTGGAGTCGCCACTATGTTATCACTCAGATTTTCCTTGAAGTTGTAAGAAGAGGAAAGGGGTCTGAGGTAACCACAAACCAATCTTTTAGGTACAGAATCTAGCCAATCTGTACCCAGAGAGGGCTCTCTCTATAAAATTTAGCTTTGTTTTAAATGATATTAGGCTAGTTATATAGTCTAGGGGTTTTGTTTGAATTTAGGTGATGGAATTCAGTAACTGAGGGCAAGATTAAGTAGTTCAGGCCATTGGGCTATGGAGTCAAGAAGGATGGCTTCACTGGATTAAGTTTCCCAATGAAAGATGGCTTTACAGGGCAAGATAATCAAACAGAGAACAATTTTAGATATTAAAGTGAATGAAATGGATTTAAAACGGATGAAAGGCAATTAAGAATCTTTCAACACATTCAAAGAAGGAATATGAATGATTACCAATAAAGAGCAGTTAAGTATTCTTTACTAAATAATAAAAAATGCTTAAACTAGAAAAAAAGGAGCAATCAAGAATTCACTGTTTATGGCCAGTTTAGAAGAAAACATTGAGAATAATAATGATTGAAATCATATTACACTTAAGTACCTTCTGATTTATTCCTTTTCATTAGTCATTTAGAAATGAAACACAATGATATAATAAACAGATATAAAAACTTTAAAACACAAGAGAAAGATGACTTATTGATCCGTAGTTTGACACATGAATCTTGCAAAAAGTCTTGAGCTTCAATTCATCATCCAGCAAGCCACAAAGAAATTTCTCCAACAGCACTTTATTCTGAAAAAGTCAATATTGCAGCAAAGTATATGAATCCACACTCAATACTCCAATTGAGGGAGTATTTATACAAAAAATTACAAAAAATATCTCTTAACAAAACGAGATATAATATAAAATGACTCATGGATATTTTAAAATAAAATAGAGACAGATGGTCTCGTAGATAAGACAAATGGTAACTGATGTTGTGATGTTCCTTTCTTTTGATGAACGTGTTGGAGGCAGGCCCTAAGGTTTGGCTGATTGTTGTCATCTTGAGTAACTCTGTGCTGGCCTTTCTGTTTCACGGATACTCTTTATCTTTACTGATACACTTTGACCAATGTTTATCCTTTAACCTTTTCATCCAGACTTACTGAAATAAATAATCAAAACTTCATGTACAGATAAAATTTCACAAAAGTTCCAACATGTCATCCCACCATTGGGGCTCGGGTATCCTGGTCCTCTGAAGCTTTCTGAGAGTTTGATCAGCCTCAGTGTATCTGTAGAAAGTAGGCTGAACTGGGAATAGGTGTTTTACTTCATGTTCAAGATAAAATAGATTTTCTAATCTGTCATGAAGGTTTTTCCCTGTAGGTAATGCTGTTGGTGATGAACTTGTTGAGGAAGTGGCTTGGTTGTCAGCATATTTGTCCAATTTCTCAACATAGCTGTCAAGGCCCATTATTTTATCTTCTGACACTAAAGGGCTGGGTAAACCTTTGCTCAACAGAACATTAAATCTTTCTCTGAAAGCAATAATTTCTTCTTGCATATCAGAGCATCTGCGTTCCAGATTCTGTAGCAAAGTCCTTTTGGTAAAAACTCTTTTAATCTCCAATATTACTCCTGTTCTGTCCTGAATGCCAGATTCTACAAGTTGCTTCTTGTTCTGAGTATTTAGGAAATGTATAAGCCTATCAGCTTCTTCGGGCATTTGTCCCAATTCTTCTCTTGCTCTTTGAATTTCTTCCACAGCCAGTCTAACTAAATCACTCTGTTCAAACATTATTTGAATTGAGGACCAAACATCTTTTATTGATTGGATGATGTTGTCCCAAAGAATATCATTTATTTCCTTTAAAGGCTTCTCTAATGTGAGATCCTTTTCCAATGCTTTGACTGTTTTTTCTAGTTTGTTTACTTCTCTTGTCTTATCAGCAACACTCATTTTTGAAAGATCATATTTGTGTTCTAGAGTGGCCAATTGTTCTTTTGTTTTGTGGAGTTCTATGGCCTGAATTCTCATTTATTCCATCGAATTTGTTAAATTATCAGTGTTCAAACTTGCAGTGTTGCCCTGTGACAATTCTGTTGGCTGACCTGTTGTTGCTGTACCTGTTTCTGTAACTGATGTAGGTGATAGAATACTTGCCTGCTTATCTTTCAATTCATTCTCAAGTTCTTTTTCAGTTGCAGTAAGTTGCTCATTCAACTTTAAGAGAAAGTCCAACAATTCTTCCTCAGAATTTTGTTTGATGACTTCTGCAGTCTGTGGATGTCTTGATGCTGGTAATTTCAATTTTTTTCTCAAAGCTGCAATATCATCATCTTTTTTCTTGATTAATGCTTCAATACCTTTCACATCTTTAGGATTATGGCCCAACCCAATGATTACCTCCTCCAAAGTTTTGATTCTGTTGTCTTTAGCTTGAGAGGAGGCTTTTTCAAGTTGCAACTGTGCATTAGCGTTCTCTAAAGAGTCCTGCAACTTGTGAGCCATCATTGATTTATCCGTCAGAGTAGAATAAATCGTTTCTCCTATTTGCTTATGTAATTCAATTTGATCTAAAGAATGGATGTCTTTTGCTAAGACTTCAAAATTAGTCCTAATGTAATCTGCAGCTGTCTCAGGCTGGTGCACTTTAGGCTTGAAGTGGCTCATTAACATCTTGCCCCGCTGAATGTCATAGGCTGACATCAATCTTTCTTGATTTTTTGGAACCATCTTCAAATATTGGTTATATACTTGAAGTCTCAGTGGATCATTCTTGGCCTTGATATTGATAAATGTCTTTTTTATGTCCCAGGAATCTTTTACTAGAGGCTTGAAAGAAGATATCTCTGTGCCTTTTTGCCTCTGTAGTTCCTTTCTTTGAAAATTAGTGGATGCTCCACTACCTGCACCTGTTTTCTGACTGTTTTCTTTTCCTTGGTTGTCAAAAATTTCTTGAACTGATTCAATTTCTGGAAGAGGATTCAATTTATTCCTTTTAATACCATGCTGCTCTGTAGATCCACCAACAGGGGTAGAATTTTCAGCTTCTCTCTTCTTTCCTTTCTCCACATTCATAGGAGTTTGTAAATTTGCAATTTCTGGCTCATTGATCTGAACAAGAGGAATTTTTACTTGACCTTGTTCTTTAGATGTCTCTAGTTGATTTTGATTCTATTGCCACTGTACTGATATCCTGCAAATTTTGTTGTGAAATCCCGGCTGAAGAAGGTCCTGCTATATGCACCTGCCCAAAAGAGTCCAGATCAAGTATCTTTTCAAGGTCTTTCATTACATTGTCAACATTGACCTGCTCACTATCTTGCTCTATCAAAGTTCCTTCCACCCATTCATCTATATTGGCATATTGTTCTAATTCTGGGATTCTTTGATGAATATATGGTGATAGTTTATTTTTCATTCTTCTATCACAGATAAAACTATTTGGATCATAGGGAACCCAGTAGAAACTCTTTTGTAATTTGAGATAGTATTCTAAAATCCTTTCAGCTTCCTTTTCAGCCTCCCTAGAGTTACAAATAAAGGGACCTAATTGGCTCTTTATCCTGAGTTGAGCCTTCTTCTTTGCATTGCAGAAATGAACTATATCTGAATTATTCATCTGCCTGAAGTATTCTAATGCAAAGAGTCTCATTGGGACATATCTTGGCAATTTGAAAGGGCACAATTCACATCCATAAATTCTGATTTCAGTAGGATTCTGATACAAGTACCAGTCACCTACTTTGTATTGCCTTGAGAGCTGAAGTGTTTTCTTAATTTCATTACTGACTCTAGGAGGGGATACTCCTGTCAACAAGGTAGTTGCAGGGTGTACAAAAAGGTCAATAAACTCATTATAGGAATAAGGAGAATCAGGGGACTTGTGAGTAATAGCAGACCAAAAGATGACTGACCTAGGATTCCCTTTGGAATCAAGTTTTTTAGCATGGAAAGGGAAATTATCGGATTGAAAGTAAATCATGAGGTGATATATAAAATAAGAATACTTGAACACTCTCTCATTTCCAAATCTCATGAATTGATCATGGATTTTGTCAGCAATATAAGATGCAAAGTCATACTTGACAGCAGGAGGCTGTCCAAGGGTAAAAATAGGCAATAATACTAGGGTCAATTGATCAATATACTCACTAGTATTGAAGCCCATTATTGAAGATATCATGTTTAAAATAATTCTGCCTTCATCAGTAAAAAAGGTATGACCATATGGGGGAGGGCCTTTAGGCTGATGCTGTGGTAGCATAAAAGTTTGGCAAAGACGGTTTAACTCCTCCTGGGACAAATTGGTAGATTTTTCAAGTAATTCAGCCATGGACAGGGGAGTGAGGGCTTGACCAGGTTGGAATTGTAACATTTCATTTATGGACTGAGCAGTTATTGGGAAGAGGACATCTTGACTTGGGGATAAGACTGCTCTTTGGTTAGGATCATAGTTTGCATGGCAATAATGGATAATTTCAGGAAAAATATGGACTGATGGGAGAAGGTACATGGGTAAATTGGATTCCCAAAGTCCAATTATGTTAGAACCATTCAAATAATTGTCTCTGCAACGGCAAAATATTCGAATAGGGTTCTCACTAAGAACCAGGTCTTTAACTTGAAAATCCATATCGGCTAAAGGCTAATAATCCAAGTCTTTGTGAGGGGCATTGATGGGCAAGACATTCAGAGCCACCGGAACTTCCATTTCTGGTTCTTGTGGATTCAGAAATGGAATTTCAGGGTTTTTGTGGAAAAGGGGCACAATTACCAGTTTTGGGAATGTAATTGCAGTTCTGGGAATTAAAACAGATCAAATTGAATTTTTTTAAGACCTTAGTACGAAATTAAAACCAGAATCAGGAAATTTTAACAGAATTCAGAGGGAAATTGGAATAAATACCTGTTTACGGGAAATTAACAGTGGTTACATAGGTACTGGCTATGGAAAATTAACTCTGGAGTATTTGGCTTCAATTTTCTTCAGCGAACTAACGGTCGGCAATCTTCAATGGTTGATTTTTGAAATTTCTTTGCATGGGAGACTGGTTGGCGCATGAAATAATGAAAATTACGCAGGCGTATTTGTTTTATTTACAAAGTCAAAAGGGTGGCAGGTTTTGATTGATGACGTCAGCAGGTACGGAGGATGTGTCACAGAGGATAGGCGGTAAGCGGTTTCCATCGCACCGCTTTTAGGACGGGGCGGTTTTGGGCGGATGGGCAGCGATTCCATACAACAAAAGACGCGTGGCTTTGTACGGTTCGGAAAACCGCCAGTCCATCGCGCATTATCTTTCAGATCAGGATGGCCAGCGATATTTTTAATAGCCGTAGATCTTGGACGGGTCGATCGGACGGTTGACAGGACAGGGAAATGACGGGGTTTTAACAGGGCGGGTCCAACGTGATTATTTGTTAATTTAATCTCGTCGGGGGCATTTTTATTAGCGGGACAGGTTATTAATTAACCTAGAGGGTTAATCAATCCCTTTGTACGACAAAGGGTTGGGGAGGAAAAATACTCAAGGGATGGTTTATTTCGAAGTTTGGTTTAAACTAAACTTCGGGTTTATTTTTCATTTTAAACACATATAACATTTGTTTAAAGGTTTTTTCTATATTTTATTATATGATAATTAAACCAAATTGATTTATTCTACCATAGGGGGCGGGAATAATATAATGATATTTTTAGCCAAAGGGAATATAATGGGGGTATTTTATCAAAACATGTGGGGAATAAATACTTTGGCTAAGTTATAGTAAATGAGTTTTTTTTTGGGTATTTTATATAAAAGGAGTTATTTATATTAGGAAAAGGTGATTCTTATAGGGAATTAATATATAAATTAGAGTTAATATGACAAGGGGACAATGTAAACTCAAAATACATTAATATAACTAAGAAGGTGAAGATTTACAAGCAAATTGCATCATAATAACTTCATCACTTAGACTCAGAATAAAAAGTGATTTTGAGGGTTTTTATGAAAATTTGAATGATTTTTCTAAGTAAAATGGGATTTTACTTAGGAAAATATTTTTGAATGTCATGATAGATGGTTTTAAATACTTAGGTATTTCCAATTATTAGGCTGAGGGTTCGGTCCCTCCAAAAGTCAAGGAAATGCCTTGAGCCCCTTTAATTTTCAAATACCTTAGCACTTGGGAAATTAGTGAAATCTTTAGGAAAAAAAATGAAAGGGGAAGTTAATAATTTTGATTTTGGCTCTGCTTGAACTTCTTTTAGTGTAGTAACTGCCTTAGCACTTGTGATGAAAGTAAATGTTGAACTCGTTTAGAATCATTATCCATCACATGTAATTCTGCAACAACATCTACCTACCCTATCTACTTTACCCTATCTACTTTACCCTACCATTTTTTCTTCTTTATTAGGGTGCACTTAGACTGGCAAACCCTTATCACACTTTTTTTCTTTTACATATGAAAATCTATCTAATTCTACCCTTATTATATCCAGGGGCTCAGATTAAACTGTTGAGCTCCTTTTATTTACTCTACCTATCTACTTATTTTCCAAGATTAAACAGTTTGGTCAAATCTTATTCTCTATCTCTAAAACATGAAATTGAAAGATGAACTAGCCAAGCTTAAACTGTTTGAATGTTCATAAATTGTGGCATGAAATACAAGTTGCACACATTTTTGTTTA
Source organism: Pinus albicaulis (assembly GCA_034641835.2). NCBI lineage: Eukaryota > Viridiplantae > Streptophyta > Pinopsida > Pinales > Pinaceae > Pinus > Pinus albicaulis. The sequence continues at coordinate 1,874,415,283 of CM076575.1, read as the reverse complement.
TTACACAAGAGCAAAAAGTAGTAGCATTTAGTCTTGCACACTTTCCTTGGCCTTCCTTTTGATGGGGTTCATTTTCTTTTACTTTTTTAGGCCATTCTTATTCTTTTCACTCTTTGATTTTTCTTTTAGGGTATACCCTCTTTACATTTTTTAAAATTTTTTGATCTTTTGAAAATATGGAAAACCTTTGCAACAAGGAAAGGTATGAACATATTACATAGCTCATCAAGTCAATCATGAAATATGACACCTATTAGTATAGGAGTCTAACAGGAGCCTTCAAATGGTATGGCGAGGAGTGGTCGTGAATAGGTAGGCAGTTCGCCTTCCATTACTTAGTTCCACCTGATTTTTTGAATGCCTCCACTCCCTCATTCTCATGATTTTGTTTTAACCACAATGAAATGGCCAACTGTGCTGCGTGTGCCTCACTCTTTAGTGGAGATTTCTTAGATCAGCTGAATAAACCATGCTTGTGTTGTTCTACCAAAATCTCGTGCTTGTGCTGGAGATGATAAAAGTGATGGTGAAGCCTTAAAGTGGGGCTGGAGGCACTAAAACATGGCGGGACGGTTTAACACTGCAAGGATTGGGACAAAGGCCAAAGGAGGGATTTGATGACGTCGCACGGAGGTGGGGCCAAAATCCATATCGTAGATCATGAATCGGTAGCCTTTGTTATAAACAGCGGGAGGTAAGTGATAAGATTTGTGGGGAGCGAAGTGCGATTACGGAGAGCGGAAGGTGATGTGGCAGATGAAGGTGGGGCTGCCCGCACATCAAAAATCGCAAGAGAGAGAGTTTAGTTATAATAAGTGGAGGGTAACTAATATGTTTTGCAAAGTGCAAAGTGCAGGGAGGTAAATGTTAAAAGTTGCAATGAGCGATATACGATAGATGAAAATGACGTGGGGGGGGGGGGTGGGGTGGGACCACCTGAAAAATCGCAATCGGGGAGGTTTTGATATAAGGAGCGGGTGTAAGAGCTATGACCTGTGATGGGCGATGCGCAATGATGGGAGGATGATGTGGAAAGGAAGTAGGTCCGCTCGCAGACCGCAATCCATAGGATTTTCATGGAAGTGCCAAAGGGTAAGTTTATATTTTGCGAAGTGCGAAATGCGATGAGTGGAGAGGTTGGCAGTGCACAAAGGTAATTGAGTGTCGATAAAGGTTTTAATGAAAAGGAGTGGATTTTTTACGATAAAGCCTCATGCGGGAAGGTGGTCCCTTTATATTGCATCGACGAAGTTATAAGTGGTGAATGGTGTTACGAATGAGGTTATGGTTTTGAAATGTCGGAAGGTAAGGAAGGGGTGAGGTGCGGTCTATGCCATATATGTTATATATATATATATATATCAAGCGGCCTAAAGTAGGGGGCGGAGCATTACACTTTATTAGCAACACTTTCCCCTTTCTACTGAACTGAAAGGTGAACTGATTCCTTTGAATCTCTTTGACAGTTATGATTTATCTTCCTTTCTCCTTCTCCACTTTGTGTGCAATCACAGGCCAACACTTTGTATACGCCACAAGGTCGTGATCAGAGGGAAAGAAGGAATGCGACAACTAGGTTTCTCAAGGCAATGGTCACATTAGAGAGGGGAGGTCATGGATTGATAAAAAACCTGAGGGTGAATCCAAGGAGGTAAATTATAGCTGATGAGGGTTTCTTCCTTGACCTCATACTCAGAAGGGGGAAAGGGCTCACGGTCAGTCGAGATAATTTGAAAATGGGCGAGGAAATCACTTGTGGAAGACTTGAGGTGATGAAAAAAAGGATGAGGCGATGGGGAGGGTGAAATATTATATTAAATGGGTTTTTCCTCCTCAAAATCATCCTTTTCATGTAAGGGAAAATAATTATCCTTCTTCTCAAGGGTATCGATGGATATGTCATCATAAATAATGCCTGAGAGAAAGGGGATGTCGTCTCAACATCATCTTCTTTGTAGATGTCATAAATGGGAGCACAGTCAAATTGAGGACCAACAATTTCCCATTTACCCCTTTCAGTGTGGAAGTAATCCTCAATTTCATCATCCAAGGGGATAATGGGATCACCTTCCTCAAGGTTCTGAAAATGAGATTCATCAATAGTAATATCCTTGAGAAAGGTAAGGTTAGTCTCAACTTTACTTTCCATGGACTCATCCTTCCCAACACATGTGTTCTCAAAATCATCCTTTTCATCATGTGGACCTAAGAAGGACTCATATTCCCATTCATAACTTAGGTTCTCAAGGTCTTGATAATTCGCGATGAAGGCTTCCTATTGAATGCTCAATGCGGGGTATACTTGAAAATGTCTAAGAAAGCCATCAATGAACTACTCAATAGATGAGATGCTCCTAGGTTTGTTATTTTGGAACCATGATTTATGACCATAGAGGGAGCTAAATAATAATAACATGAGGACATATTGGTGGACCACTTTCTCCTTTGAAGTATGTGCATTAAATATCTCCACATGGTTAATTGTGGAGCTTGGATCAACATCAAACACGGACACCCCATGTACCATCCTTCCTATGACATGATTAGGGTTCCCAGGGATGCTAGCGATGTCCAAAGAAGGAAATTTATAAAAGAAAGACACCTATTCGAGATATGAATGAATAATATGTAGGATTTACAAGGGTGAACTTAAATATGCCTACAAAATACTTGCTTCACCCTACAAGCATCGACCTTAAAGTTCAATAAAGAACTGGAGATTCGTTCTTCCAATGGAGTCACCAATAATGTTATGTCAATATCTCATATGGGGAACAAAAACACACATTTCGTGTCCCTGACAACGACACCATAAATGTTACCACTTAAACCAATGGGACTCCTAAGCGGGAAACTGTTAGGTTAAGGGCAAGGATGGAGACTTATCCCATTGTCACTACAACTAAGAATCCCTACTCTTTATGGGCTTTCATCAATGGGAGGAGACCCGGTATTAAGAAGTCACTTATAAAGGGTGGATCGACAAATAGATATGAAGTGACCTTAAATACCCCTTTGCTTAGAATAGGATTAGGAATGGAGCTTGCTTTCTCTTTAATCGAGGTACAAGACTTTATAGGAAAAGGTGAGTATTTTAGGGTTAGGTGAAAGGAGTATGATTTGTGAAGGTTTTTCCCAATCCCTAAAATCCTTATAAAACTTGGATTCTCGAGTTATCCTTGATGAATTTTCTTTGGTAAGAAATGGGACCACATGGGCCCAAGTGGACCCAGTCTAGGTTAAGGGGAGGGAATTTACCAATCGACATTGATATCAACCTAAACAATGCAAGGGGAAGCATCAAAACACGAGTTTTCACTTAAAGGTGTGAAATTGATCCTATGAGCTGCTAGCCTTGACAACACCATGGCAGAGTTTGATCTCAAACCTAGGGCTTGGGATATCTCTCAATCCCACCGTCGTAGTCTCATCAAATTCATTGGAGACCTTGAGGACACACCAACATAATAACAGTTAGGAGATAAAAAAATTCTAGGGTTAGTTGGTGAGGAAATTAATGCCCTAGGTGGCCCAGCATGGATAGACCTAGAGGAAAAAGGAAAATGTGAAGATATAGGTTTTCAAGTGACCACATTTTGATGTATCAGTGCCTAATTCCTCTTGATGATATGGAGTCAAGGAAAATTATGAATATGGATCTTGTTTCTTGTCCAATGAGGTTCTCAAAGTCAACTTCGTCTAATGTTAAGGTAAGATAAGAAAAGTGACCTTAAAATCATTTATATTTCGTTGCAAATGGAGAAGGCTTGTCGAGATAACTTTTGTCTCTAGGAAAATTCGTTCATCAAACATGGCCCATACATAGAGACAAGCTAAATAGAAACATAATTCCACATTGATGTTGTAAATACATGCAACAATTAGCCCTAAAATAGCAAAAATCTCATGATCAATGTATGTAACAAAGTAAAATAAAATAGCATCAAAATTGCACTTACATGTAACAGAATATTTCCAATCATCAACATATTTGCAATATAAGAACCTTCAAAATAAGAAGACACAATCCACACATCAAAATTCATCCATGATCCAAAAATATCCTCCAAGAAGAAATATGAAGTACTCAAGAGAGAGAATGATCCAATTCAAGTGATGATAAAAAATGAATTCATCCAACTCCTATTTATACACTCATTAGGAGTTGGAATTGCCTATTTTTTCCTACATTATCCCCTAAAATAAAATAATGTGAAAATTAAATAACTTTGGTGACAAGCTCACCAAACTAGCTCACAAATAAAATAATAAGCCTCTCAAGAGGTCAAATAATAATCTATGCATGTCGTAGGGCCCTCCAAGAGGCCTGATGTTGTCCATAAGTTTCATATTGATTAATAGGATCCTCAAAAGTGATGGATAAGTGGGTGGCCCCTTTTTCTCCAAAAAATAAACCTGTGGTGCTCTTAGTTCGTGTGGGGGCACACCAATGGCCTCATGGGTCTCCAAGTGAGTCGAAGATGTCTATAGACCATATGTAAGGGCTCAGATGATGGAATAAATGAATTCCATGTCAACGTACAAGTCCTGGGACACCTGCCAAGTGTGTGGTGCATTTGTGGGGCTAGCTGGGCATAGTGTACCAAATGCATCTTCCTCATCCAAAAGGTGGATCTCGAGCAATCTTTGAACATCTCTAGGGATCCATGGAGTGTTTTCTACTCCTGTGGAGGCCTATGGGTCTTGACACACACCCTACATGTGCCAGTGTAGCCATTTGGGGGTTTAGAACCCTGCATAGGGAGACCAAATCTAGAATGGACACCATTTTCAATCCCGCATAAGATCCAATGCATCCCCTAGCTTTCCATCACAACAAGTCATTAAAGTAATGAGGTGTTGGAATGGGGTCTCCTAACAAGCTACAAAATTGGTCCATTTTGGTTATTTTTTATTATATTAGTATAGCGCAGGGGTTTTGAGGTGGGTCAAAGCCTCGAACGCATTGTAATGGGTTAAAGACTAAACTAGGGGTCCGAAAACCATGGGTTGTGAACCATATGATTGTTATAAATAGAGAAGCATTTTGGATTGTAAGAGGTAAGATTTGATGAGCTATTGATGCGATCTGTTGTGTAAGGGATCTGTTTGGGTTTTTGGGGAATAGACTCCTATTGGCTGTGTGCGCGGAGATCTTAGTCCAGCTGTGTGCGGACCCTGCTGCTATGTGCGTAGGTTGGGAAGGGAATTGTAAGGAAAGGTTGATGAATGAATGAATCTGCTGGATTATTAGATCTGAATCTGTGAGTATTATTGAATGAATTGCTGGTAATTATTGTGTTATGTGTTTTCTGTCTTTGTGCTGCGAAGGTTTGTAGATTGAATTATTGGATCTGTTCCGCTCTGGTTATATCATGCTGCGAAAGTCTGTGTATTGAATTGGATCTAGATCTATTATGTTCTGGTTATGCAAAGTTGTGTTGATATTATGAAAAGCATATCATTGTAGATCTAGTGCACGTGGATGCAATTGGATACATATTTAACCCTGCGCAGAGACAAGGTAATCTGAACATAATGCAGCCCTGCTTGCCTTACCCTTCCTTTCTCAGGGTGCGGAAACCTGGTTCTAGCACCCACCCATACTACTTCGGATGAGACTGTGACCTGTGCAAGCGGGTCTTTGCCAAAAGGGCCAGTAGTATAGGGGTTTGTTGGCAAACCTTGCACACCGAACCTGGATCAGGACCCCTCAAGCCAAAAAATGGTTCCGTTGCCGGGACAGGAAGAGATCTGAGAAACGGGATCGGGTAGCGGCATCAAAGATCTAGCGTAGGGATGAATGAGCCAAGGCATAGTGTGAAATGGTGAGAATTATCAGAACAGGCGAGAGGAAGATCGCCTTGCCCATAGTCCATTGAGACCTACACAAAATCCGCCAGCCGCCCCAATGCTAGGGCCTCAGGAAGGTAAACTAGAGGAGCCCATGGCGGCACACTTAAAATTACCTACCTTTAAAGGAGCAGTCGACGAGGACCTAGAATGATTCTGGTTCATGGCCGATTCGGTATGGACGGCGCAAGGGGTGGTAAGTGATACTGTAAAAAGAGCGTAGCTATCCTTAGCTTTTGAGGAAAGGGCGCTAGACTGGTATATGCGGTACATATCTCAAAAAAGGAGCGCAACACTTCAAAATATTAAGGATGCCCTAAAACAACAATTTCGGAAACCGAAATCCTATTCCCAACTGGTATCAGAAGTAAAATACTTCAAGCAGGGAGCATCTGAGTCAGTCTGGGAGGCTGATCAGCGGTTAAAAAATGAAATCCGGGAAGGCGAGTTCAAGTACGACGACAAACAACACACAGAATGGTTTATCGCTATGCTCCTATCTCACTTACGTACACCCATGGGCCATCAGACTTTTGAATCACAAGAAAAAGCCTTGGAAGCGGCCATGAAACTTGAAGCTGTGCATAAGGATGACACAAGGGAAGAAGTACAACAAATTTAGGAGCAGCTCGGGGCCATGCACATGGAAATACAGAGCTTATGAATGGAACGAGGGAAGGGAGTAAGCACGAACCTTTAGTGCGAGGATTTCCGGGTGACGGGACTACATTATACAACCCAGTGTCTGCAGATGAATAGAGGTGAATTGAAGCAACAATGGTGCAGGTTTTGCCTATCGATAGGAAGCTATGAGTAGAATTGTTGCACATATGACTTACTGGTATATCGGGGAACCCTCTATAGTGTACAATCTGATCCTGCCTCTCCGAGATCCCCCGCGAGCTTTGGTAGCTCCCCTGCACGGGGCGGGGGGGTTGGGGAGGAAGCGCTGGATGAGGATGGGGCCAAATGATCTGCTACAACTGTGGAGAGGAAGGGAACGTCGCCCAGAACTGCTCAAATCCCACTAGACAGACCTGTAAATACTGCCGACAGTTGGACCATGAAATTGAAGACTGCCTGATTTTGCTAACAAAGATGAAGGACAAATAGTCTACTCCCACACGAAATATACAGAGAATCAAAACAGAGCTAAGGAGCATAACGCGTAGCACGGTCACCTAGAAAGAAAGAGAGGAGCTTGGTGCTCGAAAGAAACCAGCTCCTGAAAAGCAGGAATCACTGGGAGCCCCTGCGTAGCTACCAGAAGAAGAAGTTGAAACCTTTTTAAGGGCATGCTTGAAGCTGCTACGCAGCCCGCAGGCAGGAGAAAGTCTTCAAGTATTCCTGCAAGACTGCGCAGCTCAACCCAGCATGTCGATGGAGGTTAGGGAAGTACACAAATTACATAGCTATAAAAGGTGCACCAGGAGAGATATGCGCTTGAATGCACAGATTGGTGACTATGAGGTAGATCAGGTTATTCTTGATCTCGGATCTGATGCGAATGTCTTACCAAAACAAACCTGGCAACGAATGGGGGAACCTAAATTAGACTGGTCCACCATCTAGCTACGAATGGAAAATCAACAGAATATCATCCCTCTCGGACGGTTGCCAAGGGTTATGGTTGATGTCACAAGAGTAAACGTCCTGGCTGACTTTGAAGTCATAGAAATTTTGGAAGATACGGACCCCTATATTGCGCTCCTGGGGATAGACTGGGCTATCGACGTAGGAGGTGTCATTAATCTAAAAAAACGTAGCATGGTGTTTGAGAAGAATGGGACACATGTAATAGTACCATTGGATCCCGCTAAGGGCACATGGTATACTGAACCAGCATATGAGGATGAGGATCTCGATCACATCTACAGGATGATAGCACAGGACGAGGACCAGGCTGATCCTCCAATAGGTGGAGTATTCAACTGGGAGAAAAACAGGGAGTAATTTTCTGACCTAGATGAAGAACTTGAGAAGTGGCAGACCCAGATACACGATGTTTCAACCGTACGATGCCCTCGGATTGCAAGGACTCTCTACTGCATCACTTCGGAGATAAGGGACCTTCCTCACTTTGATGAGTCTAGTACTATCCAGGACTTCATAAGAACATTAGAAGCTAGGGTGCCCAAGGATCGACGACTCTGGGTGCTCAATCTGGCACTACACAACACACCTGCCTGATGGTGGGATACCCACAAGAAAGCATTTCCGGACTAGGAGACGTGTCAGGATAGGATGGTGCTGCAAATCACACCCCCTGCCGACGTGCGCACGAAGATATTCCTGGGGCCCAGATATCCCCATGCGCATCTGCGTATATGGACAACCAAGTGGGCCGACCGAACCCCAGACGAGTGGATCCATTTGTTTATACATGCCTTGGGCCCTATCCCCACTACTTGGTACTTAGATTCCGAATTACATCAACGTACCCGCCATTGGGAGATATTAAAAGAGGAATTCCTCAGAACATTCAGACTCATTGGGGGAACAGAAAGGCTTGACGAAGCCCTGCAAGACATTGATGTGTTTGTCTTTACGAAGCCTCATCCCCACACCCCACCAGTCGTTCTGACGTGGGAGGCCCAGATGCAAGACATAGTCAACTGCCGGAGCTTGGCGATTAATGAAGAGGAAGATAACCTGCGGAATATCTCTGTTCCAGAATCTGAAGGGGAATGTACCGTTATCAGACCATTGCTCTTAAATGTCGATGTAATGCAACCTCTCCGGCTACGCGAGGTTAATATTGGGACAGATTAACACCCTAAACTGGCAAAAATTGGGGGCTATTGGGATGAAGGCACCGTGGGCAAGGTCGTCGAGCTACTAACGGAGTACCAGAACTTATTCCCTACAAAGTTTTTTGAGCTTAAGGGAATCACGGGGGACCTTGGCATTATGCGCATCACTCTTAAGCCGGAGGCAGGGCTCATCAAGCAGCGGCCCTACTGGTTGAATCCTAAGTATAAAAAAAAGGTCAAAGAAGAGTTAGACAAAATGCTGATCGCACGTATCATTGAACCAGTTGAATAGTCAAATTGGATCAGCCCGATGGTCGTTTAGGAGAAAAAAAAAGGAGCAATACGTATCTGTGTGGACCTCTGAAAACTAAACGATGCCTGCGTACACGACCCCTTCTCTACTCCCTTCTTTGATGAAATCTTGGATAGCGTGGGTGGCCAGGAGGCCTATTTATTCACAGATGGATTCACTAGAGGATTGCAGTAATACCACCTTTTCCACCGAATGGGGCTCCTTCCAGTACACGGTCATGCCCTTTGGTCTTAAGAACGCACCTGCTATCTTTTCAAGAGTCGTAGTGGCTGTGTTCAAAGAATTTATCCATAAGTTTCTGGAGGTTTACTTTGATAACTAGACAGTGTTTGGCTTAGTAAATAACATGTCTCGAACCTGCGATTAATGTTGGATGCGTGTCGAAAGCACTAGATCTCCCTGAATGTCAAGAAGTGCGTCTTCTACGTGCTGTTCGGAATCTTGCTGGGTCATATAGTCCGTCGGCAGGGTCTGATGGTTGAAACTGCGAAGATAGCTATAATTATCAATCTGGTAGCCCCTCCAACGGAGAAACATCTGCGCTCCATTCTTGGTCACACGGGATATTACATGAAATTCATTCAAGGATACACCCCGATCATAGCTCCCATGGAACAGCTGCTAAAGAAAGATGTCTCTTTTTTTTGGAATGATGAATGTCATAAGAGCTTTGAACTACTCAAGAAGAAGATGATTTCTACGCCCATACTGATATTCCCTAACTGGTCAAAATAATTCCATGTACATGTTGATGCATCAGGCATTTCCTTGGGTACGGTCCATACGTAGCCTGATGAAGGGGATATTGATCATCCGGTTGCCTTTGCCAGTCGAAAACTCTCAGGTGCCGAACGGAATTACTCTACCACTGAATGCGAGGGACTGGCTATGGTGTATGCGCTACAAAAATATCGACACTATCTGCTGGGAGGACACTTTAAGATGTTTACAGACCATTCGGCTTTGAAATACCTGGTCAACAAGCCTATGTTGGGGGGGAAGATTTTCCGCTGGTTGTTGCTGTTTCAAGAATATGATTTTGAGATCATCGTGAAGCCTGGAAGGTTGAATGCAAGGTCGGATCATCTGTATCGTATTGATACAGGGGAAGAACTCGCTAACCTGGACGAAGGCTTACCTGATGCACAATTGTTTACCATTAAAATGGTGGATGACCACTTTGCTGATATCATTGAGTTCCTTACTATGGGTATGGCCCCTGCTGCGTATTCGGTGCAACAAAAAAAGGAGTTGGTCACCCGAGCGGCAGAGTTTACTATCATCGCAGGACAGCTATACAAGCTAGGCGCAGATGAAATACTCCGCAGACATGTATTAGAACATGAACGAACCACCATCCTTGCAGAAGCCCATGAGGGAGTCGTTTTCGGCCACTACGCAGGCAGGGCTACAACGCAAAAGATTTTGAGGGATGGCTTATGGTGGCCTACCCTGCAACAGGATTCTTACACCTACTATAGAACGTGTGATACCTGCCAATGATCCGGTCGCCCCTCACGACACGATGATATGCCATTACAGCCCCAAATGGCCCTACAAGCTTTCTATAAATGGGCCATTGACTTTATAGGACCCATTAATCCACCAGGCAAGAAAACTGGTGCGAGCTACATTATCACTGCCACTAACTATGTCACACGATGGGCTGAGGCACAGGCCGTGAAGGATTGTACTGTTGATACTGCTGTGCACTTCATCTTTGAGCAGATTCTGACCAGGTTTGGCTGCCCAAAAATCCTAATGAGTGACAGAGGTACGTATTTTGTTAACCAAACGATTCAAGCTTTGAACGATGAATTCCAGATCCACCATGCCAAGAGTACACCATACCATCCCCAAGCTAATGGGGTGGTTGAAGCTTTCAACAAAATTTTGGAACAGGCATTAACAAAGGTTTGTAATGCCGATCGTAGTGACTGGGATATTCGCATCCCCTCAGTCCTGTGGGCTTACCGGACGACCTGCAAAAAGCTGACTGGGAGGACACCTTTCCAAATGGTCTATGGCAAGGAGGCCATCATGCCCATAGAATACATTGTTCCTAGCCTACGCATTGCAGCATTCACAAATATGGCAGACTCCGATATCATAGAAGAACGCCTGGCGCAACTGGTAGCATTGGAAGAAGATCAGTTTATTGCTCAGTTTCAACAACAGGTACAAAAAGCTAGAGATAAAGCCTGGCATGATCGACACATTCGCCAGAAGACATTTGTCGCAGGTGATCTTATCTTGTTATATGACAGCCAATTTGTGAAACATCCTAGCAAATTCCGACAACACTGGCTTGGTCCCTACATAGTTTAGAAGGTGAAAATTGGCGGAGCAGTCTAGTTAGCTACCCTGCGCGTTGACCTCCTCCCTGGCTTTGTCAATGGAGGTCGACTCAAACCATATCGGGCTACGAATCATGGGGTCGCAACAGTGCAGTGACTCAGGACGAGTCACAAGATTGTGTTGGGGGACTGTTGGAATGGGGTCTCCTAACAAGCTACAAAACTGGTCCATTTTGGTTATTTTTTATTATATTTAGTATAGCGCAGGGGTTTTGGGGCAGGTCAAAGCCCCGAACACATTGTAATGGGTTAAATGGTAAACTAGGGGTCCGAAAACCATGGGTTGCAGACCATAGGATTGTTAAAGCTAGATTTTTATAAATAGAGAAGCATTTCGGATTGTAAGAGGTAGGATTTGATGAGCTATTGATGCGATCTGTTGTGTAAGTGATCTGTTTGGGTTTTTGGGGAACATAATCCTATTGGCTTTGTGCGCAGAGATCCTAGTCCAGCTATGTGCAGACCCTACTGCTGTGTGCGCAGGTTGGGAAGGGAATTGTAAGGAAAGGTTGATGAATGAATGAATTTGTTGGATTATTAGGTCTGAATCTGTGAGTACTATTGAATGAATTGCTAGTAATTACTATGTTATGAATTTTCTGTCTTTGCGCTGCGAAGGTTTGTAGATTGAATGATTGGATCTGTTCTGCTCTAGTTATATCATGCTACGAAAGTCTGTGTATTGAATTGGATCTAGATCTGTTATGTTTTGGTTATGTAAAGTTGTGTTGATATTATGAAAAGCATATCATTGTAGATCTAGTGCACGTGGATGCAATTGGATACATATTTAACCCTGCGCAGAGACAACGTAATCTGAATAGAACGCAACCCTTCTTGCCTTACGCTTCCTTTCTCAGGGTGCGAAAACCTAGTTCCAGCACCCACCCATACTACTTCGGGTGAGACTGTGACCTGCGCAAGGGGGTCATTGCCGAAAGGGCCAGTAGTATAGGGGTTTGTTGGCAAACCTTGCACACCGAACCTGGGTCAGGACCCCTCAAGCCAACATGAGGTAAAAGAGTTTACAAACCATGGGCAACAAGTCGACACTTCATAATGGCATGCCCTTCCACAATGAGATTTGGCATGTGCTAATGTCTCCAAGCTGCAAAGGGGGTTAGCCAAGTACCTTATTAGGTAGTTTCTACCTTTAGAGGGGATATTATGTCCTAGGTAAATCCATCAAATGGTGGTGTAATGTAATTAAGAGGTGAATGGAATAGGGAATGAGAGGGGCAAACCTGGGACACATATCGGGGAACAAGGGTAGCTAAAATAAGGGAATTCTTCACCTGGGTATATAATGTATAGGAGGGATAAATCATGGTACATGAGGTGCCCCAACCTTGATTTTTCGACCCTTATTTATATGTTTTTTTCCTTTCATAAATTTTCTTTGATTAACTACTAGGGGCTCAAAGGATAAGAGCATGATGTGTAAGATATAACAGTGGATACTCCCTTTTTGGTGGGGCGATTCATTGCTCTCTAAAGGTTGGGACAATCATGGGTTCTTCAATGATAAAGGAGGCTCATATAGGGCCTATGGAACTAGGGTGATGGCCATGTATATGGGGTAGAGGTCATGCATTTGGTTTTTCCCACATGTTAAATATGTTTTTCCTGATAATCTTTTGCATCTTGTGGTACATTTTCCTGTTGAATGTGCCCATTTATGATTTTACTTTTCTTTTTAGCTGCTTCAACCTCCGGGTCATCGTTCCAATCATGACCCAAGGTGGGGGAAAGAGAATGAGGGGGTTGACCCTATGTGGACCCAACAACGAAATGTGAACCTAGGTGGGAGATATTATGAATGGGGCTATAATGAGTGGAAGGGGAGTGATATATGTGGATAAGGGAGTGGGGCAACACAACCAAATTCAGGGTTTCCCAAGTAGTACCACCCTAAAACCAGATGGTCAAGAAAGGTGATCCCACGGGACTAAAATCCAAGGGTAACATCCCAAAGAGGTCAGGGGGACAGGATTACAAACTAAGCCCACTCTTTCCGTTGAATCCCCCCATTAATACATGCCTAGAAGCGTCCATGATAAGTAAACCCAATACTCAATTACCAAATGAGAAGAAATACCTTTAGGTTCGAGAGGCCCACCTTTGAACATAAGATCAATACAGATGAGTGAAGGACCACATGGTTGGCTCAGGTGGCGGAGAAATGGGACAAAGAGCTAATTGAGGGTTGCAAGGGGTTGCTTGGTGCTAGTTGAGGACCCTCATGGAGAAAAAATTCTGCTAGGGATATCACCCACGAAGTGGTGGGTAATAGGCACCAAAATCGAATATCTTAGCTTAAAAACTCAAAAGGCTTTAGACCCCAGGAACATGATGACATGGTGGAAGAACTCGTATAATTCTATAGAAATATATTATTTGATCCTCAACCACAAAGGGATGTTGCATTCAAAATATCACTCAGAATATTTGGGCCTGTGATCACTCCTAAGAATAATGATTCCATCCTTTGTGAAAGCATTATGGAAGAGGTCTAAGTAGTGTTCAAAGCCTTGCCCAAAAATAAGGCCCTTGGCACTGATGGTTTCACGGTGGAATTATTCCAAGCCTACGGGTCTACCATTAGTCCTTATCTATGGGAATCCACTGAAGAATCACAAATGTGATTCTTCATTTTCAAATCTATCAATGCTACCTTCTTTACACTTTCCCAAGAAAATAAAATGTCAACAAGTCAACTGGCTTTAGGCCTATAGCTCTATATAATATGGTATAAACGATTATCACAAAAATAATTGAAAATTTTGCTTAATACTATCCTCCCCTGAACTAACCAACTACGTGGAATGAATTTTTTTTTTATATGGCATCGTGATTGCTAAAAAAACCATCCATTCTTTGAAAACAACCAAAAATCCAGGTATGTTGATAAAAATAGACCTATATAAATCCTTTGAAAAACTAGTATAGTCATACATGACTCAAATCCTTTATGGATTTGGTTTCCATTATTGGATCTCTTGGTTAAAATCCCTCATCTCCACTTCATTTTTCTTTTTCCTTCTAAATGGACTCCCATGACCCTTTCATCTGATCATGGGAAATTCATCATGGAGGCCCCCTCTCCCTCTTCTTGTTCATCCTAATGGAAGAAGGCCTAGGAAAAGCTCTTAATGTAGCCATATCAACCTAGAAGATCAAGGGCCTATGTCTTTTTGGAGAGGAGCTCCTCATCTTGCATCAACAATTTTTGTATGACACCATGTGCATGGGGATACCTATGGTTCAATAAACTTGAGGGATTTCACAAGTGTTTAAGGATTTCTCTCTCTTCTTACATATGAACATAAATATAAGTCTCAAATTTTCTTTTTGGACACTCCGATAGCAATGAAAATGTAAAATATTTGGGTTCCCCTCTCATAGATATTTCACTCAAGTATAGTCTCTCAAAATAAATCATTAGAAATTTCAGTGAGAAAATGGCAAGTTGGACCTTTTGTTCCCTCAACATTGTTGGGAAACTAGAATAGTTGCAATCGGTCCTTTAGGCACTCTCAATCTATTGATTTTTTGTTGTTATGGTGTTGTCTTCAATCCTTAACACAATTCGTATCCTACAATGTTCCTTTGTTTGGGGAGGGGCCAAACATGAAAAAAATAGGCTTTGGCGCATGGGACAAATTATTTAAACTAAAATTTTGTGGTGAGATCAGTTTGAGAGATCCCTCTATCATGGAAATGGTATTAAGAGCCAAAATATGGTGGTGCTAGCCACAATGATGCGAAGGCTTATGGAATATCTTTTGGAAGTGCATGTATGCCAATAAAATCTACCCTCAACATCTCATATGTACTTCCTTTTAGAAAACATGCTCGTTTATATGGAACACGGAAAAAAAGGGATGCATCTCATCTAACAACATTGTTTCCAAGAAATATGAGATGGTGAGTTAGTCTTATTCTAGGATGAATCTTCGAAAGAACTTCCCAAATTTCAAGACGAAGATGAGCTAAATATGCTAAGTCAAGTCATGTAATCACAAGGTAAACATAGAGTGAAGCAATATTGACAACTGCAACGCCACATCTCCACATGGAGGAAATGGCTAGCTTCAAAAGAGTGGCATCCAAAACCACTAGAGGATACATGGGATAATTTTTTGATGAATCAACAAGCATGGCACCTATCGATCTCTAGCCAGCCAAATAAACTTAAATGGGGATACAAATTGAGAGGAACATTTACCATCAAAGAAGCCTACAATCTAAATGCCAGCATCAAAGCTAGTATGGTAGCTAACATATGGAGAAATATATGAAAATGGAAACTATAGCCTAAAGTCTCCCTCTACCTTTGGCTATTAGTATAGGGTAAAACACTCACTTGGGACAAAATCCAAAAATGCAATTTTCGTGGTCCCTCAAGGTGTCATGTTTTCTATCTCACTGTAGAAAATATAGAGCACCTCTTTAATGGCTACCCCTACATAACACATTTATGGCAGACTCTTGAAAATATCATGAAGTTCTTTGATAGTCTCTACCAGATTCCCCCAACTTCAATTGAAAATTGGAAAAATCAAGCATACATTAACCCCATTCTCAACCAAATTCGGGAAATTCCCCTTGAAATTCTTCTTTGAAGCACTTGGAAAGAGAGAAAACATATGATTGTTCAAAAATCACTCTCATCCCCAAGATCAGACATGGAATCTCATAAGGAAAAATATACAAGAATCTATAGCATCCCACTTGTGGAAGCAATAGGACTAGCAAGCCTCTAGAACAGAGGCTCTCATTCTTCAAAGCTAGCATCTCCACCCAAGGCTCCACCCACCTGTCATCGTCACCCTTAGTCCAACACCCTCCCCTACATCCTGGAACCCTCCCTCTCTAAATTTCCTGAAGATTAACTTAGATGGGGCTTCAATAGGTAATTCGAGACAAGAAGAGTTCACAGGCATATTCAAAGACCACCTAGGCTCACCCCTATATCTAATCTTTGGATGCATGGGAATCAATAGGAATAACATAATTTAAATGAAAGCCCTTGACAAAGTTCTAAATATTTCCATCACTCAAGGCTACTCTAGACTCGTAGTTGAAGGGGATTCGAAGTTTATAATTGCAATGCCCTATAAAATTTTCAATTCATCTATCATCTCCAAGGTCTAATAATGTTGGTGTATGGAAAGTATGCTACATTCAATATCTTCTCAAATCCAATCCATTCGAGTGATCATCCCTTCCCATATCTAACACACCATAAATAAACTCATGAATAAGCTAGCTAACTATAGATGCTCGGATCCAAACTACCTACTTTCCTCCCCTTGGAATTCTCTACCTAACTATTTACTTAAGCAAGAATGTGAGGCTCTAATGGATCAAGATACACATTCCCTAGATGGAGTGATTGAGGTGGAAAAAGGGTGTTGTGGGGTTGTAAAAGAAAACCACTGATGCAAGGTGTCATCTAGTGGTCGTGCTCTACATTCAATCTCATAGTTAGCCACACATGTGAGCATGCACTTCGAGAGACATACGAAGGAAAGTATGGGGTTAATGTACCATTCTCACACACATGAAAACACACTACAATCTTGTCAATTCCTTCACATTCAATGACAAGCCTTCTATGGATGCCTCATTGGTATTCTACACTCTACCTTAGGTTTTCTTCAATAGGAAATGAAACTCTTTATCTTCGGGTGCCCTTAGTAGTTCCTTTCCGTAAACTTCTCACCATGTCCTCCCTCGTGCTTCAATGGTCACGGCGAGACACCGATATCATTCTCCATGTGAGGCATATTAGCTTTTTTTGTGACCCCGCTTTGTGTCCAACTCTAAGTCTTGTATGGAAAAGCAAGCACAACCTTGTTCTTTGCTCTTCCCAAATGAAGGAGGGTGCTAACCTGCATGGCACTTTAATATTACTTGGCTTCACTCCTAGGTTGAGTTCCATCAAGTTTCTTTATGAAAATCTATTTGTGTTTACCGTGATTCACTCCGAGTGTGCCCCTCCAGAGCCAGGGGGTTGATGTAAGTTTTCCTATGTATGGGTTTTTGAAGTTTATAGTTTAAACAATAACCATTGATTTGGTTTCAGTCATTTCTCTAGAGATGGATCCACACATACTCCAGTCCAATTGCTAGGAGACTTAGTTAGCAATTCAAGGTGCATTTAATATGCTTTTCTTTTATCTGCTCATGATTGGTAGGCTCGAGAAGAAAGTATAATACCAACTATAAAGCCATAGGCCCACGCCATTCTTTGCAGTCCCATATGCAACTCCCATGCAAGAAAACACAAGCTCTGTTGCGACCCCAAGGAAGCTAAAGAATGGAGAATACTCATAGCCGCTGAATACATCCACCATTTTAACCGAAATCTGGGATGAGATTCTTGCTAGAAATTTGAAGGTTTTTCAGAGCTTCCAAAAAAATCAAATCTCGAAGCTGAACCCCGAGTGCTCCAAAATCTTTTCAAATTTGCACAATAAATTGAACTTCACTAATCTCAGCCTTATATCTTTGATACAAATATTACATACAACACAAATCACAGTGCATTGGCTACACTGCTACTGTAAGATATTATGATTGGGGTGACGTACAAGAAAGACGTATTTTGCTGGTATGTGTATGAAAGCAAAGCACGGTTGAATTATAATGTTGAATACAACTCTTTGAAGTGTTCGGTTCATCATTGTATCGTTTGGCTTTGATATTTGATTTGATATGAACATTGTTTGGCATAGATGAACGGTTTTGTTTTTAATAAAGATATTAAAATGTTTTATTTTTAATATTGATATTAATATATTGGTTCGTACTAGTTGGTTGGGGTGGAAATTTTAGTGACTAAACTAAACCAAACATTCCCACAACTTTAATTAATGGAATACCAAAGAATCTATTGCATTTTACTTATCTTCAAAATCTTGTAGATTACTTTTGTTCATTTATCCAACCAAAGTATCATCGTTATAGTTGAATTGTATATTATAATTACAAAAGGTAAATTTCAATTTGAATCATTTGTGTTTAACTATAAAAGGTATGTTCACCTATCTTTTGTAAATAAATGAAAATTAAATTATGAATGCATGTTTACACATATGTTGTAAATTTAAAAAGCTGAAGATAAAATATATGTGAATATACCGTTCAAATAATATAGATGCAATAAATTCGATTTATGAATGGACATTGTTCACTTCATGATTTTGATTATGAAAAGTTTATAGTAATTTTTTTATATATAATTTTATGAATAAAAAATCAAAATTTTAATATATTTAGTTTAGTCAAATTGAAATTATTAACAAAGTGTCAAGTTTTACTAGCATACTCAGTTGAGGATGGGGCTCGTTAGCAAGGCGACCCAGGATTAAATCTCACGGAGGCTGTTGCACCTGTGCAAGGCGAGCAGACACGCTAAAATCCAATTAACTTAGGATTGGTGTGGCTAAGGTCGGGTGTAATCCCCGGGCGAATTTGATGACTTACATGCCTCTTGGTCACAGTTTCTCAAGCCACGAGTCAAGCCTGAAGGAACACATACAACCACATTAGAAAGATGCTTATTATTTTTAGAATTAAAATATATAATAAGATAAAATATCATTGTGTTGAGAGGTATATTTTTGAGTGAAGAGGCACATTCTATAGTTCAAAATGAAGGCGATGTGTGACTTTGTTGGTGCTATAGTGGAGTTGGCACATGTTCATTTTAAAATAAAATTAAAATATACTCAAATTAATTAAAAAAAAATTGATGTTAGCTATAATAAAAAACAAAAATGAATATACATGATTGGTATGAAGATGTGGCAAAAATATTTGATTCTCACTCTCATTTATAAATAAAATATTTTGATATCCATGTGAAATAAAATAATTTTATATTAATTTTAGAGAAATAAAATAACTAAAAAAATTAAAAAAAAAAAAAAAAAACAACCTTACATTTTCACTTCTACGTATGAACAAAATGTATAATTCCTATAATTTTTAATTAACATGTATAATACTTATACTGTCATAAACTCCACAACTAAAAATAAATAAATTACATAACCCATAGTTTCATTACCGTTTTTGTATATACCATCACGTTAATTTAACATATGTCTTTGGGCGTGATCATATATATATATATATATATATATATATATATCTTGCTTATTTTAGTTTGACCTTCCTTCTTTCTACTTATACTATATTGTATAATAAGTGAACAATGCCATGGTATATCTATGTTGAATCTCTTAGAATAGGAATTAGTGTGCCCCATTGTGTGTTAGTTAACTATATATCATACCCAAGTTTCCAAGGGTTGCTTGGAAGTCTGTCAACCCATTTGCAGAACTGGCTTCATTAATTACTCACAGATCACATCAAACACTTGGTCATGGATCCACCCTTCGTCCCTCTACCACTTGATCCTATGGACCAGATTCCAGCTGAGTGGTTTGGTGGTACCCTCTTCCAGCCTATATTTACAGGTATGCACCCAGAACTCCCTTTGTTATGCTTGAGACTTATAACATCTTGTGGCTTCCTTTCCAACTAGTTGAGTTAAGGAGCGACGACCATTCCCAGGTAAGAAAGTCCTCCTTGAATGAAGTTCCTCCCTTACCTCTCTTCAATACGTCCATTCATTTGTTAATGAAGGTAATGTTAGACTTCCAATGAGTTAGCAGTCAGTACTCTCTGATTTTAGCAGGTATTAACCCTCTTTTCCAGTTCTCCTTTCAGGTTTTCTTTTTCTTTTGTATAAGGTTGAGATTAACTTGTGTTTTCAGGTTTATTGTAGGTTTTGGTTACTCTATCTTTACTATTCTTCCATATTACTTCTTAATTTAGAACCCAGTTGAATGTACATAATTTCTCGTTTCTTCAGGTTCTTCTTAGAACCTTTCGTGCTTCGGCACATGGTTTTCAAGAAATATGTGTACATTGTATTCAAGATTCTTAGGTTATTCTGCAATAAGGTTTCTCTGATAGTGATATAATTAAGAGAAAAGAATTGCTTGGCTTAACCTGAGCCAAGGGCTTTATGTTAAGTTTGTTATTATAATTTTTTATAAAGAATGACCACGATACCCTATAATATTTGATAGGATTTTACACAGTACGTTCTAAAATTTCAGATACATATTTCTTGTGGATTATCGCATTACTTCTCGCGTTTAAGAATTTATAATGAATTCTTTAAGTTTCGAGATTTATTTTTGTTCTCATGTGGTTACTAATCATGTTTTTGCTATCTTTTATAAAAAGAAATCTCATAATGTTCCTTGCTTTGCTACCTCTTGTTATTGGTCATTGTTTACATGTACATGGTTTCTAATAAATCTAGTTCTTGTTACAAATACTTGAATATTTGATTATTCTCTATATCTGGTTTCTAATAAATCTAGTTCTTGTTACAAATACTTGAATATTTGATTATTCTCTATATCTTACTAGTGTGCACAACCTTTCCATGTTTAAATTATTGATTATGTAATCAAATGATTTACTATAGGTTGTTTCATTATAATTTTAGCATTGTCACCTATTAAGCGATGAAGTTAAGAACAAAGTTCCTATTCTTTTGCATTTTGTATAATATTTATGGTGCCTGGTAGGAAGTGGGACTTAAGGTCCTTGAGGCCTACTTCTTGCCCATGCGGTAAAGATTCATACCCTTTTTAAGGTTTTATACTACTTCTCGAATGAGTCTCGTTCGTATGGGGTTTACCCAGTTCCCTATTATTTTTCTTTAATATTAACTTTATAATCATGAAGACTGTCTTGATAGAAAACCTCTACTGTTGGACATTGGGTTCAATGCTCCCCATGTGTTTCGCGACATGGACTAACTGCTACTTGTGGATCCTAACTATGGCGATTGTAGCAGAGACTAACATTTGCAGGGTTTGGTCTAACGACAATTGTGATTCCAACAACTGGTTTCAGAGCAACAGGTCTCGAGTTCAAAACTCACCTAGCTCGCATTGGGGGGGAGATTGTTGGACATTGGGTTCAAATCTCCCTGTGTGTTTCGCGACATGGACTAACTATCTCTCGTGGATCCTAACTCTGGTGATTTTTGTGGAGAATACCACATGCGAGTTTTGGTCTAACGACAATCATGATTCCAACATCTACAAGAATCCTCTGCTTCCTCTGAGTTAACAATATACATCCCATAAAAGAGAAATATTTAACCTACAACATTTATTAAACTTAAATGAGTTCTGGAAATTAGATGCACTTATCTGCAAGAAATTCATTTAGTTAGGGAATAAATCTAGAAAGAGGACTCGACCACCCAACTAGTGATATTTGGCAAGTATGTCCAATTCCCCCCCCCCCCCAAGCCTCCTTAATTTCGGTAGTAGTTAACATAAAAGAATTCGTTCTTGGGTCTCAAGGATCCTATTCCAACCAAGAACTTCCAGACTTTAGGCCTTCCACTAGCTCTTGTACAACTCAAGAATACCCGTAGCAGCGTCCTACTTTACCTTGGCATTGTCCTGCTCAAATTTTATTCCCTCCTTTCACCCCTCGTTTCATTTGCCTCGGACCTCTCTTAGCTTCCCTTCTCAAACTGAGATGTTTTAATCTCTAAGGGAGGAGGAGGAAGTAATTGTCACAACTACCTGGAAATTAAAGTTCCTTTTTTGGAATCCTTTCCCTTTCATTCCTCAACTTGCTACACATTTTGTTAAAGAAATAAAATAAAATAAAATTTGAACATATAAAGTTCTTTACTTAGACTTTCACTAGTCCAAAATTTACCGACACATGAACCGTAAAAGTAAATAACAAATATTTACATAGCCAAGGGTTTTTACATATCCCCCCACCCCTTGTGTGAAACACCGTCCTCAGTGTTCATTTTTTCCCTTAGAACAAGTCAGTGTATGCCTCCTCCATTAAAATTACATCCTCATAGGTGGCCTCCTCCGGGCTAAAGTGCATCCACAACACTTTAACCTGGTGATAGATCACCTCTGTAACATTGTTTCTCTCTGATCGAGAATACATAGAGGCTCTACCAGGAACTCTCTATTCCGTTTAACATGTTCCACATCATAAATTGTCATTAGTTTATATTAGACTTCATAAAGAATTATTAAATATTAATGAAAATTAATCATTAGATCTTTACTTGCACCTCCTACTATTTAATAATATGTCTAGATTCATATACATATTTTTTTAATAAAGATACATGAAACACATTATGCAATGATATATGATTAGGTAACGCAAGCTAATATGAAATTGGTCCAATTATTTCCAAGATTTGGGAAGGTCCATAATATCAAGGAGCTAATTTTTCACAACCACCCCATTGTAGAGTGCTTTTGTTAGGTTTCACTTAGATATACACATGGTCTCCTATCTGAAACTATTTTTGAGTTATTTTTTTATCTGCATATTCTTTCTGCCTATCTTGGGCATCTTTTTAGTTATGTCAGACATTTTTCACAATATATTCCATTTATTCTAGTATATCATGGACTAACAGTAACTTATCTTCAGGGTTGTTCCAGTTAATCGGTGTTCGAAACCGCTTTCTATATAAGACTTCAAAAGGACTCATCTTTAATGATTCATGGTAGTTTTTGTTATATGAAAATTAAACTAGATGAATGTATTCTCCCCACTTATTGGTTTGTTTTATTACCTACATTCTTAACATATATTATAGTACTTGATTTACCCACTCAGTCTGTCCATATGTCTATGGGTAATAAGTGGTACTAAATTGAACCTAGGTACCTAATCCCATAAAAATAGTTTCTGAGAATGATGATGTGAACTTCAAATCTCTATCAGAAATCATTACCTTCGGCATATGATGTAAACTGAAAATTTCTCGCATAAATATATCCACAGCTTTCATTTTTTTGTATGTAGATTGAACATATATGAAATGAGATACCTTACTCAATTTATCTACCACCACCATGATTGAGTCATTTTGTATCTTGGTTTTAGGAAGACTTGTTATGAAATCTAATGTGATAACTTCCCATTTCCACTCTGGAATGGGCAAAGCGTGATGAAAACTAGTTGTGTATTGGTGTTCAGATTTAACTTGTTGACACTCCAAGCATTTGGATAGATACTCAGTGATGTCCTTTCTCCTTCCAGGCTAAAAATAGTCTTTCTTTATGGTCGAAAATAATTTCTGATATCCATATGAGAATCAAAAGGAATTATATGAAATTCATCCAATATTATTTTCCTAACATTCATTTGATTAAGAACATATATCCTTCCCCAAAAAGTTAGTGAATTTTCTTTATTTATGTTATATTCAAACCGTTTCTCGGAGTTGTTGGCTTTCTTTATTTATGTCGAATGTCAAAATAAAATTCACTTAGAAAAGTTGTCCATATTTATTTTCATAAATTGAGGTTAGGTTGTTTAAATAGACTAGTTAAGTTTCTACAATTAGTCATCAGTGTGAACCTTTTACCTAACAAATAATGTCCCTATACCTTCAAGGCACTTACCACCACAATTAATTCTAGGTCATAAGCAGAGTATCTATGTTCATGCTCTTTCAAATTCAATGATTCATAGGTGATTACCTTGCCTTCTTGCATCAACGCCTCCTTCTTGGCATGCGTATGTGCAGACAATAAACTCCTTTGCAGGTTCTACAATTTTTAAAATCAGAGTTACGATCAATAGATGATTCTAGGAGTATGGTGTCCACTTGAAATGTTTTCCTTTCTTTTGAAGAGAAGTTATATGACATGTGATTCTAAAAAATAGCTCAATAAAATAATGATAAGATCCTGATAAGCCCATGAAATATTGAATATCAACAACATTGTTAGGAACATGCCATTCCATAATGGTTTTAATTTTCTCAAGGTCAACAACTATTCCTTTCGCAGGAATATATGTCCTAAGTATTGTATTTTATCCTTATAGAAATCACACTTACTAAATTTGGCATAGAGTTAATGGTCTCACAATGTTTGCAAGACCATCTGTAGATGTTTCTTGTGTTCCTCCAAATTTCTTGAATATAAATTATATCATCAATAAAAATTAGAACAAATTTATAAAGTTAAGGTTGGAAAATACCATTCATAAGACTCATAAACATTGATGGGGCATTGGTAAGCCCAAAGGGAAATACCACAAACTCGTAATGACCATAACGAGTTCTAAATACTGTTTTTGAAATGTTTTCTTTTGTTATCCTTATTTGATGATAGCCTAATCGCAAATCAATTTTAGAAAATATTGTAGCACATTTTACTTGATCGAATAAATCATTGATCCTTGGTAAGGGGTATATGTTCTTAATGGTAAACTTGTTACGAATTGTTTGTAATCAATACAACGTCTCATAACACCATCCTTCTTCTTAAGAAATAACACAGGGGATCCCCAATGTTATACACTTGGAAGAATGTACCATTTATCAAGTAGCTTTTGCAGTTGCATAATTAATTCAGTTGATTCAAAGATTCTCATTCGATAGGGGGATTTTTACGTAGGAGAAGCTCTTGGAATCAACTCTATAATGGAATCAATGTCTCATTTGGGAGGTAGCCCTAAAATTTCTTTAGGAAACACATCAGTAAAATCTTGAACTACTGGCAGATTTTCCAAGGTAGATATTTTATCCTTACAGTTGGTATACCCTACTTGCACAACATAAATTTGGTAGCCCTTCCTAATACATTTTCCCAACTGATAAGTTGTGATCAATCACAACTTCATGGGTATCCTTATTCCTTTAATTTCTTGTCTGATGCCCTCCTCAGTGATATAACTAATAGTTTTGTCCTTACATTTCACCAAGGACCAATGCCCCTCCAACCATTCCATACCAATTAAGATATCATATGACCCTAAGGGTAGAACATTCAAATTTACACTAATTTTTTGACCTGCTATCTCAATGGGACAAATTTCTACTTTAGATGATACCCTTCTTTTTGCTCCAGTAGCCAATTGTACCAACTAGGGATTTTTGAATTTATGGGTTTGTAAATGACACATTTATGTCAGCTTGGGGCTAACATAACTTAAGCTTACCCATAGATCAATCAAAATAGATACAACATGGTTCAATAATTGACCTTCAAAGTCGATCATAGTAGGTTGGTATTCTTCTTGGTGATCCTCCAAGGTAACATTCATTTTAGGTATGTTCCTAGCGAACTCGCCAACGGTAGAAGCTTCTTGAATATTGGTAGTTTTCTCCACTCTGGTGTGATGGGGACACTTTTTATAATAATGGGCTTTTACAGGTCAAAATACCTCCTCATTAGCTCAGAGGAGAAGATAAATATGGAAGGAATACAAAGACCTAAACTAAACCTACTTCTGCCAAGGTAACGCCCCACTATAACAGCACAAGAGCATTATAACGCACCTAATGAATGAATAGGCCGCGTTAGTGGCTAGGGAAACGCTCTGTTTACACTAGAGGGCAGCGTTACCCGTGTTTTGAGTTTGGAACAGGAAAAACCCACAGAGAATGATTTGAATTTCCAGCTTTTTCTCACAAGAGAGTCAGTACAAAAAGGAAACTGCAAAGCACTAGTTTCTTATTGGGCCTTGCCAAAAACAACTGAACTCTCAAGGAAGGCAAAAGCATGGAAGTTGAGGAAACATCTTGGTTTTTTCTATTTAGAACTAGTGGAAAGAGAAGGGAAATGATTTCTCTCTCCATCTCCTATAAAATGGAGCTGAAGGCTCTTGGTTCAAGGTCGAAGGATTGTCAAAGTTTTGAATACTTGTGAAGTAGAGCATTATTGTTGTAGTGTGAAGGTCAAAATTCAAAGAGGTTCATTGAGAACTTGTTGACCAAGACATCACCACATTGAGAGATAGAGATATTGGAAGGCTGAGGAAGGCTTGGTGCAACCGACGGTTGTAATCCTCCTTTTTACAAATTAATAGAACTGTATCTGTTTTGTCCATTCTATGCGTTGATATTGTCATTATTATTTGATTATTTACATAGCATGAGATGAATGGATTAGATGTGCATTGTTTAAATGTTTATCATATATTGACTTAATTTATAGGAAATGTATGTTATGGTAGAGATTACACTGGTGCTTTGATTGATTGCAGAGTCGAGATTTGGAGCTGGTGAAGAAGGATCCCTGCTTCACTGTTTAGCGCTCTCCAAAAGACTTCAAGATCATTAAAGAGGTAATCTTCCATCTTATCCCATCAAGTTATTTAAGTTGATATGAACATGTATATGCCTTCTTTGTGAACTATACAGCTAATCTTACTGTCTGCCTCGGGCACCAGAAAGCCCTGAGAGGGATATTAGAAAACCAACAACCCAAGAATTTTACCCTATAGCAGAATTGGTGACTCCACTGGGGAATTTCCCCATAGTTTCCGGACTATCTCTTTCCCCCTTTCTTCTTTCCTCTGTTCACAGACCCTTCTGACTAGTATTTATGCCCAGTAGACATTTCAAAAGCTCGCAGAGTTTAATCCTATTTCTGTTTGACCATCTGAAGAAATTTACCCTGGCTAACGCTACCTCTGTTGGTGTTCCCATGCGTTATAATGCGGGCTTTGCTTAAATACAGTGTGTTAGTCTCTGGATTAACGTTGTCTTTACTCAGAGACAGTGCATTACTCAGCCAAATGTTGATGTTCACTTCTGTGATTTTGTTTTGGTTGCAGAGTTTTTTGGCCATTAGTATCTCTCCTTGACTGAATCCATGTGCTTTTTTACTAAGTTGGCATTTATGTTTATTTGCTCTTGTTTGAAAAGTTAGTGTCAAAAGCATTTACTTTTTAGAGAAGAAATTATTTTATTTTATTTTTTAGTTTTTCTACATCTAACTGAATTAATTCTGAAAATTTCAATTAAAAGACTGTTAAGATGAGGAAAATAGATGTCTGTATCTTTTAAATTTGAACTGTGCTATCTGAATGTTAGTGCATGGATGTTGAAAAGAAACCTCTCCTTGTAGAAATACTCTTCATCGAATTGAATATTTAGAGCATATTTTTGCATGTTTTCTTGAGTCAGAGTCTCATTACATTTCATACGTCCACTCCCCCTCCGCAAGACTAATAATCAAGCAATAATAAAATCAATCACATTACTCTTTTTGAGCTCACACCAACAGTAGTTCAAGCTAGGATCTTGGGTTAGGAAAAGTGAGAAAATCACCCAAGATCTCAAAACTTGAGACTAGAGTCATTAACAAGCGAAATCCTACTACACTCATATTATCAGGACCGTTCCTTTATCGGAGCTCAGCGCTAGACAAAAATTGGGTGCACAAGAAGGTAGACTGCCTTCAACTGCATCAGGTGGGTATGCTATATATTGGGGTTCCCTTCGGAGATGTCGAAACTAGATCAGGGATCTAGGTATTCTTCCCATATAGCATGCTGTCCTTGACCGTGGACCCCCTTGATGATGTCTATGATTTGAGGTATCTTTAGTGGCCATACTTTTTAGGGACTTACACAAGGTGACTGGGACGGGCTGTCCTAGTACCTAAAACAGATGGACCCACTCTGTCTTCGGTCTTTAGGACGGTACTCGTCTTCATGAGAGTGCTTACACCTATCGTCTGGGGTTCGGGCGAAGCTCTAGAGTGACCATAACTATACTTTCGACCAACCCTCTCTGTATACTATTGTGATACTGGATTTCATCACCAACAAATAGTAGTACTCAGACAGGGCACCCTATTTTGGCTGCTTGCTGATTGATTTTAGAGAGTCCTTTTTTATTTTTTCTTTTTTAGGTGTGTGGTTACTGTCATTGAGACTTTATAATACATCACAATTTATCAAAATTTGTTAAAACTAAATAGGTCACCGTGGCGTCATCCAACCCACACCATCTGTCTCGACGACAGTAAGGTCTACCTCCTCTGACTCTTGAGGAAGAACTAAACCTTGGTGAACCCGTGCTTCTGCGGAAGAGTAGTCTCCATTGACAAACCCTGATTTTCACATAGCCTCATATCATACAGAATTTCCGGAGGACCCTTTCACGGAAGGTGTCGTACCTCATTACAATCCTCCACTCACTAATCCATTGGGGCCTGTGATAGTTCATATTCCACCACACATTGACATTTCTTCGGCCACACAAACATCCATTTCACAACCAGCATCCACAAGGTCGATACCAATGGCAACCATCCCAGGTTCGCCACCATCCCCCCCGCCAGTTTTCAGTTCTATGCCATCACTTGGTAACCTCAGTAGTCAACATATACTTGATCCTAACCCTACGGTCATCACAACTGTAAGTAACTCACCAAGTCCTTCGGGATCTACTCCTACCGTGACCACGTTGGGACCTACGGTTGCTCCTCCCATGAGTGTGACTACTTCGGTTCCTTTTAGCAACTCTTTCGATTGGAACCCTTTGCTGAGTTCAAACCCCTTTGCCACCATACTAGGGGGCAGTGTCACCAGCACGCAGATCACAGGGAACATTTCACTACCCCTGCAATCGTTAGGACAAAATAGAAAACATATTGTTAACATTGTTCCCTTAAGTGGGTTAAATATCGGTGTAGGGTCTATGCCGTTGCCGAACTATGCAAGTAGTAGCATGCCTCCAGGAAGCTCTATTGCATCGATATGGACTAACCCACCCCAACCTCCATCTGGAATGGGAGGGCACTTTTACACTGGGGGCAACTAGCCATTCGCCCCGCAATACAATATGCCCTATGGATAGCAACCATATATCCCTACCCCTCCACCTATAGGAATTTTTTATCGAAGTCCTAATTATCCTACTGGTAACACATTGATGGGAAAACCCTATGGTCCACCTATTCAACAAATACTTCCTTGGTTATATTCGAGGGCAAACCTGCAATTGCCATTTTTGGCAGCTCTAGACATTCCTGACATCTACAAACTGGCTAATGACCCCATTAATTACAACCCGCTTTGGCCTCCAGTACCGCACAATATTCCTTCTGACATCCCAAAGTTCGATGGGAAACAAGGGGAAGACCCAATCGCACACATCACCACCTTTCATTTATGGTCTATATCTAATTCCATGGTGGATGATAGTGTTTTGCTTCGACTGTTTTCCTGCACCCTTACAGGTAATGCCACGAAGTGGTATATTGAATTGCCACACACCGCCATAAACACTTTTGGCACTTTAGCGACGGAGTTTCTAAAGAACTTCCAATTACCAATTAGATTTGAAACCAGAACAAAAATGTTAACCTCGTTGCACCAAGACACCACCACCCACATCTTCGATCACATTCATGAATGGAGACGTAGGAGGAGGCTAGTCAAAGCGCCAATCCTGGATCATCCCTTATCTAATTGGTTCTGTAAGTCTCTCTTGCCCCACATCTCTAAAGACGTTGGCCTTTTCGGTGCGGTTACAGAAGATCAATGCATTCATCATAACCAGCATTTGAATTTAATCTATTCACAATCTGGCACGCTATATGATTTACTCCCTAATGCCTCTGGTAACCCAAATCCTCCAGCTACTCAGAAAACCGGAGCTCACGCCGACGGTCTCATCGGCACAATCTCTAGTGTAGCCACAAAACAGTCTCAGGGGAAAACCTCCCAGCCATCCTCGGCTGCCACCGCCCCTAACCAAATGACTACTCTTCCTACCACTAAGGTAAATTCTGTGCAAACTTCACAAAAACCTAGTGGAAAGAATAAGAAGAGCAAGAAAAAAGATATCTTCTTTGGAAGAGCAGTCAGACAATCAGAATAATCCTAATCAGAAAAACATTGCTAAAAATTACAAAGGGAAGGATAAACCCATGAAATTTCCTTGCAAGATCTGTGTGGAGGACCACTTGACATACAAATGTCCTCGGCTATAGGAATGCACTGATTTTATCACAAACAAGGATTTTTCATAATCCTTTCACTAATCAACAGCAGCAACACCAACACATGGTTGACAACCCGCCACAACCCCAGCGACGAGGCAATGGTGGTTCACATACTTCCGGTGAAGGATCATCCATCATTTATGGCATTGAGACTGTTGAACTTCAAACACGGGCCAAGCTTTATGGAAATCCTACCATAGACGCTCAGGAACCTGGTACTAGTTCAACCCCACCACCGACCAATGATTTTCATATCGAACGGCCTACTGCTAATCCCATGATTCATCCCCCCAAAGGGACACTTCAACGCACGACTCATAACACCTTTGCACGTGCAGCCCAAAACTACAACATTGTAGAAGATTTGGCGCAGGCACCATCAGCTATGTCTGCTCTCGAAGTATTGCAAACTTGTCCAGCACAAAGGAAGGCCTTGCTTTCGGCCATTGGTGGAATAAACCCCTAGGATTCCATGCTAGCTATATTTGATATGGAAAAATCTCAGACTCGCCTTTCATACCAACTCACATTCCAAGTGCAGGTTGTGTCGAAAGGGAGACCAATCCATCACACTGTCATTGACGAAGGTGCTTTGACCTGCGTTATTTCACAATCTTGCTGGCTCGCTTTAGGTTCTCCTACCTTAACACCGCTGTCAAATTCCCTCAAAGCTTTTGATGGCCACACGTTCCTCCCAAAAGGATACCTTGCTAGCTTTCCCATCACTCTGAGTGGGAAAATGGTAACTGTGGATGTTGAAGTCGTAGATCGCCATCTCGACTATAATCTATTGCTCAGTCGCAGTTGGTATTATTCAATGACTGCCATTGTTTCTTCAGTCTTCTGACTCATCCTATTTCCATTGGATGGGAAAATAGTCACAGTGGATCAGTTATCCTTCTATACCCCTGATTATTCCACGTTACCAAGTAGCACTGTACCCCTAATAGGAGGCTTTTCTGACTCTTACGTCAGTATTGGTACTGGTCTTCTGAAGGCATCTTCCCTACTGGGTTTTTTTCCTCTCCTGCCACCAGAGATCCCAAATACGGTTGCAATGATATCCACCACTTTCGATGGCTCTATCGACCCATGGATCCTCCCAGCACCTTCAGACATTGATTCCTACGGAGATCAGATGCTTCTCTCACCAGCTGAGTTGGCTTACCAAGCCATCCAAATTACATCTAAACCCTCCACTGCTATGGTTTTGACCAAAAGTACAAACCTCCCACCCATCACAGTTCTCTCTAAGGATCTCCTCAATGAATTCTTGCCTATAGACGAAGTTATTTGAGAGATCATGTCTCTAGAAGAACGACCTTGGGGAGAGTTTCACCATCACGCTTCGATGATCGACTCGGACATGATAAATACTGAAATCCCATCCTTTGACCCACCTGAGATGGTTCCCTCCGCTTACATGACTGTTCAAACTATCGATTAAGAAGGGAACATGGGTAAAATTTCTAAGACAATGCTCATTTATATCTCAGTCAAAATGGGTATTGTGGAAAATATTCAGATTGGAGCAGATTGCAATCTTGAGGAAATTTCACGCTTCACATCCCTTTTCAAGGAATTCCGCGATGTGTTCGCTTGGTCTTATGACGAAATGCCTGGCATAGATCCGTCTGTTAGCCCCCTATAAATTTTTGGCAAGCAAACAGGGGGATAAAATGTTTTTGAGCCTTAAAGGAATGCATTTCCTCTGAAAACACATCATCCTTGAAGCCTCCTTGTGCCTTTTGTCCTTTGATAAAATCCCCTTTGCTGATTCCCAGTATAAAGCCTCTCTGATTGCAAAAAGTTGTGCTCCTAAAGGCTTTCATTTGCCCCTTGTACCCCTGTAGGATTCTTCATTTCATCCCTTTTTCCCTTTGTCAAAGTTCCCCTTTTTTACCCCCAAATCCCTCTCCTAGTCCTTCTAAATCCTTCCAAAATCCCCCTTAAAACTTCTAAGTCACTTTCTTCCCCCTCGCAAAACCTGTAAAAACCCTTATTACCTCTATCGTTACCCTTCCCTGGCCTTGGATTTCATTAAAAATGGGCCAAAAACCCATTTTCCACATTATGATAGGCCTAGCCCCTTTCGGCCAGCGCCCTTAGCCTTTTTCCACCACGTGACCTGGGCGCTAGAACCTGGCGCCAGGGTGGAATGCACTTATCTCAAATATGTATCGGGAGCATCGTAAGCCGTCGATCTACACCAATCAGACGGTCATCGTGAGCTCCATAAAGTCCATCACCCGCCCCTTTCACTGCCCCGTTAACACATCAACCATCCATTTAACCCACTGACCCGACAGCCCGAAGTTTATTTGCCCGATGGTCCCCACACCAGCGCGCCCTGTTCAAAAACCGGCTAGTTTCTATCGCACCGCCTTCTGAGGGCTGGCGGTATTTTTTATTTCGAGGTGATTCCACTCACCACTTGATGCGTGGCACTGGCACTGTTTTAAAACCGCCCCCCCATCGCGCGTTATCGTTTGGCAGAAAACTCAGCGCGATACGCATGTGCACCATCCGATCCAGAGCTGCCCATCTGACAGTAGTCGCTCCACGAAGTTACGCAGGAGATAATCCAAGGCAAACAGTACCCCTGGCCCACCATCCGTCGCCCTCTGACGCGTCCTCAGCTGTCGATCTCCTCCTGAGATTGGACGGTCTAGATTTGATTACATGCCTCGCCGTTGACTAGTCCCACCACATCACCATTCCACGTGTTTTCGTCACATGTCCATCCGTCCCTTTTATATTTTGTTCGAAGGTCAAAGTGTCAAGTCTTCGCATTTAAATATTCTACGTTCCACCAACTTTCAGCGTGACCATCTTCCACTGTGTGTTGCATTTCCACCATGATCTTGCACTATTCTGCCATCTCACCGGTCTACACGGTCATTCTCATCGTCCCCGCTGCATCCATCTTCCCCATGCATGGTTTTCTTAACACGTTTTTGTGTTTTGCAGGGTTACAGGTAGGCGGAAAACCGCCATGAGTCACAGGCACCGTTACAGTGACACATAGCTCAGTGAAAACGAGGATCAGAGCCTGATACCATAGAGAAGAGCCTGGGAAGGTACTGGAATGTGATTTTCATTTAAAATACAGAGTTTAACTATACAAAACCCTTCCAGTGCCACCAAAGCTTGGTTTTTCACTGACAGAGATAGTTTGAAGCAGAAAAGAGTATCAGTACAGAGTTAGGGAGTTCTCATGCACATAATTGAAAATATTAAGCCTTAATCCAATAATTAGAAGGAAAAGGTACCATTTCGAAGACATCATGGACCACCCAGAAGGTCCAATGTACAGAAAATGATATATATCAATGTCACCATCAACAGAATGTTTCTACCAATGAAAGGACATAGTATCCATACTGCTTTCATTCTATGCCGTGTTTCTGAGAAGATTTCCATCCTGATAGCGGTCCTATGCCATCAGAAGCATTTGTTACACAGTATGGCAGACCTGAGTTATTGATTTGTTTTTGTTCAGTTCACCAGAATGTTGCAGCAAGTACAACAGAGACATACATTGAGTAAATTGCAGCCTGACGAAGATTACTCTTCCTTCCAAAGAGTGCTGAAGATAAATGCACAGAATTTAAACATAATGGGCTTCAGCCCTCTTTCTGCTTCAGAGTTTTAATGTTGTATTTAGATTTCATCTACCTCCTCTTCTCCTCTTCTCCTAT
Organism: Pinus albicaulis; assembly: GCA_034641835.2. Classification (NCBI taxonomy): domain Eukaryota; kingdom Viridiplantae; phylum Streptophyta; class Pinopsida; order Pinales; family Pinaceae; genus Pinus; species Pinus albicaulis. The sequence continues at coordinate 1,874,381,452 of CM076575.1, read as the reverse complement.
AAGAATCCCCAAGAACAAATTGTAAAAGGTTGTTGTTCGGTTGTTGCCGTTGCTGTTAGAGGGATTCATTTTGACTGTTAGAACAGTCTTGGGAGGGAATAGCAGAGTAGTTTGTAATGTAATAGGCTGGGAGGAGAAAGTTTGGACTGTAATCAGCCATTGAGCTCAGTGTATGTGACTGGTTTTTCATCAATTAATCAAGAAAATTTCACAAGATCTTGGTCTATTACTACGGGTGATGTTTTTCTTATCGCATTGTTTATTACATTTTTCATACTGTTCATTTCTTTTGGCTTGCATAAAAAATCTGGCATAGGATTTACCCTTGTTAGGTACCCTATGTCTCTGCTCTCCTTGCCTTCAATGTTTTATGATGTATGTGTTATCTGAGGATTGATTTCAAACTAATTTAACCAGTGTAGTAGTTCCATATGCTACTAGTTGATGTATGAATTAATGAAATCTGTCTTTAGTTGTTCTTGATTGGGTTTAAGCTGGAAGATTTGGGATATTGGGGATTATAGTTAGCCCTGTCCACTAGGATCCTTGTGCGACCAGCTGGCCTTTCTAAGATCTCTTGCTTGTGTCAAAGCATTGAAGGTTCAAAGTCCTTCTCTGATCTACAGACCCTGGCTCTGTTAAACTTATCTTTGTTTTTCCCTAGAGCATGCTAAAGTAGACTTGGATTTAAATGACCTCTGGTCCGATCTATAAGCTGCTCTTTTTTCCCTCCATTGAAAGCTGCCTTTGAGTATGTCCAAGCAGGTCTGGAGTTAAATGACCTCTGACCTGATCTATAGACAGAAACTGGGTTGCTTTCCTTCTCTCACTTTCAATCCTTAATGTTCCATCCCACCATCTATCTAAAAAGATCCTTTAGTGTAGATGACTTGCCCTTTGAAAGCCTTGGCTAGTTGCTTGCATGTAATTACCTTTCATGACTCGATAGCCCAATGGATGGCACTGTCTTGACTCATCCTCTTTTGCTTAAACGTCTTGCTATTTTGCTCCTTTCCTCCTATTACCTTCTCATTCTATGATCTCATGACCAACCCAGCAACCAACCAGCCAAATCATTTTAAACCCCCTTTGTGCTTCATACCTAGCCTAATATCTCATTTGAGCTTCAAAGATATACCATTCTTTGCTTCATGGAGAGATCCCTCTCCAGGTCCAGGAGGGCTAGGTCCTAGGATCCCAAAGTGGTTCTGATGTTGTCTCATCTTTTGGTCTTGCCAATCTGGCCAAAACATGGGGACCCCAACACCATCTATAGTCAAGCACGAAATCAAGATTTATGACAATGCCAAATCCATTCGGCAGTGACTCAAACTTGTCCACCCGCACAAAGTGGCTGCCATTAAAATTGAGGTAGAAAAAATTTTAAACGCTGGTTTTATCTATCCCATTCCTTTGACGAAATGGGTTTCCAATCTGGTTCTCATCGATAAAAAACAAGGCACTATTCGAGTTTGTGTTGAGTATCGTGATCTGAACGTCGCTTGTCCCAAAGAAAATTATCCTACGCCGTTCATAGATCAAATTCTCGACGATTTTGCTAGATGCAAATCTTTTTCCTTCATGGATGGATTCTCGGGCTATAACCAGATTGCGATTAAAAAAGAAGACTAGCATAAAAATGTCTTTATCTGTCCTTGGGGCACATTTGTGTATCGTAAAATCCCATTCGGTCTGAAGAATGCTTTAGAAACTTTTCAGTGGGCTATGGACTATGCTTTCCATGACATTCGACATATTGTATAGGCTTACTTGGATGACCTTCCAGCCCATTCCAAGAAACGACCTGATCACCTTGCTCATCTGAAAGAAATTTTTTCTAGGTGTAGATTCTACAATATACATCTGAATCCTCATAAGTGCGTATTTATGGTCTAATCCGGGCATCTGTTAGGTTTCATTGTCTCCAAGCACATGATTAGGGTTGATCCCGATAAGGTTAAGGCGATTGTTGAATTGCCGACACCACAATCCATCCTTCAACTCTAACGTTTGCAAGGGAAGGAAAAATTTTTACGTCGATTCATTGTTAACTATGCCAATATGACAAAAGGATTTATCGATTATTGAAGAAAGGAACACTATACTTGTGGGATGACCAAGCTCAATGGTCATTTGATACTTTAAAACATGCACTTGTTTCAGCCCCACTCCTTAGTGCCCCTGACTACTCATGCGACTTTCCTCTCTACCTGACAGCCTCACCATCCTCACTTGGAATGGTTCTGGTTCAAATTCACAGTAATGACAGTGAACATGTGATATAATATTTGTTAAAAGGGCTAATCGGACCTGAACTATGTTATTCATATGTGGAGAAACTTTCTCTGGCGGTAGTTTTTGCCGTCACCCGACTCCGACATTATATATTGCTGCGACAGACTATGGTTATTACTTTGGAGAACCCCATGTGACACATCTTGTCTCGACAAATTATTGGAGGAAAATATTCCAAATGGATCATAATCCTCCAATAATTTGATTTGGTCTTCACAGCTGCCAAAGCAAAGAAATCTCTCGTCTTCTCCGAATTAGTATCGGATCTTCCCAGAATCGACCTAGGAGAAGTAGCTCATGATCCATTTCCTGATGAATCTATATACTTGGTTGATTCTTCGGACCCATGGTATGGAGACATTTTGGTATACCTACAAACCCAACGCTTCCGCCCAACTCTCACGTTCGACGACCGTCGTCGTATTTGCCACCAGGTAAAGCACTACCTCATGCTAAATGATACATTATATCGCTGTGGTATCGATACTATTCTCCAACGTTGTCTCACTTTCAATGAAGTGGAAAGAGTTTTGAATGACTGCCACTCAGGGGCATGCGGTGGTCATCTTTCGGGCATAGCTACTGCCCAAAAAATCCTGCGCGCAGGTTACTATTGGCCCACTTTGTTTAAAGACTGCATTGCAGCGGTCCAAAAGTGCCATCCATGTCAAATTTTCATGAAGAAAATGCATGCTCATCTTGCCCCCCTTCATCCGGTTATCTCCATTGGTCCTTTCGCTAAATGGGGAATTGACTTCGTCACCTACAATCCCACTTCGGAAAATGGACACAACTACATCGTGGTTGTGGTCGACTATTTTATGAAATGGGCGGAAGCCATTCCCACTTTTAAGGCCGATGGCGAAACCGCCACTCTCTTCCTATTCAATTAGGTAATTTTTCGGTTCGGTGTACCCCTATATATTGTCATAGATCATGGATCCCACTTTCAAAATCATATGATGACCAAATTAATATCCATGCTAGGTTTTCGTCAAGATCAATCTTTGTCTTATTATCCTCAAGCTAATGGTCAAGTCGAAGCTGTAAATGGCGTCCTCAAAACCATGATTCGTCGATTGGTCGGAAACCAAAAAACCACATGGCATTGGAAGTTGTATTCCACGTTATGGGCATATCGAACGTCAGTCAAAACTTCCACAGGCTTCACGCCATTTCGACTTGCTTTCAGACTAGAGGCAGTACTTCCAATCAAGTGTGAAATTCCATCACTCAAACTCGTTGTTGAACTCCTGCCTGGCACCACTGCCACAGAAGAGTGCTTGCTCTCGCTCGATCATTTGGATGATACTCGTCGAGATGCTACACTAGCACTCAAACCTCACCAGCGCTGAGTCAAAGCTCAATACGACAAATCTGTCAAGCCTCGTTCTTTCTAAGAGGGTGATCTTGTTCTACTCTATGATCAGAAACATGACATCTTGGGGGCAGGAACGCTCCAACCATTATGGCTTGGTCCTTACATCATTACTAAAGTCCTCTCAAAAGGGGCTTATGAACTTCAGGACTGTAATGGAATTCCGCTCGCGGAGCCCCGCAATGGGCTTTATCTAAAGAAGTATTTTGCCTAGTTTCACACTAGGCGTATGCTTTGCAATTTTATGTATATAAGTTTTTCCTATTGTTTTGATGTCTCTGGATATTTTTTCATTTTTTTAGGTGTTTTTCTCATCTACAATATTTTTCTTTCACACAGATGCCGTCATCCTCCTTATCATACGTCGAATATGCAGACGGTGCTAGTCGTCACACTAGACACATTGCTTCAGTTGCTTGGGTTCTCTACACTCCTGAATCAAAACTTCTTGGTTCTGGGGGAATTTTCCTAGGTAGTGCCACCAATAACGTTGCTGAGTACATGTCAGTGATCCAACTCCTCATGAAGGCGGTGTCTCGTGACATCTCCAATTTAGTAGTCAGGTTAGATTCCCAACTCGTCATTATGCTGTTAAACAATCATTACCGTGTCCGTCATCCAGTCTTGTTACATTATTTTTTAAGGGTGCGACTTTTAGAACGTCAATTTAAAACAATCACATTTGAGCACGTTCCTAGAGAATTTAATGCATTAGCCGATTCTTTGGCAAACTATGTGTTGGATTGGCATTTGTCACATTTGTTATAAAAGATTTACACATGAGTATATATATTTTTATCCCATTGAAAATACCTAAAAAATTGAAAAAACACAAAATCACCAAAAAGTATATATATATATATATATATATATATATATATATATATATATATGTCATGTCCAGTACAATAGTTGCATCAAAAAATCTTTCAAAACTTGGGTTTTTTTACAAAAATTTGGCTATACTAAGCCACACTCTAACACTTATACATCTGCTCCGCCAGCTAGGCCTGATGATCATGATAAAATACAACTGCTCTGGATATCCTCCTCAGAGGCACTAGGTATCTCTCTGGCACACCTACGGTATGCCACTGCAAATGAATCAGAACCTCCCGCATAGGAAGGGGTGGTATACCCATACTCAAACCCTCCAGTTTTCTCGAGAGTTCATGTAAAATCTGGGCATCATCATCCCCGGCAGCTTCCACATCCTTAGCTGGTGTGCCAGCCCCGGGTAGCTGCAGTCCTAGACGTGCATAGCGAGGGGCCCCAACTGGGCAGACAGGTGCCACATCTATGTCAAGCAAACAAAGCTTCATGTCAAAACATAATTTTCACCCTATTTCAACAAAAAAATTGCATAAAAATTCAAAAGACAAAGACAAAGTACTTCCTCGAATACACTGATCATTTCCTTCTTACCATTGAGTCCCCACTGGGTGCCAGGGAGTAGCGCTAACTCTGGATCGCCTGTGAAGTTCATCGCTGCATAGGGATAATCCTCAATCATAATAATTTGGGAGTTCAGCCAATCAAAAAATCCATCACCAAAACAGTGACGGACGGGACCCTCTCTAGTCCACGGAAGCAAATCTACCCATCGAGCCTGTCTTAGCTTGCGTGGGCCTAATGGCGTTGTAATTATCCTAGGCCTCATCAATGGTACCCGCTCCAATAGGAAAGAAACGATCAATGTGTCGTACCCAAACTCTCTCTGGGTATAGGTCTTGCATGCTGTGAGCTATGCTCGAACCCGACAGACAACTCCATCACACCAGTCAAAAACCTGAGGCTGCATACAATCCAAGGCTAGTAGCATCTGGGCCTTGGTGGCCACATGCTAACTCTTGGCACCTGCCAAGCAAACAATCATCCATAATATAGACCTCAGTGGTCTTAAAGCTACCCGTGAAATAGGTACCCAGTTGCTCACAGCCTCTATGTTGTGTATGCAATGAGCAAGAATGAGATCAGCAGTGGAACGCGGATCTGCTCTGGACCCCGTCAAGTTGGGCCTCGGTCCACGACATGATAGACTGGTCAAAAATTACACATCATCCTTCTTAATTGAGAGCTCATTGCTCCCAATCTGAAATACATGGTGTCGCTTGTCCCATTGTTGAATCAGCCACCTCAGGAGGTCCCCTTGACCACTCATCAGTTCTAAACGTGCATATTTTAGCAAACCACATCTGTGAAGAGCCATCAAGCTTGCAACATCAGTAATCATATCTCTTTCTTCCCGTTCATGTTCTCTCTCTCGCCAGATACGCATGATTAACAGTTGAATACCTGCAAACGCAACATTTTCAACCGATTAGAAATTTTCTAGACCACTTCAAAATGTTTATAAATGAGTTCCTTAAAAATGCGTTGCGCCTAACGCTGGCTATAGAGAAAAATAATCCTTCCTTCATGGGAAGTGCGCTTAACGCGACTCCAGCACTGCTGGCCCGAGTTAGCTACTAATATTTTTTAGGGCCTACCAAATTTCCCATTTTGAACCAGCAAAACTTCACAAAAATACAATTAAATGATAACAGGAGGTTCTAGCTCTTACCTGGATCTCGTGGGAAGGAAAACTGTTGCCCAGATTGACCACAATCGTCAGCTGAAGTTTTCACCCTTTTTCACCCCAAAGCTCCTTCACAGCACTCAAAACAGTGAAAATGAAAGTCTTCTAACTTTCTTATAGCCATTTCTGGGGCATGACTCTCTTAGCTAGTCGGCAAAAGTCGTGAATTCTTGCTGCATATGTGTCACAAATATTGAGATTTATTACTGATGTTCTGATGAGTGATCAAGATTTATATGCAGACATACACATGTTTTGACCCTTTTACTGAGCATTCTTTTTACGGTATTTTTCTTGCTCATTAATCCAAAAAACCTCGAGTTCCCTTCTTCGGACTCGTTAAACTTATACGAAATCAATTTCGAGCATTCTTTTTATGGTATTTTTCTTGCTCATTAATCCGAAAAACCTGGAGTTCTCTTCTTCAGACTCGTTAAAAATGATATGAAGAAGCACTGAGCTTTCCTTTTAGGGACCTTTTTCTAGCTCATAAAACTGAGAAAACCCCGAGTTGCCTTTGTCAGGCTCGCTAAAATACCATGATAGAGAGTAAGGAGCCATTCTTTTCCCTTTTTCAAAGCTCTTTAAACCGAAAAAGTAACTGAGTTTTCTCTGCGTGATTGGTTAAAATTTCATAGAGAGCACCGAGTTTTTCTTTGTTGGACTCGTTAAAATTTCACAAAGAGTACTAAGTTTTCTCCATCTCCTCGTACTCATAAAAAAATGAGGTAGACGTCCATTGAACATAGATTTCTCACTTTTCCAGCTTCGATGGACTAACTCACGGAAAATGAACTGTGTCGGGCTTACTATTCTCCCTTTGTCATGCTTGGTTATCAAGACATGACAAAGGTACCCCAATGGAGTTGTCTTTTACGACATTTTTCAGACTCTCTAAACATGAAAAATTCACCGAGTTTGCTCGTCTGGACTCATTAAACCTAATCAGATGGGGCACGGAGTTGTCTTTTATGATATTTTTCAAACTCTCTAAATATGAAAAATTCACCGAGTTTACTCGCCTAGACTCGTTAAACTTAATCAGACGGGGAAAAATTTGGACAAAATGGATACTACCTCTATTACATTTCAGAAAGGTCGATTTGGCAGCAAAAATCTTGAACATGGCACTTCCCAGAAAACTCTTTCACAGTTAGCCGAACCCTACCATCTATGAGTATTAGCCTTCATCTCCCAATGTCCCTACACCGGTAAAATCCTAACACACTCTGGTGTTCATTAAGCCTCAGCTGCCTAGTACCCTGTTACAGTGCCTTCTATTGTTCAAGTAGATCTCGCTATCTACTGCTCCTCTTATCAACCAAACCGCTCATTATTCCAGAAATTATTTGTCGTCAGACATCCCCATTTTCTCTTCATTATCTCCATCACAAACAAAATCATTTGGTTTCCGTTTCGTGTTGACTATTGTAGGACACCTCAGTGCCTACCTTTCAAAAGATCTCTTCCTATCGACTTCAACATATTATCTAGGCAGTTGATCCAGAAACCCATCAGTACCCAGATACTTGCAGACATCAGTGGTAGGTAGTCTTGTGTTTGATTAGGAGTCTTCATCATTGGCTCCTGATCGAATGATTCTACGAGTGTTTGACTTCAACTCTTTTTATTCACACTTGCTAGATTTTACTGTGCATCTTAGCAACCATCATCATTATCAGTGGCCACCTTCACGTCTGTTAACAGTTTTCATTATCGACTAGTAATCAGACGATTTATCACATGTTTGACAACAAATCCTTCATTCACATGTTGAGAAATATGCAGTTTAAGTGAAGCTGCGGTCAAGACCTTGGGGCAATGGTTACATCATTAAATCTATGTTCCCTTTCCCAAGTTGCGATATTGTTTATTGAGACAACTTCTTCAGCCTGATCCTATTATGACAGACACTTCTACATTGTGCTCATTAGCGGACAGATTCTTCATATCTCTATTCTAGAGAAATCATGTTGTTTAAGCTACTGAGCATGGGAATGGCCGACTCAAGGAAGATACTATATTTTCTGACATATGTTGTTGTTTCAGATTTTCCTCAGTCTTTCAATCTCTTTATCTCTACTACACACATTATAAAGTATTTCGGCCATCATCTTCGTCTCTGACCTCAAACTTTAGGGAGCATTTGTTACAGGTCAAAATACCTCCTCATCAGCTTAGTAGAGAAGATAAATATGGAAGGAATACAAAGACCTAAACTAAACCTACTTCTGCCAAGGTAACGCCCCACTATAACAGCACAAGAGCGTTATAACGTACCTAATGAATGAATAGGCCGTGTTAGTGGCTAGGGCAGCATTACCCATGTTTTGAGTTTGGAACGGGAAAAAACCGTGGAGAATGATTTGAATTTCCACCTTTTTCTCACAAGAGAGTCAGTACAAAAAGGAAATTGTAAAGCACTAGTCTCTTATTGGGCCTTGCCAAAAACAACTGAACTCTCAAGGAAGGAAAAATCATGGAAGTTGAGGAAACATCTTGGTTTTTTCTATTTATAACTGGTGGAAAGAGAAGGGAAATGATTTCTCTCTCCATCTCCTATAAAATGGAGCTGAAGGCTTTTGGTTCAAGGTCGAAGGATTGTCAAAGTTTTGAATACTTGTGAAGTAGAGCATTATTGTTGTAGTGTGAAGGTCAAAAGTCAAAGAGGTTCATTGAGAATTTGTTAACCAAGACATCGCCACATTGATAGAGAGATTGGAAGGCTGAGGTGGGCTTGGTGCAACCGACGGTTGTAATCCTCCATTTTTAAATTAATAGAACTGTATATGTTTTGTCCATTCTATGCGTTGATATTGTCATTATTATTTGATTATTTACATAGCATGAGATGAATGGCTTAGATGTGAATTGTTTAAATATTTATCATATATTGACTTAATTGATAGGAAATGTATGTTATGGTAGAGATTACACGGGTGCTTTGATTGATTGGAGAGTCGTGATTTGGAGCTGGTGAAGAAGGATCCCTGCTTCACTGTTTAGAACTCTCCAAAAGACTCCAAGATCATTAAAGAGGTAATCTTCCATCTTATCCCATCAAGTTATTTAAGTTGATATGAACATGTATATGCCTTCTTTGTGAACTATACAGCTAATATTACTATCTGCCTCGGGTACCAGAAAGCCTTGAGAGGGATATTAGAAAACCAACAACCCAAGCATTTTACCCTATAGCATGGGCTCTCCTGAACCCCAACACTGCAATGGGGTCATTGTGATTTACTATCCTGTGGTTTATGTGACACTTCTACTTGCTTAGGCTCACTCTGTAATCTAAATTCCTACTGATTTTTCCATGGAAATATATTTTGCTAGCTTTTGTGTGGATTTTTGGTGCTTCCATTTTTTGCATTTTTAGTACTATGGGAGATTTTGGTTCCCTTCTTACTTAACCATCCCCTAATTCCTTCTCCATTTTGCTTCATCTACTAATAGCCGATCCGTGCCTTCTGAATGACCTTATCCATAGCCTTGGGGTTATCGAATTCCAAATGTTCCTTCATAAATTCTAGTAAACTACTCATAAAACTGTAGGTTTTAACCCTGTACAAAAATTATCTGCAAATGAATTCTTAAAACATAAAATAAACGATGGCGAGAACATAAAACATCGAATAAATATACACATCTATTTTCCCTTGGATCCTAAAACCGAGACTATGAGATTGATTTCTCATTATATTCCTATCAATTTTATAATACATATCTATACAAGCCGAAGAATTCATAAACCCCAATCCATTAACCCTGGATTACAACATAAATGTAGTTCCCTTGACAAGATCCACAAAATACTATGGGAAAAAAACCATCATGCCCAAAACCATGTGCAAAAACCATGCACAAAACCATAGGTAGGTCCGCCCATAGATTATAGGGTCCAAAAAAAATTCTTGGGGTGTTGCCCTGGATCCTGCGCCCCCCTGTGACCCCCCACCCCGTGTGTGCAACTAGTCATGGAAAGAATACATAGACCCAACATTTTCCCGCTTTTTGTTTTCTTTTCCACACAGGGGATCATAGGAGATCTTAGTCATTGGTCCAGTTAGGCAATGCCCATTGTTTCTCTACACCAAGAAAAAATTTTAGTGCTCACAGAATTTATCAATGCATCTGCAACATTCTTCAAAATGTCCATCTTTACTAGCAACACCTTTTTTTCCTCAACCATATCCCTCACAAAGTGATAATGAACATCAATGTGCTTTGTCTTTGAATGTTAAGCAAGTTTCTTTGCCAATAAAATTTCACTTTGGCTGTTACAATCTTTCCTTATAGCTTGTTGTACCAACCCCATACTTGAACACAATCGCTGCAACCAAATTTCTTCCTTGCTTGCATGAGTGGTTGCCATGTATTCAACCTCTATAGTTGAAAGAGAAACTACAAACTGTCTTTTTCTCATCCAACAGACTACACCTCCAAATAAGTTAAACACATACCACTTGTAGATATTCTCTATTCTAGATCTCCAACTCACTCTCCATAAACAAATCCATGAATGGGCTAAAAATTTGTCCAATCCTATTCTACCTTGCTAGCACATACCATAATCACTAGGTCCACACAAATATTTGAAAACCCGATTCATTGCTATCCAATGCTCCTTCCCTGGTTTTGACATAAACCTACTCAATACTCCCACTGCATGTGAAATGTCTTGTCTAATACATACCATTACATACATGTGGATACCGAGTGCACTTGCATATGGAACAAAGGACATGTCCTCTTCCTCTTCTTGTGTCTTGGGATACTGTTCAACATATAGCTTTACACCTACTAGAATAGGAACCTTCACCGATTTACTATCTTGCATAATAAACCTCTGCAATATTGTCTTGACACAATTTCTCTGTTTTAACCATAGCTTCCTCTTTTCCCGATCTCGTTTAATTTTGATGCCCAAAATATATTTTGCAACACGAAGATCCTTCATGTCGAATTTGAAGGACAATTGGGTCTTCAAATCCTGGATAATTTCTTTGTCATTTCCAATCAGCAACATATCACCATACAAGACCAAATAAATAACATGGTCACCAATTAATTTAAAATACACACAATCATCCTCTTTTCTTATGGTGAAGCCAAGTGCCCGTATATATGTATCAAATTTTTGATACCACTTCCTTAGTGACTGTTTTAATCCATATAGGGAACTTTTAAACCTACATACTGGTTATTTCTTACCCTTCACTATAAAGTATTCAGGTTGATTCATGTAGATCTCATCTTCCAGGTCCCTATGAAGAAATGTTTTCTTCACATTCATCTGTTCTACCTCAAAATCAAAAGCAACAACAACAAATAAAAGTAATGTAATAGAAGTTAACTTGGAAGCAGTAGAAAATATATCACCAAAATGAATTCCTGACACATGGGAATAACCTTTTGCTACAAACTGAGCTTTTTATTTCTCCAACTATACTTTTGCATTCATTTTCTTCTTAAACTCCCATTTTCTTCCAATGGGCTTCCTTCCAGCCGACAAATCCACCAGATCCCAAGCCTCGTTTTTGTCCAAAGATGCCATTTCATAAACCATGGCCTATTTCCAGAGTTTTCCATCCTCTGACTCTACTACCTAATTGAAGGCTCTAGGACCATCATCAGTAATAGATAAATCATAATTTGAACAAAAAGCAGATGGACTATACCTTTCTCGCTTCCTTCTTTCTCAAACTTACCTTCTCACAGCTGGAGTTTGTGGTTCTTCAACTTTTGATTCTCGTTCTATTGTAGATTTTGGTTCTTTCTCCTTTAGCTCAAACTTTATCTTCTTAGGTTCCTTTGGTAGGAATTCATGTTTACTAACATAGTTCAGCTATCTAAACACCACATCTTGGTTTTACACAACCTTCCTTGTTTATAGGTTCTAAAGCTTATAATCTTTTAAACCATTTGTATACCCAATAAAGATGCACCTTTCATATTTACTATCCAACTTGGCTATTTTCTCCTTTGGAACATGTACATATGCATCACAACCAAATACCCTCAGATGTGAAAGAGAGGGTTTCTTACTATTCCATACCTCATGTGGAGTTTTATCCTCCAACGCTAATGAAGGTGATCTGTTAACTAGGTAACATGCAGTCTCCACCACCTTTGCCCAAAATTATTGTCCTAACTCGACACCACTTAGCATGATTCCTTCCTATTTCATCAACATCCTGGTCATTCTTTCTACAACTCCATTTTGCTAAGGTGAGTATGGAGTAGTCTTATGTCGTGATATATCACACTTCTTATAAAACTATTCAAATTCCTTCTTGCATAACTGTCCACCATTATCTATCCTTAGGACCTTTATCTTCTTCTTTGTTTGGTTTTTAGTCCAGATCCTTAAATTATTTAAACTTGTCAAAGACATCAAATTTGTTCCTAAGGAAATATATCCATATATTCATTGATAACTCATCTATAAATGATACATAGTACATATACTTACCCAGTGATGGAACCGACACAGGGCCAAACACATCACTATGCACAAGCCATAATATTCCTTTTGCCCTCTTAGCACCATAGGGGAAACTCACCCAATTATGCTTCCCATATACAAAATGTTTACATAAATCAAAATCCACATAGAAATTAGACATACCTTCTACCATACCATTACCATGAAGTATTCGAAGGCCTTTCTTTCCAATATGTCCAAGCCTTTGATGCCATAACATGGTATTTTCTCTAGAGACCACTATATTTTATTCTCCACTTTCAAGAGCCACAGAACTGTTGCACCCATCAATAATAGTGCTACCTAGAAGCTTCTACAGAGTTCCAATCCTAACTCCCCACATCAATACCAGTTCTCCCTAAACCATATTGCATGTATCTTTCTCTAACAATGTTTTTACACCTGCATCATCCATATTTCTTACATAAATTAGACTTCTGGCCAATGCAGGAATATGCAGAACACCTGAAAGTGTTCTAATCCTTCCACCTTGCAACTTCAACTTGAATTTTCTACGTCTGATGATTATGGACTTCCTATCATCCCCTAAGAAGACATCACCATCATCAGATTTCTCATACTCGAAAAACCCCTCCCTATGGGGATTGAAGTGAAAGGATGCACCTGGGTCACTCAACCATGCCTAATGATCTACATGTGTACTTGAAGAAGAAGCCAAGAACACATCCCCACCTTCATCTGAGGTGTTTTTTTCCTCTGCAAAATGATCATCATCAAATCCATTTCCTTTCTCACGAGCTTTAGATTTACAATCCTTTTTGAAGTTCCCTTCCTTTTTGCACTTCCATCATACCGTTACAGGTTTTGCTAGAGATATAGATCTCCCACTCAAGGACTTATTTTTGTTTATGTTCTGGGACCATCCTTGTATAGGCAAGGCATCTCCATTCTGTCCCTCCATATTTTCCCATCTCATATCCTCCAAAAACAAGGATGATACTATACATCAAACTTCAAGGTAGTTGTATTGCTACCTATTGCAAAAACGAGACTATCCCACGAATATGGTAGAGAAAACAACAAACTGATGCACTTATCTTCATCTGAAATTTTAATATAAACAGATTAATAATTTTCTTACCACACTATTAAAGGCGTTCAAATACTTTGTCACTGAGTCTCCATCCTTCATCCTCAAGTTATACAACTTTTTCCGTAGGAACAATTTATTCACCAAAGACTTAGACTGGTACAAAGTCCCTAACTTGTCCCATAAATCCTTTTTCATGGCTTCCCTTGATACATTCAACAATATTTAATCCGAGATACACAATTGTATTGTGCTCTTTTCTTTCCGATCCAACTTTGCCCAGTCTTCATATGACATTGTTGTTGGTTTAGTACCGGGATCTACTACGATCCACTGATATTTATCCACCAACAAATCCTCCATGTTGAGCTTCCACAACTCAAAAATCTAACTATTAAATTTCTTTATCTCTATATTTCCATTGCTCACCATATTCTTTCACCGCAAGAATCGATCTCGCAGATCTCCCACTAAATAAGGTCTACCATAGGCCCAAGCAAAACCCCTCAGCATCAAAGGCATCCCCTTGAAGCCGAAAAATCTCTCATACCAAATGTAGGTTTTAACCATGTACATAAATTATCTGCAAACAAATTCTTAAAACAAAAAATAAACAATGGCGAGAACATAAAACATAAAATAGATATACAACTATTTTCCCCTAGATGCCAAAACCAGGACTACAAGATTGATTTTTCATTATATTCCTTTCAATGTTACAATACATATATATACATGTTGAATCATTCATAAACCCAAATCCATTAACCCTTGATTAGAACATCACCTTAGTTCCCTTGACCGAATCCAAAAAATACCATGGGAAGAAAACCATCATGTCCAAAACCATGTGCAAAACCCATGGAAAAAACCATAGGTAGATCTGCCCACCTATTATAGGGTCCAAAAAAAAAAAATGGGGTGTTTCCCTAGACCCCATGTAGGGTGACTACCACCCCGCTACAAACCCCCTCACAGGGGGGATTTTCCCCCGCTTTGACCGCCCTGCTACACTCGGTGCTATCTCCCCCACACGTGCGACTAGTCATGAAAATAATATAACACACACCCAAAAAAACCGTTGCACCTTGTCTTTTTCCTCACATATATAAGGCATGTATATTAGTAGGGATGTAATTTTAGTCATGAATATATCCATAAAAAGTTTTACTATTCATATATCATGGAATTCCTTCACCTTATCATCACAAAAGAGCTCGGTCAAATAATTATCCTTGAAATATTTATGGAAATCTCTCCAAATCACTCTTTGCTCATCAACTGCATGGACAACCTTGAACCCTTCCCACCACATGGTGGATTTTCTCTAAAGTTAATAGTTGGCTAGTCTTTCCTTCAGATTATCATCATATTCTTAAATATAGAAATACTTGCTCATATTAGTTAGCCAAGATTCAAGAACTTCTTCGAATTCTCTGTCAAATGACGGGGGTTTAATTTTCTTGAACTTGCCTTGCAATTTTATTTTCTACTTTTTATTTTTCCTATGGTTCGAGGCATTACTATATTCCTCTCCATTTTCTCCTCTATTACCTTCTATTATTTGAGTATGGATATCTTCCAACATGTCTTCACCTCTCTACCTTTTCACCACGTATTTTTCTTCCCAACTAGGGCTTGGTATAGAGTTTCTATGGTTTTGTTGATTAGAGAGGCTTTTCAAAATTCATTCTTAGTCTCGTATCAATCTCTCATTATCAATGCACAAATGAGCCATATCGACTCATAGCTACTCAAATTTTTCCAACAGCATAGGGTTAGGATTTTTATGTTCTCCCCCAATTGGACCCACATTTCTAAAATAGCTCCTAAAATTGGTGCAAATCCAAATTCTACAAATGGAATTAATGGTGGTATACTTACAACTCCTTTCCTCATTGTGCCTTCTCTTTGAACACAGACACACACAAATGTGTGTGTGTGTGTGTGTGTGTGTGTTATTCAATTTCCATAAAAAAACAATAAATTACATATTCCATAGTTTCATTGCGATAATTACTTTGTTTTTTTATATACCATCAGGTTAATTTAACATATGTATTTGGGCATGATCATACATATATCTTGATTATTTTAGTCTTACCCTTCTTTATTTCTACTTATAATATACGTTATAATTTGTGAATATCGCCATGGTATATCTATGTTGAATCTCTTAGAGTAGGAATTAGTTTGCCCCCTCATGTGATAGTTTACTATGTATCATAACCAAGTTTCCTAGGGTTGCTTGGAAGTATCTCAACCAATTCATTAATTACTCACCGGTCACATCGGAAACTTGGCCATGGATCCACCATTCATCCCTCTACCACTTGATCCTACGGGCCATATTCCAACTGAGCGATTGAGGGTAACTAACCCTCTCTCCATTCAGATGATCGACCGATAATTTTGATATATCATTGAGGGTTTGGGGTTCTGTAATTGGTTTATTTTCACTATGGTTTGGAGGTACCCTCTTCCAACCTACGTTTACATATGCTCCCAAAAATCTCTTAGTTCTACATGAGACTTCTAGCATCTTGTGGTTTCTTATGTTAATTTACTGTTATTCTATAGGTATCAACCGAATTCGCTTCCTTTCCGACTTGTTGAGTTAAGGAATGATGACCATGGAAAGCTAAGAGATCCCTCCTTGAACAAATTTCCTCTCTTACCTCTCTTCAATAGGTCCATTCATTTGATAATAGAGGTAATTTTTGGCTTCCAATGAGTTGGTGGCAATTACTCTCTAATTGTTGTAGGTATTAAACCTCTATGCCAATTCTCCTTTTGTGTTTTATTTTTATTTTGTATAAGGGTGATATTAACCCCTGTTTTTGGTTATTGCAGGTTTTGGTTACTCTATCTTTACTATTATTGTAGATTTCTTCTTAATTGAGTTCCCAATTGAACTTGCATAATTTTCTGTTTCTCCAAGTTCTTCTTATAACCTTTCCTTCTTTGACACAGGGTTTTCAAGAAATATGTGTACATTCAAGTCAAGATTCTTAGGTTAAGAATATTTTCTGTAATAGGGTTTCTATGATAGTGAAATAGTTAAGAGAAAATAATTTCTCAGATTAACCTGATCTAATGGTTTTATGTTAAGTTTGTTATTATAATTTTTGATAAAGATGGCCATGGTGCCCTTGTAATATTTGACATGATTTTACAGAGTACGATCTGAAATTTCAGATACAATTTTCTTGTGTATTATCACCTTAATTTTGATGTGTAATAATTTATAATGACTTGGTATAGTTTGCATATTTATTTATGTTTTCATATGGTTACTTTTTTCCAGAGAAAAATTTGTAATTTTTCATTAATTATAAGAAAAATCACATGTTACATTTAGCAGCATAATCATCTATGATAAGATCTAAAGAGTTTTACATATCCTTCGAAGAGTCAGTACTGTCAAAATAGCAGTGACGGTTTTTCATCTATTCTAAGATAAATATTTACATAAAAATAAAGTCTGTGACAAGTATCAAAAAATAAATAAGTAGAAAAAAAAGCAGTCCAATAGACTATTTATATATGCCGCAATAAAAAATGGAGCAATAACAACAGTCAAATATTGAATGCATCCTGTGCCAAAAATTCCTCAATGAACAAGGGATGATAGTCACTAATAGGCCATATCTCCATCCATTAGGGGAATTTTGAGGTCTAAAATGGGCCTCATAAGAAAAATGTACAACAAAAATAAACTTTATAACAACCAATAGGATTCAAGATGATGATGTCAACCATGGGGGATGATTCACCATTTTTTAAATAAAAGGGTAAAGATATTAAAAAATAATAAAATAATAAAACTACTTTTTCAACTCATATTTTCAACTTATCTCCCAAAATTTTTACTCAAATTTCGAGCGGGAGTACTCGTTGGATGCGAAATTTAATTGCTCATCCAAGGAGTACCCATGTTGCATACTTTTGATGAACTCTACTACACTAAAAATGAGTAATACATAAAAAAACGTGATTGTAATCACGTTTTTTTATGTATTTCTCATTTTCCGTGTAGTAGGACCCATCGAAAGTATGCAACATGGGTACTCCTTGGATGGGGAATTAAATTTCGCATCCAACGAGTACTCCCGCTTGAAATTTGAGTAAAAAATTTGGGAGATAAGTTGAAAATATGAGTTGAAAAAGTAGTTTTTCCATTTTTCCCTCTAAAATTTGATGATGTCATCAAATCTTCTTTGATTTTTTCCACTATTATTTTATAATTTCCTTAGGAGGCCCATTTTAGACCTCAAAATTCCCCTAATGATGAGTCATTATATGCCAACGACCCCACTCTAGTCATGTAGGCCTCTTGGAAAGCTCTACGTCACCTCGATCCCATTGCCTATAAATGTGTGTGTACGTTTTAAGAAAATCCGTCAGTGATTTTTTTAATAATAAGACCACATCCAGTAGAGCTCTAAGAAAGTGAGTGTGACATTGTGCCTTCAAGTTAAACCAGTTGATAATAATATGAGAGTCCCCAAAGATCTGAATTCTGTTGCAATCTTGTTCCCAAGCGAAATTGAGGAGAAGTCTGAGGCAATTAAGTTCAACATAGTTATTAGTATCGAGCCAAGACCCATCTTAATGTGGAAATAATGTGTGTCATTCAAGTGTAGAAGTGTCATGCAAGTGTAGTACAACCCCCCCGTATCCATTAGCAATGACAATGTCATTAATCCTGCGGTAAGAGTGGTCAATAGTCTCGGGAATGATGACTCAGTCATGAGTATCATGGCTCTCCTCCGAGATAAGTTGGAAAATGGTAACAATGTGCCTACAGGTGAGTACCAATCAGCAGGTTTGTTCAAGAAAATAAAATTATTCCTAGTGAGCTAGATACCCCAGGCAATGAGGAGAGGTAAAATTCTGTCTTTTGGTCATTAGGAGCCTTACCACCAATTGAACCAAGCAGAACGGACCGAGGCACCCTGCGAGATTTGAGTGCAACCAAGTACGCTAGTTGTAGAGAGCCAGAGCTGAGAGATAGTAGGACATTCCAAGAAAAATGATTTACAGTTTCTGCCTAGGAGAGGCATAAACAACATCTAGATGGTCCATGAAACTCCCTTTTACATAGGTTGTATTCTCTGGGAGTGCAGTTCGATAGGATGCACCACATTAGAAATATGGCTTTTGGGGGAGCCTTCAATTTCCATAAATGTTGCCACCACCAGACCTTGTCCTGGGGCTCCATTTGGTTGCAAAGGGTGGTGTATCAGATCTTTGGAGTGTAATTTCCCGATGGAGATATTTCCCAAAGAATGTCATCCTCCTATTCTGTAATCCTGATGTTGGTGGATTGAAGGGCCCTGATAAATCTGACCCATTTTGGCCACCATTGTGCTGGGAGGTTTAGATCGTGTGCCGATAACCACGCTTGGCCATCCCAAGTGGTATGACCTAGGGCAACTATCTGTGATAAGTACATCCGACCAACATGAGCCAGGTGGATTCTGATTTCCAAGGGAAGCGAAAATTCCTGACCGCAACCGGACCACACATCAACGCAATTTTTAACTCGCTCCCTGGAACCAATGCGCCAGGCCAAACCTTGCTTGATCAGGTGGATGGAATTGGTGATGGCCTTCCAAATGATGGAAGAGCCTTGAGATCGCTGATGACTGCTCCCGATCTAGTCCAAAGTGGAGTTGGGGGATATATACTTATAATAAGTAACCTGTTGCCACAAACTGTGCCCCACCAGAATATGCCAGCCCAGCTTGGCCGCTAAAGCAACAACAAATTTGGTGAGATATTTTAGGCCCCATCCCCCCCAGTTCTTAGGTTTATCACTTTTCTCCCAAGAAATCCAAACATATACTCGTTCATCTTTCATGCCTCGCCAAAGAAACCTCCTACAGATTTGTTGAAGTCGAGTAGTTACACCTTTTGGGATCCACGCGAGAGCCATCTAGTATACCGGGATGGCTTCTAGTACAGAGTTGATGAGAACCAATCTACTGGCCCGAGATAACCCTGTGTGCTGCCAAATGTTGATCCTGCGCTCAACCTTTGCAATCAGCCAGTGCCAATCCGCGATACAGTAATCATTTGGTTTAAGAAGAAATCCAAGATATTTTAATCCATCCTCCAAATGCTTGTGGTCAAATTGAAATAGACCCAAAGCGTGATGGATTTCAATGTTGGAACATCTAACCAGCATAATGATGGATTTTCTCTTATTCGGTACCAAACCTGTTGCTTTGCTAAAAGTGTTGAGCAGCTTATAAAAATTTGAAGTATCATGACAAGAACCATCCAAAAAAATTACAACATCATCTACAAATAATAGATGCGTCAAATGAATAAACTCATTAATTTCAATTCCATGTATGGAGCCTTCGTGCTTTTCATGATCCAAGAGGGTAGAGAGGCCCTCCACGATTAAGAGGAAAAGAAGGAGGGAGAGAGGGAAGCCTTGTCAAAGACCCCTCCTGACATGAAAATAATCTGTAGCAACACCATTGATAAGGATGCTGAAAGAAACATTGGTAATGCAACCCATAATCCATTTAGTGAAATCATGTGGAAAGCCAATATGTAAGAGGATGAGGTGGAGATAGTTCCAATTGACACAGTCAAAATATTTTGCCAAATTGATCTTGAGGATGCTTCCCTTGAGGTGCTTTAGTTTAATGGAGTGTAATGCTTCCTGTGCAGTGCCAATAACTTCATGAATTTGACGATGATGGAGGAAGGAAAATTGTTCTTTGGAAACGTGTTGGGAGAGGATGGGCTTAATGCGATTAGCAATACTTTTGGAAATAATTTTGTAAATGCAATTGCAGAGAGAGATAGGTCGATAGTCATGGAAAGTTCGGGGCTTGTCACATTTGGGAATGAGTGCGATGAAAGTAGAGTTGAAACCATCAAAAATCCTCCCCGAGGCTTTGCTATCCTCAATGACCCGAAGAAGGTCCTTGCCAATGAGCTCAAAAAATGTGAGGTAGAATTCGATGGGTCAACCGTCGGGTCCCGGACTCTTATATTTCTTAAACCATTTTAGTACCCCATCAATTTCCCCCAAGGAGACCAGGGCATTATGGTAAACCAAGACATCCTCATCCACATATCCATGCATCGTGTGGGCAATCTGAAGGATTTCCAGTAGGTTGACATCGACCGGTGCCCTGTATTGTGTAGTGAAGTGTTGAATGCCCATGTCCAAGAGCTGATCATGTGTATGAGCCACCCACCCATGATGATTAGAGAGTTCCCAAATGGTGTTGATGCTTTCCCTGCCCTTTGCATATTGTTGAAAAAATTTAGTGTTTTCATCCCCCACTTGCAACCAAATAGCTCTGCTCTTGAGGCACCATTATTCTTCTCTGTTTCTCAATAATTTTGCCTTTGAAAGTTCTAGAGCAATTAATCTATCTTTAGTCTCCACCGATAGGAAGCCCAAAGAATGAGGCCCATTCATCCGTCCTGATTCTAATTCAATGTTAAGAATTTCTTCATCCTATTTTCTTTGTTTTTACTTTGCCCAACCCATGGTGAGCGCTTTGATGCGAGACAGGTTGTCAAATACAACTCTAGCAGGAGCTAAATCCGGAGATTGTTCATAGTGTCTCCATTCTTTGTTGACAATCAATTGAAATTCTGGTTCCACCAGCCAACCATACTTGAATTTGAAAGGGGCCCTGGGATTTTGATTGCCGGTTTGAGTTTCAAAGTAAATTGGTGAATGATCCGATGAGCCCCCAATACCCACCCACTGTTTGACCTTATCAAAATGCTTGAGTAATGGACCCTTAATCAAGAAGCGATCCAGCCTCCTAACAAGGGCCGCTTCACCTATTTTTCTGTTACGACAAGTGGGCATAGTCCTAGGCATGGCAATATCCAGTAGATCTGCCCTGTCGACGAGCCCTTAAAAGTAATCAGATAGAGGATCTGGGCAAGCAATGAGACCCCAGGATTCAGCAAGCCCAATGGATAAGTTTAGATCCCCTCCCAAGATGATGTTCTCTCGCTGCATGATAGTGCAAAGCATCCAATCATTCCAAAAGTCCTCTCTGTGGTGACATGGGCCATATACATTTATTAAAGTGATACAAAGGTTGGAATTTCAGGAGATGATATCAGCACTGAGAATACCCAGTCTCCCCCACCAGCCCAAGGCGAGGATAGTTTTGTTATTAGTGCCAATGGCACATCCACCTGATCTACCACAAGCATCGGATATTTGAAAGGACTAGTTCGGCAAGAGGGATGAAAAAACCTTTTGGAACAGAGTCCCCATCGCCCAAATTTTCCTGAAGAAAGAGGACATCAATGTGAGAGGATGCCAGAAGCCTCTTAAGAGCCAATTTTTTTTCAATACTGGCCAGACCTTGACAAATTAGGGAGAGACAGATCATGGTAAAACCCCGACCCGGGTGTTATTTGCTTTAAGAACCCAATCAATAGAGGACTGGGTACCGGCTACCACTTCCAGGCCAACTTTGTGGATATATTTGTTGATCAAAGATGGTCTACCATGAGGATTCCTTGAGAGTGATGCCCTTGAAACCTCACACAGTCCGCAGGCAGAGGGATTAAGGGCATGGGAGGTCTATCTGAGGAAAATCGGTGCCCTGAGGAAAATCTATCGGCAGAAAGGGGACTGTCGGCGGATAAGTCCTCCGCCGAGGTGTGGGGAGTGGGTTGTGTAATGGTGGGAGGAGAAAATGCCATAGGGAATCCGATAGGAGCAAGATTGAAATTAAAATTAATAATGTGCGGATCAATAGATGATGAGAGTGTAGAATTTAAAGATACAGAACGATGCGAATAGGGAGGAAATAGAGAGGTACCCAGAGGCATCGCTACAGTGGACGTGGAGGCTTGGGAGGTGCAGCCAAGAGACTGGGGTCTCGTGATGGTGCAGGAAGGCAAAACCATCATAGGCTCTAAGCTTTGCACCACATTCGCCTCCACAGGTGGAATAGGTGAATCCCCGAAATCGATATGAGTGGTCACATGATTCAACAATTTAGGAGGGGTTGATATCGCGTTGATGAGGGGGAAATCCTTGAACAGATGCCCAGCTTGATGGGATCATCTGCACTGATAAGGAATGCCCTCATAATCTAAAATTTGCTGCCAAAACATCCCATCGAACTCAATTTCATAGCCTTCAATGAGGCCATCGTGTGTGTCCAAATGCACAAGAATTATGGCCACCGAAATGTTCCCAGTCTCCAAATAGGATCGATCATGATACAAGTATGTGTCGACGTCGACCCAAATATATTTGAGGGTAGCTTCATTCCATAATTGCAGAGGGAGGCCTAGAAGTTGGACCTAAATCAGGCCAGCCCCTGCATTTCGTTGTCGAGATCAAACATAGGTGTCCAGCTCTTTAGTAGAACCGGATTCATCTCAATATGCCAATATTTAGTTAGGACTCAATCGACCATTTCTAGCTGCGAAAATATTAGCGTGAACCAACTGCGGTTCATGTTAAGGATCCCAAGTAATAGAGGCATGTAGTTTCCCCAAGTCTTCGTAGTCCAGACTTTGAGCCGAGCCTGTGAGTAACTGAGACCACAAACTCATCCCATGAGTACCGTTCTAGAAGTGTTCAGAATGTTCTCCATCCTGCTCTTTAGCCCGTGTTTAATGGCCCTTCTGGGTCGACTCTTGGCACACCTTTTCTTCTATCTACTAGTCCCCAGACCCTTGTGTCAAGTTGCCCCACTAGCATCCACATCTTTGTCTGATTATGATGACTTAGGGTCGTCCTCAAGAGGGGAAACGAGCGGTATGGCCTCAAAATAGTCAGAAGCAACCACCGGAGTGTCAAACACTAAAGAGATGGGCAGATACATTGGGGAAATATGTCCTGCAAGCTCCAGATGTTCGAGACCAATATTATCTAGTTGCCCCAAAAAATTGAAACCCCCCTTCGGTAAATCTTATACAAGAACAAATGTGTTTGACGTTCCTTGTGCCTGATGTTCCCAATGCCTGAGGACAGATGGCGAGGGTATGGTGAAAGCTAGAGAAGACATTGGATGAAGTAAAGGTTCAAAAAACACTGACGATGCACTTGGATGAGGTTCAACCAGCAAGGCTTGAACATCCAAGTCACCAACCTCCATGTCATCTACGTCGCAGGTAGGCTAAGTCGGACTAGGTATCCCTCCAATGGCATGTCAATCCTGGGGCCTGGTGAAGATCTGGATGCCCTCCAAAGGGTCCAATGAATAGTCCACTAATTTTTCATTCGACATCTGCGAAGTATTATCAAGCCAAAACCCAGAAAAAACAACACCGTGACAATGTAGACTGACCTGGGGATATTGGGGTAGCACCTAGCCAGTAACAGCCAGTCGTAGCTGTCAGGGGAACAAATAATGCAAACAGTGATTAAAAACCATGAAACCTTAGCTGTCAGGGGAACATATACTGCAGATAGTCAGTAAAACTAATGGTTGAGTAGCCCGATGCAAAATAGCACCCTGACCCTACGAAGACGAGAGCCATGCACTTGAGAGAACCTGCAGGAGGCAACAGAGGTCCCGAAATGTAAGGCAGCAAGACCACCGCAACAGTGATGTGAGAGGCACAAAAAACAAAGAACCCCATGGGAGTTGAAACCAGGGTTAAAAATAAACTATATGAGAGGCCCAATCATAAGTCCCACCTGCATAAAGGTGGGTTCCATGTTCATGGCCCGTAGACCACCACCACCGCACCTCGATGAGCCAAAGAAAAAATGGAGAACCCCATGGTTAGGGTTGCAGAGCTCTAAATTTGTTCTCATGTGGGTACTATTCCCATATATTCTATCTTTTCTGAAAAGAAATCTCAGAATTTTTTTTCTTTGTTGCCACCTATTATTCATCAATGTTTGCATGTACAAGG
Source organism: Pinus albicaulis (assembly GCA_034641835.2). NCBI lineage: Eukaryota > Viridiplantae > Streptophyta > Pinopsida > Pinales > Pinaceae > Pinus > Pinus albicaulis. The sequence goes on along the minus strand of CM076575.1, from coordinate 1,874,356,776 downwards.
TCTAATAAACCTATTTCTTGTTACAAATACTTGAATGTTTCATTATTCTTTGTATGTTACATTTATGCACATCCTTTCCATGTTTAAATTCTGGATTCTACAACCACATGATTTACTTGTAGGTTGTTTCATTATAATCTTAGCATTGTTACCTATTAAGCGATGAAGTTCAAAATAACGTCCTTATTCTTTTGAATTTTGTATAATATTTATGGTGCCCCATAGGAAGTGGTACTTGAGGTCCTAGGGACCTGCTTCTTTCCCATGTGGTACATATTCATACCCTTGTTAAGGTTCCGAACTACTTCTTGAATGAGTCTCGTTCGTATGGGCTTTAACCAGTTCCCTATTATTGTTACTACTAGTTATCTTTTCCAACAATAATTTACTAGCTACTTGTTTGTCTTGAGCCTTTACATGTTCTTAATGTTAAAGAAATATTCCTTGTTATTCAAAGATAGAACAAAAAAAAGGTTCAACTTTTCATGATGTTCTCTACTAGGGTTTTGGTCTACTGGCTCTGAATCATTTTACGGTGTTAGATCTGAAATATTTTGGCTATGTCCTCCCAACCCACAAATTCTAACATGCCACATGAGTGCCTAGGCAGGGAGGGGAGAGATCCCCTCCTATCAAAGCATTGTTGCAAGTGAATCAAGCATCAAAGGAGGATCCCCCTCAACAAATTTTCATGGATTCGGCCCTAATGATGGTCCAGTCACGGGAGCACAATGGAAAGTCCGACTCAGAGTTCAATGTCTGCCCAGGGAAAACAAAAAACCAATATTTGTGATTCCATCCAATAAATTAGAGAACTACCACAATTTTATGAAGGACCATGCCCTGATTTGTAAATTTATTGGTATTTTTCCTTTAGAAAGGGGCCTAATTAAGTGGGTCTAGTGAAAATGGCAGTTGAAGGGCCATATAGACTTAAAACTGGGTGCCAAGTGTTTCTTCACAATAATCTTCACTAGTTTGGAGGATAAGGAGCAGTTTTTGAAAATGGTCCATATTTTTACTACAATGTTGGCCTCTTCATGCAGTAGGAAGAATGCTACAATTAGGATCGGGAGCAATTCATGGAAGCCTCGGTCTGGGTTCGACTTTTTTCCCTACCATTCAATTTCTTGGATCTAGAAATTCTAAAAGGAATAAGTAACTCTATTGGAATATTTGACAAAGTTGTTTATTCTACCCATCAAAAGAGATACACATCATATGCTCAAATATGTGTCTACATGAATATAATGGAGCCTCTCCCTGAATTTGTGGAGCTGGAAAATCAAGATGAGGTTTGGAAACAACCACTAGACTATGAACATATCCCCTTCCACTACCAAAGATGCCATGAATATGGCCACCTGTACAAATCATGTCCTTTGAATCAAAAGGATTTTGTGGAAACCACCTCCCCCAAAGAATCACCTCAGCAGGATGATGGAGAAGGGTTTCAAGAAGTTTCTCATAAAAAAAGAATGTAAAATCCCCCCAGACAAACCCTCATATCCTGCCACGAAAAAATCAGGAGAAGCATAATAGGTATGATGTTTTGCAGGATAGTGGTGAAATCTCAAAGGTGGAAGATCATCAAAAGGAAACCATGAATGCTAGGATTTCGCCAAAAAGTACTTCAAAGACAAAACAAAAAGCTCAAGTAGAACCCTCAGACAAGGAAGATCATGAACCACCCAAGGACCAAAAAAATAAGGAGATTGATGAATCAAAGGAGGAATTAAGCACAGAGGAACAAGAGCTGAAGTGACTTTTGAAAGAATAACATAATCTAGATGAGAGATTCATATCATAATATCAAAATAAATTGTATCGAGATAAATTTCAACAATACCAAGCTAAGAAAATCCAAATCCTTCCCATAAGAATCTCCAGGAAAAAATACAGATGGTTGGAGATGTATTTGTTAGCTCAGGAAGTGATCAGAGGCTCATTTTTAGCTCAAAAATGAAAATTATCAGAATTTATTGGAAAATGAATGATAGCGACCAACCCGTCATCATGAATCCGGTGCAATTCATTTCATCAAAAACTGACTCCAGATGAAGAAGTTATAACCTGCTGACAGTCATTTAGAACAGGTAAATTTTAAAAAAAAATGCAGAACAGTGACAGGTTGATGACATGGCAGTCTAGTCAGCATGAAAGGAATATTCTTCGTTTTATTCCCAATGGCACTGTGACAAGTCTCGCAACAGGATTCACCAGTTTGGGTTTGAGAAGGTGAAATTGCCCAATGTTCTCCAAGGTTGAATTTGGGTTCATGATGAATTATTATGTGTTGGAATTATTTTATTTATTTATTAAGGTCGGAATTATTACTTTGGTTAGTAATTAAATGCAGAATTATGATAGTAATGTTTGGATATATATATATCCAAACATTATTATCATAATTCTGCATTTAATTACCAACCAAAGTTTTGGGTTATGTATATATGGTGTTTGGCACATGTTCAAATCCAAAGTCCGAACTACAATATTACACCTAAGGTTTGGAGACATTAATATTCGGGTCGAAATTTAACCAAAGATGAAACTTTGGGTTGGAAAAAATCATGTGGGGAAAACTTCTTGTGTGGGGGTTAGGGTCGAACCCGTGACTACCCCTACGCCAATCAATCATCTTACCGCTAGCTCGCACCTTTGTTCCTTAACAATCTATGCAATCCACACCTATTTATGGTGTTAAAAAATCCGATGCGGGGGTTTGGAGGGGTCCAACCCCCTCCCATATGACTATGTGGCAGCAACCGAGGGTGGTGTCGAATGCTAAAACAACAGAGTTTAAATTAATTTCGGCATTATCCACTAATCCGAAGTTTAACGCTAATTAATCTATGGTTTAGGAAACATGTTTATGGCAGTTAAGACGTACTTATCCATAGTTAAGCATGGTCTTACTGCTAATTAATCCAGTTCCCAATTGGCGACAGAATTAGAAGATTGCACCAAATTCGCCGGGATTTCCAAATTTGTCGAAGTTATCTAGATTCTTCTCCAAATTTGGAGGAGGAACCTAGGGAAATTTTGAATGAACCATATATTGAGCAATTTTCGACCAATTTTGGCTCAGGAAGAGTCATTCATAGTAGATTGGCATGCTCTAAACACATTGGAATAGGTTGCAGAGGCAGAGGAGCAATTATATAGTTGTTTTTGTCACTTTGAATAATTTTGAAGCCGAGGGCCACTAGGAAGGAAGGCCATGCCTAGATCAGTTGAAGGAAAAATGGATTGAATGAATAGTCATTTCGGATAGATTTTGACATTGTGAAATCATTGGAGTATGTTTCAGGAGCATTTGATGCATGTAAACAAAAAATTTTGCACTATTGAGCTAATATAGAAGCCCAAGCCATAGAAGTTGGACCAAGGAGATGTAGCCCAGGAGGGGTGAACTCCTTCATCAAAAATCTGTGTTGATGGATCAATTATGATGGTTTGTTGTTCTTTATGTTGTTGTTTAGCATTTGATTTTCATATTTTATGCTCTTGAATTCACTCATAAAAACTCAGTTAAATTACCTACCAAGGAAACCTATGTACAACAAGCATAATTATAGATTTGAGGCTTCTATGATTAGTGTTTTGTCTAGAGATATTTTCCGGATCAATCGCATCCATTCTTTGTAAATTCGACATTTCGAACCAAGCCACCGTGGTTCATCTTCAGGAAAAGATCCATGAGTAAGACTGATCTCACGAGTTAGATTTAAATGTGAGAGAGAGGGATGATGAATGGCAAGGAGATGTAAGGGAGACCGACCAAAAAGTCTAAAAATCAAACAGATTAATAAATTAACAAAAAATATATTAATTAATCAATTAATTAATTGTATATATATTTCTTTATAAAATACTTTATTGTGGTGTATTTAGACCGATTTAATTTGATTCAATTTAATTTTATTCTATTTTATAATTATTATTTCATTTGAATTTTTTAGAATCAAATATTTTAGTCCTAAGTATTAAGTTTGTCAATATATTAAAAAGTTGATCTAATAAGTGATGAAAATAATTTATAATGCTAAAGGGATTGATTTATTAATAATTTTATTATTTTAATGATTAGTATATTAAAAGCATGGTATAAAAGGATGAATGGAAAAATTTATTAATTATTATAAGGTGTGTTGGAAAATTCTTTTTATTTATTTTTAATGGCTAGAGTAGTATTATATTAATTAAGGAAATAATTAAGAATTGATTAAATTGAAGATTTCTTAAGGGAGCACTGAAGGTGAGTTATTATTAATTTGTGATATGATTAAGGTTAAAGGATTTTTAAGAAGGAACAGGTGAAGGAGATGGTATAAAGTCAAGGATAATAGGATTAATTTCATGAATATCAAGTTTAATGGATTGAAAAATAATGGATTTCCAAGCCAAAGAGGGAGAGGAAGGGAGGAAAGAGGGAAAGGGAGGAAAGACAAAAGAAATATGCAAGGTGAAGGTAGGGAGAAGAGCAGGATCGAGAGATGAGGATGAATGTTGAAATATTAGGCAGGGAGTGAATTAGGTATGGGTATGCATGTTGTTTAAGGTCAGAATACAATTGTCACTTATTTTCCATCCGCCATCACGATTAAGGTTTTTAGGGTGCTTACTGATTTCAATTTCTTCCCTAAATTTCCTGTGGTGATAGTGGTCAATTTTGGCCACTACCCAAGAGTTTTCAATAAAAATATGATGATTAGTTTTGCTAGAATGTTCAGCCAAAGCTGATGTTTTGAGGCGGTTATGTTTAATGTCAGCCGCATGTTCTTGAATTATGGTTAAGATAGATCGGTCGGTTTTCCCAATGTACGGTTTACCACATGAACAAGGAAATAAGTAAACCCCTTTATGGCATCTAGGGTCAATCAGATCTTTGATAGATTTGAGACACTTATTAATGGTGTTCATATGTTTGAAAGATGTTTTGATGTTGATCTTTTTTAGAATGTGAGATATTTTATCCGTGATTCCTGATATGTAGGGTAGGTGAACCTTGCCCATTATATCATCTGTTTTTAGTTTTTTTTGTCAAAATTTACAGCTTTATTAAAGGATTTAATTATTTGGCTTCTCTTATACCCATTCTTTTCAAATACTCTCATGAGATGGTTTTTCTCTAGTTCACAGTGATCTTGAACTCATATGCGCACAACTCTGGTTGCTAATGTGTTGAGGACCCCAAGTTTCTGCGTTGGATGGTGATGGGAGTTGGCATGCAGGTATTGTTTAGTGTGGGTTTTCTTTTGATAGGGCCCTGATGAGGGCCATCACTCTGTAGGAAGTAGAGGATGTTGTCAAAGGGATGGCTAAGAATAAAGCATCAGGACCAGATGGATTCACGACATAATTCTTCCAAGTCACCTGTCCCTTTATTTAGAAATATATTTTGGATGTGCTAGAGGAATAATGTTGATCCCAAAAGGTACACCTTGCCCTCAACTCTACCTTTATTTCATTAATTCCTAAGTCTGCTCACTCAGATGACCATCAGGGTTTCAGACCTATAGTTCTATGTAATTTAATTTATAAAACTATATCCACCATCATGGATAAGAGATTAAAATCCCTTCTTCCTTTGTTAATTTCCCCTGATCAAACTGGTTTCATCCAAGGTCGTAAAATTTTAGATGGAATCAGAACATCCCAAGAAGTTGTGCATTATCTGAAGCATCTTAAAGCCAAGGGTATGTTGATCAATCTGGATATTTCAAAATCCTATGACCACCTTAGCTAGCCTTATCTGTTGAATGTCCTGAAGGGATTTGGTTTTGACCCTCGATGGATGAACTATATTTATTCTCTCATTTCCTCGTTGATTTTCTTGATTTTAATTAATGTCTCCCCCTCGAGAACCTTCAATCCTTCAAGAGGCATCCATCAAGGATGCCCCCTCTCTCCCTTCCTTTTTACCCTGGATGTGGAAGGTCTGGGCCGCTACATTAAATTAGCAGTTCAATTGGGATGCATCAAAGGCATACGCTTTTTGGGTGAGCACCTTCCACTAACTCATTAGCAATTCATGGATGGCATCATGCTCTTCTATCAAGTCTCCCTTTGGGAAATTAGAGTGATTACAGATATTCTCCACATTTTTTATGTAGGCCTATGGTACTATGATCAACAATGATAAATCAAACATTTTCTTCTTCAATACCTTGGTTGCTACCCAAACCTTCTTGGCCCGCATCTTGGGTTTTAGCATTGGCTCTTTTCTCTCCAAATATTTAGGGATTTCTCTGTTGCTTAACTTTTTAAGAAATTCCTTCTGGAAATACCTTCTTAAAAAAATTCAATCCAGACTCTATGGTTGTTCCTTTAATTTAGTGAGTCGAATTCTTTTTTTGAAGTGTGTTCTTCAATCTATGCATATTTACTAATTATTAGGCTTAGCTGCTCCTAGATGTTCATGATATGATATGGTAGACATATTCAAAAATTTTCTCTGGAGGGGTTCTCAAGAGGCTAAGAAATGGGCCTTATCATCATGGTACCATATCACCAATCCAAAACTAGCAGGAGGCTTAGGTCGCTGGGATCCTTATACCCTCAATCAATTTATGGGAGCATAATTATGGTGGAGATGGATTTAGGGAGGATCTGATATGTGGAAGCTCATATGGAACTAGAAATACTAAATTCTTGACTCTCTTGACCGTAAATTAAGAATACAGGAGACCCCTAAAGGCTCCTCTATATGGAACTTAGCCTCGGCTAATATAGGACTCATTCGAACTCACACCTTCTAGGAGATCCGAGATGGAAAAAGAGCACTCTTTTGGAAATACTCATGGCTACAACGCGCTAAGATATTTAGTAGGAAATATCTTGTGGAAATTTTTCTTTTTATGAACAAACATAATTATTCATTTGTGGAGGACTTTTGGTGGCCTTCTTCGGATCCCACTTGGAGGCAATGGAAATGGAAACAATATTGGCCTAATCCCCTAGACTTTAGCCACTAGATGAACATGTAGAAGGAGCTTCAATCTAGGAATATTGTAAAACTCAAAGGCCAGTACATCTTACGATGGGGCTACACAACTAAAGGAATGTTTAATATCAAGGAAGCATATAAGTTGGCTTCAGCTAAGAACCAAGATCATGTAGAAATTATATAACTTATGTCTTATATGTCCAATATTCTCTTGATCTCACACTACTTTAACTTCATGCAAAATACAGAATCTATTCCACCATTGATCATTTGCGGAAATTAAATCAAGATTGCAATGCACACATGAAACAATAAAAATTCACACACATTAACACAGTTGTTTAATGGGAAAGCCTGAAGCTGAAAAACCCAACTATCTGTATACAATATATTTCATAGAGATCATGTAACAATCCTCATACAAAGCTGATCATATCAAGCTCTCAGTACAATACAATCTCTACACACTAATAAAAAATAATCAGCAAAAATCTACACTGATTTTTGCCCTCTTGATAGCCTGCGTCTACTACGCAATCCCTGCTGAAGAATGGCTTTGGATGAGTTCTAATTTCTCCAGCCTTGTTTATGCAATCCTCATTGGAATATCCAATGAATGTGTGGTGCATACAATGCAACACTATAGTCACAACTGATAGTCACACTTTCTCTTTCACCAATATCTCCACTGAGTCTCCACTAATCTGTTCTGCACTGTAGTTAACTGTTGTCTCTGTCCAGTTAAATAATGAGTTATTATTTAGTGAATTAATTTAACTAATTAATCCACTCAACTCCACTGAAAGTATCAATCAGTTAGAAATATACACAATCAGTTCAACTGAGTTTAACTCCACAAGTGTAGTTAAACTAGAAACCAACTCCACCAACTACTTCTCCAACTCCAGCAAACTCTACCACTTGAGTTCTAACTGAAGTTCTCCATGCATGAACCACCAGTAGCTCTAGGAATTGCGTAATTCCTTCAGCTAGCTGATCTGAACAATCTGTTAACTGAATTTCAGTGCTCCAAGAGAATAAGATAATGTTTAGAGTCCAAATATTATTAAGAGCTAATAATATCCGACATGTCTATTTTTAGACTAGCAGTCTAAAAAAAGACTTCGCCCAAAATTTCTAAAAATAGAAGTCCATCTATTTTTCCAAATTGACCAACCATCCACAAATAGCATCCTGCAACTCATAGAATATGATCGACATGTCTAAAAATACACTTTGCGCCAAAAATAAACTACGGGGCCCACTTAGTGAAGGCGACTCTTTTCACTAAGTTCATCATCTTGTTGAATCTCAACACTCCCTCTCAATAAGATAGGGATTATCTGCCACCCCAATCCTGTCTCTATGTTATTCAAATTTGCTCCTGGTGAGTGCCTTCGTCAAAATATCTGCATCCTGATCTTCCATAGGAATGTAAGAAAGCAACATGATCTTCCGCTGCACACAATCTCTGATATGATGGTACCGCATGTCAATATGTTTAGATCTATCATGAAATACTAGATTAACCGAGATTTTAATGCAACTCTGATTATCACAATATATCACAGTAGGATCTAAATGAGAACTGAACAGACTGACCAGGATCTTCCTCATCCATATAGCCTCACATGCAGCCAAACTTGTTGCCATGTACTCAGCCTCCGCTGAACTGAGTGCCACGGATCTTTGTTTCCTGTTGTACCAAGAAAATTTTGTAGATCTGATACTGAAAATCCCTCCAGATGTGCTCTTTCTGTCCGTTGGGCTTCCTGCCCAATCTGCATCTGTGAAGCCATGCAGCTTCACCTCAACCACCTGTCTGTACCACAATCCATACTCAGATGTGCCCCTGAGATACCTCAAGACATGCTTTCCTGCCTTCCAAAAGAGCTTGGTAGGCTTCACCATCGCTTGTGAAAGCTGGTTCACAGCATAGCATATGTATGGTCGTGTATTGACTAAATACATGAGCGAACCAACCAACAGTCGATAAACAGTGGCATCCACTACCTCTGTCGATGTAGCATCCTCCTTCCTCCAACCACCAGGAAGAGGAGTGTCAATAGGCTTGCAGCCTTGCATGTGAAACTTCTCCAGTATCTCTCGGGCGTACTTACCTTGAGACACAAACATTTCACCTTTCCGCTGCCAAATTTCCAATCCCAGGAAATAATGAAGGAGGCCCAAGTCCTTCATCTCGAGCTCCATTGCAAGATCTGCCTTGCATGAGTGTATCAACAGTTCATCACTCATTAGTATTAAATCATCTACATAAATCACAATGATCAAAAGCTTACCCTCCACCACAATCTGGTATAGGTTTGGATCTGCCTCACTCTTGGCGAAACCAAGTCCGGTGAAATAACTGTCTATCTGTGTGTACCAAGCATGAGGTGCTTGTTTCAGCCCATACGACGCTCTTTTGAGCCTGCACACATGCGAATCGTTGCTGAAGATTTTGAATCCTTCAGGCTGCTCAATGTACACCTCCTCCTCAATGATTTCATTGAGGAACACAGTCTTCACATCCATATGATGAAAGTGCCAACCCATCTGCGCTGAGAGAGCAAGGATGGTCTGTATGGAAGAATACCTTGCGACAGGTGCAAAGCTTTCTTCATAGTCGATCCCCTCGATCTGTGAGAAGCCCTGGGAAACAAATCTTGCCTTATACTTCTCAACACTCCCATCAGCAGCTTGCTTCACTTTGTAGATCCATCTCGAACCTACCACTGATTTCCCTTCCGGCCTTGGGACAATCTCCCATGCACTATTTCTGACAATCGAATCATACTCTTCCACCATGGCATCTACCCATGCAGGATCCTCCACAGCTTCCTCGAAAGAGGATGGCTCCGTCACGATACACTTTCTCATCAGAGCCAAGTATCCAGTAAATCGGTCACGTGTATGTCTCTGTCTACGATGTGATGTAGGAACTCTTACATTTTGCACTGCATCAAGATTCAGTCGCTTAGCTTCTATAGTGCACTTTCACAATCTGATGTCTGGCACTGCATGAGTGGTTTCTTCCACTCCATGAACCTCCTCTTGTGGCTGATCCACATCTTGAGGCTCATCTTTAGGAACAAGTAGCTCCTCCTCTACATGCAAGTGTAGCTCCCTCTCAAGCGACAACTTCATGGCTTTCTCCTCATGAAATTTGATATCCCATCGCACGATAGTCATCTGACTGTCTGGAAAATACACACGATAATTGTGGGGTGTTTTTGTGTACCCCACAAAATATCCCAACCTCTGCGGTAGGTTCCATCTTCTTCCCGGCATCCTTCGTCACATAAATGTAAACAGGTGAGCCAAAAATCTTCAAATCATAAATATCAGGCTTCTTACCAGAAAACGCCTCTTCGGGTGTACTCATGCCAAGTACTCTATGAGGACAACGGTTTTGCACATAAACCGTAGTGTTGCATGCCTCAGCCCACAAGTGTATGAGAAGGCCCTGATCATGCAACATCGCCCGTGCAACACCCACGATCATTCTATTATTCCTCTCAGCGACCCCATTTTGCTGTGGGTTATGAGGCGCTATGAGTTCTCTTCAAATTCCTTCTTTTCTACAGAAGTCTTTGGATTCGCCAGAGATGTATTCACCACCATTATCACTTCGGAGAGCTTTCACTTGCTTCCCCGACTCTTTCTCAACCAGTGCCTTGAACTCACAGGACTTTCAGTATGTCTCACTCTTCTTCTGCATGAAGAAGATCCAGCACTTACGAGAAAATTCATCAACAAATATCACATAATACATGTTCTTTGCTATTGAAGCAACTAAGAAAGGTCCACACACGTCTATGTGAATTCTTTCAAGGATCGTCAAAGCACAACTATCCTTCTCATGAAAAGTGGTCTTCACAAATTTTCCCAAAGTACATCCCTTGCACTGATCTGACTGTGTAAGTGTACCTTTGGGAAGCTCGGTAGAAATCTGCTGCAAAATTTTCAAAGCACCATGGTGAAGATGGCCCAATCTCCTATGCCACAATTCGCCCTCATCTCGGCTCACCACTCCTTCTGCTTTGCCTGCCATTGCAACGCAACCATCTACCTGCAATTGATAAAGATTCTTAACTCATCCCTATCCTCCTGGTTTGACCAGTTGTTTTATGGTGCAGGAAAGCTTTTCCCTCGCTAAAAACAACATCATAACCCTTATCTTCGAGCATCGCCACGGAGATCAGATTCTTCTTCAAACCTGGAACATGCATGACATCCTTTAAGATGAAAGGTTTACCAGACTCTCTCTCAAAGGAAATGGTCCCGATACTAGTCGCATTGTATCTACCATCATCTCCCATCTCGATGTGCACTCCAAGATCCATTTCCTCCAGATCACTAAACAAATCTTTGTCTCTGGTCATATGGAAAGATGCACCACTGTCAAGAAACCACACCGATCCCATCACACTTAAAACCAAGCATGCAATCAAAGCAAAGTCGAGCTCAAACTGCGAGGCTAAGGCCTCTCTTGCTACAGAACAAGGAGTGCTCTTATTCTTCTGCTTCTGTGGGCAATTAGTGGTGAAATGCCCATGCTGGTGACAGTGAAAACACTTCACCTTGGAAAAATCATGCTTCTTGCCTTGAGCTTCAGATTTGGAAGATTTCTTCCCTTTTCCTTTCCGAGCTTTGGCAGCCAAAGCGTAATTTTCTTCATCTTCATTCTTTGATGAAGATCCATCCCTGGTACCTCGCCTTATCTCCTCCTGCACAAGATCCAAACAAAGTCGCTCCCATCTTGGCAGTTTCTCCCATCCATTGACAGAGTATTCGTAGCTATGCCAACTCTTCGGAATCCCAAGGAGAGCCAAGCTCACCAAGTCTTCTTCATCAATAGTAACCCCCACACTTCCCAGCTCATCCTTGCAGTGGAAAAACTTCGTGAGGTATTTTTGAATACTGTCGCCTTTCTCCATTTTTATTTTTCTGAGCTTGTCTTTAAGCGCCAACTTCCTCTGGTCACTTCTGCTTTGGAACAAGTCTGTCAAAGCCTTCCACATTAATAATTGAGTGGATTTCCCATGAAGGCTAGACACAATGTGGTCCTTCACACCTTCCAACAGAATCCTTCGACACTTTGCTACCTTCTTTTTCCATGCGTCAAGTGCGGCTGCATCACTAGAAACAGGCTTCGGAATATCAACATCTATGAACTCCTTCAACCCATTATCATCCAGCACCGCCTCCATCCTATCCTTCCATGCTATGTAATTCAAGTTGCCCTCAAGGTCACACTCTAATCACAATCCGTTTAAAGACATTTCAATGAATTCTCAACTGCGACACCAAGAAAACACTGCAGCAAATTCGAATTCCACCAGCACAAAACTCAACCGCTTCAATAATTGCAATCTCCTCCAATGATCAACACTGCTATGACACCATGTAGAAATTATATATCTTATGTGTTATATGTCCAATATTATCTTGATCTCACACTATTTTAACTTCATGCAAAATACAAAATCTATTCCACCATTGATCATTTGCGGAAATTAAATCAAGATTGCAATGCACATATGAAACAATAAAAATTCACACACATTAACACAGTTGTTTAACGGGAAAGCCTGAAGCTGAAAACCCCAACTATATGTATATAATATATGTCATATAGATCATGTAACAATCTTCATACAAAGCTGATCATATCAAGCTCTCAGTACAATACAATCGCTACACACTAATCAACAACAATCAGCAAAAATCTACACTGATTTTTGCCCCCCTGATAGCTTGCCTCTACTGCACAATCCCTGCTGAAGAATGGCTCTAGATGAGTTAGAATTTCTCCAAACTTGCTCATGCAATCCTCATTGGCATCTCTAATGAATGTGTGGTGCATACAATGCAACACTATAGTCACAACTGATACTCACACTTGCTCTTTCACCAATCTTTCCACTGAGTCTCCACTGATATGTTCTACACTATAGTTAACTGTTGTCTCTGTCCAGTTAAATAATGAGTTATAATTTAGTGAATTAATTTAAATAATTAATTCACTCAACTCCACTGAAATTATCAATCAGTTATAAATATACACAATTAGTTCAACTGAGTTTAACTCCACAAGTGTAGTTAAACTAGAAACCAACTCCACAAACTACTTCTCCAACTCCACCAAACTTTGCCACTTGAGTTCTAACTGAATTCCTCCATGCATGAACCACCAGTAGCTCTAGGAATTGCGTAATTCCTTCAGCTAGCTGATCTAAAAAATATGTTAAAAGAATTTCAGTGCTCCAAAAGAATAATATAATGTGTAGAGTCCAAATATTATTAAGAGCTAATAATATCCGACATGTCTATTTTTAGATTGGCAGTCTAAAAATAGAATTCACCCAAAATGTCGAAAAATAGAAGTCCATCTATTTTTCCAACTTGACCAACCATCCACAAATAGCATTCTGCAACTCATAGAATATGATTGACATGTCTAAAAATAGACATAGTCTAAAAATAGACTTTGCGCCAAAAATAGCCTGCGGGGCCCACTTAGTGAAGGCGACTCTTTTCACTAAGCTCATCATCTTGTTGAATCTCAACAGATCATCTAAAACCTATATGGAGGAAGATATGGATAGGAATTTTCTGGCCGAAGGTGACATACTTCTTATGGTTGTTGTGTCAGCGAAGAATTCTCACATGGGATCAACTTCATAAAATAGTAGTCCAAGAACCCTCCATATGTAGCATGTGTGAATCTCGCAATGAAGATATGGAACATATTTTAAACCTTTTTCCCTTTGCAAATCAATTATGGAGAAACATAGGTCATATCTTTGGCAAATTGGACCGGGATAATAATAACATCAAAGATTCCATTGAAATGTGGAGGAATAGAATCCTCTCAAGCCCTGTCTTAAATAGGGCTTAGAGTATTTCTTTGGGCTTCCTCCTATGGATGGTCTGGAAAGAACGCAACAAAAGGATCTTCAAAGAACAGAGACTTTCCCTAGTAAAGTTTTGGAAATGGGTCATCGAAAATATTAGAGAAACTATTTTAGCTGAGAAGTGGCATCTGGATGATTGGAAGGTTACCCCTCAGGAAGCAAGGATCCTTAGTATTTTGTATCTGTCTCCGCAAATTCTTTCCCCATCCCGTTGGAAACTTCTTCTTTCCCCTAGATCTTCTCCTTCTAGCTTCTCAACTCCTCTTTTTGGTTTTCTTAGACTTAACTTTGATGGGCCTCCAAAGGTAATCCAGGAGATGTTGGATATGGAATCTTATTCAGAGACTCTCAATCTCAGGTTAAACATATCTATGTAGCTTAATATGGCTTTGCAAGCAATAAGGAGGAAAAATTCAAAGTCATAAAACATGGACTCCTCATAGAGAGAAGATAAGGGTATAGAAGGTTGGCGGTTGAAGGGGCTTCTAATATAATGATTGAAAAGATTAAAAATTGAACAATGGAACTCATTGGGAGAAGCTCAACCATAGCTAGAGGAAATCTCACTTGGTTCAGGATATAAGTAATTTCATTCCATGCTTCGATTACATCATTCCCTCACATTCCAAAGAAACAAGGAATAAAGCAGATTATTATTTATCCAATTGGGGATCCCTCAACATTGACACAATCATTTATTCTCCCTGGTTGGATCAACACCATGGTGAAGAGATGGACCCTCTAAAGAAACCTATGGTTCAGGATTCTTTCCCCAATCAGACCTCTGACAGGGAAGGGAATCAAGATCCCCGATCTGGGTGTGAGAAAGTTAATGGATCTCCTTGGGATCTACGTCACGGGTACGTTGATTGTTGAAGGGGCTGAAGGGTAGCTCAACCCAAGCCCTCACATGCTTGGCAGTCAAGGATGGGTGGCAACATGGATGTTACCTCTTAATGGCAATGCGACGAGCTAGTGTGAAATATATCTCCACGTGGTAAGGGCTTCTAAGTGTTTACCTATTCTGCACTTGGTTTTGGTAAGTAGTGATGGTCTAAGGCTTCTAATTAGTGTGTTCTTGTATGGAAAGAAGGCTCTGCGGGTCTATCTTTAGAACATTTGTGGTCTCCTTATTTTAATGTCATCTTCCTCCTGGTATGTGATTCTCTTTACTTCTCCTCATCGGTCGTGGTTTGCATCTCACTTTCATATCTCTCGAAACTTAAGGGGCAAGTTTTACAATATGGTATTTGCACGAAAATGAAACTGGTGTCTGGAAAATTGGAAAGCTTATGATGTTTTATACTCTATGTTGTCTTATTTTTATGTGATTGTATTTTTTCTCTTCATAATTATAGTATCTCGCATGGGAATGCATTGTATTTCTCTAGTTCAAAGTTATCTAGATGATGCATGTCTATTTGTTGGTGTTGGATATTTCATTGAATTGTCGATTCTGCGAATGGGAAGGAGTCTGAACCTCCTCTATTAGATTTATTGTGTCTTTATTTTGGGTTTTGTTGTAATTTGGCTTGCAGAGATAGTTTATGGTGCCATTCTCCTTGGGCGGAAGGCTCACCTTCGCTCACCTCTGTGTATGGTATTTGTTAGGCTCGGGGATCTCAAGCTCGATAACTTATGCTGGGGTTGGCGGCCTCACTCTAACCTGCGGTTATTTGAAATCTATGAGCCTCATGTAATTTGTTCTTTGTGCCTATGTTGTATTACTGTGTCAAGCCCTCATGTATATTTTAATAGCTCCAACCCCAAGTAGGAAGATTTCCACATATCCATGGTTCGTCCAATGAGGCTCAAGTATTTTGGTATTCCTATTTCTTGGTTGGTCATCATTATGGATCGCCCAATTCCTGGTGCTATCTCTTCCAAAAGAGGTGTTCGTTGTCAGGGAAAGAAAGTGAGGAAGCGAGGGGGGAATAGCCCAGCCCCAGCTCGTCAGTCACGAGTTCGTGGTCATAAAACAATTGTTAAAAAAAATAAGGATGCAGCCCATGCCTACCATACATGTGCGTCGACTCAAGTTCGATAATTAATTTGAAATTGGGAAGTTGAATTGAACCAGTGGGAAGAAGTGGAATTATAGGTGAAATATTGGTGTGACTTAGTTACCGACCCGGGCCACTCTATAGGTCGCACCACCCATTATAATAAAATTTATCACCTCTATTGGTTGATGAAAAGCATTATGGTCAAGGTTATGATAAATTTTGTAGGTGGATCTGTCAAATATGATCCAGGTTTCCAAGAAATTCAAAAATAATTTCAATTCATACAATTTCAAATTCACATTAGAATATTCGTCCCAGTCACATCGAATAACACATCGTATGTATTCCTCAACCTGAATCACCGAGTTCAAGTGTAAAGGACCCATCTCCTGTGGAGACCTCTGATTATTATCAGTAAGCTTTCTTATGGCTACACTTATTTTGGTTAAATTTTCTATGTTGTATATGTCGACTAGGATTTTTTTTTTATATCTATTTAGCATTTATATGGTTTCCATACATTCATTCCTACGAGGCACTAGTATATAGACTCAAACTCTACTATTTTTGGATGGCATATAATGTGTTTTGGTGGCCAACAGACCTAGTTTCCCAATGGGAACGTTGAAGCCACTAAAATTCTTGATTATGGTTGTGTTGAGAGCCAAAAATGTCTGCCTACAGCACTATGAGGGAGACCACCCGATATGGACCTTGAAGAAGCTCTTTTTCCATTGAAATGGTGGTTCTGACTGGTTAAACTAGGTACATTTAGCTTCTCTCCATTTCCAATGGCTTAAAATATGACTTTAATCTACCAATGGAGAAGAGACATCATATCAGCCCTCTTGCTGATTAGGAAAGAACGTGAAGCCGAACTGGGGCTCAGCCAAGGCACAACTAAAGTTTTCGTCTTTTGAAATAGGACTTCTAGGAATTTAGAATTAAATCTAAATGCAAAATTCTTATAAAATGCAAGCAAAAGGAAAATTATCCTAATCCTATATCAATTAGGCAGATATAGATCTAACCCAACCGAGAGCAAGATATTTAAATATATCTGGCTTATAATGAATATCAAGTTAACAAAATAGTTCAATTAACTGACATTATGTATACCAAAACATATTCCATTTAGAGACCTCTTAACTGAGATAATCAACCAACAACATTTAGGAAGTAGTTCACAAAAATGATATTGATTGTTAAATCAGTAATTCGAATATTCAAACAATAATATGAGGAAACAATTCACAACATATCACTCTTTATTAAATCAATATTTAAAAGATAGATTTATGAGTAAATAGTTACTGAAAAATCAAAATTCAACCCATAAGAGCAGAGATAAATAATAACATATAATTGAGACAAAGTACTCATATTGACAATAATGCACAAATATGAATAAAATGACACATTCCCACTATCATAAAGTGAAACTAGTATTTGAAACAATAGTATTACAAATAATTCATTTCTCTGACTCCCGTCTCCAACAATATTTTACAATGCTTTGAACTTTTGTTTTTAAAAAAAGAGTTGCAATAGTGCATACTCTTCCCATCATACATAATTCAGAATGCAAAGGAAAAATACTCAATAATACCGAGATCTGAGTTTTCTGTCCTCTCACCTACAACTCTAAAATCCTTATTACAATAGTGCCTTCAAAAATTCTAGAATTGCAGAGAAGACAAACCCATTTATTACATTCTACAATCTTCTATTTATAAAATTTACAAAAGAATTCCTCAATAGAAAGTTGTTGAAGAGTGGTTCTGCTCAATCAATTTTCGTTGGCCCAAAAACATATTCTTGAATTGTTGGAGCATTCTTATTTATTGATATCTTCTTCTTCTCATCTCTTCAAATTTTTTCTCTGCACAACCAATCAATATTAAATTAAAATGGAAAAATAAAATCAAAATACCAAATCTGGAATTAAAACAAATCCAATCAAAACTTAATTAGATAATTAAAATAAAAGAAATATGAGCTTTCTTTTGATGTCTGTGAAGATTTAATTGGTCAAGGAGAACATAGACGAATGGATCTCCACTTAGAAGAATTCATGAGAAAATGAGAATGAAAAAAATTAAACTCATAAATTAGTTTTGTTAAAAACATTTGGAGCTTGATCTTCTATTGGATTTTATACCCAATAAATGATCAAATATGGAAATAAAAATACTTTATAAATATTCTCCATAATTTTATCTTTCCAATAAGCCACCCCGGGCCTCATTTGGCGAAGTAAAACTCCATTTATAAGCTTCCAAAGTTGGTATATTAAAATTGCCAGAATTCTGGATATTTTGTTGTGTGGGCTAAAAAATCATAATTTTTAATTAAAATGTAGTTCTAAATTAAATTATAGTTTTTAATTAATTAATTGTAATTAAAAACTAAATTATGGATTAATTATTAACATAAATTAATTAATATAAAAATGTTTTAAAAGAAATTAATTAAAATATAATAATATTATAATTCAAATTATATTAAATTAAAAAATTTAATATACAAACCATTGGAATCAATCCAAAACCCATACGTATATACTTTGGAGAAAATGAAGGAGTTATTGGATAGTGAGGTGGAAGTCAACGGAGGGTGGAGTGAGGTGGAGGTACAGGAGGCATAAGGCCGTTAAGAAAAAATTATAATAACAAAACTTAACCCCTTGTATAACGAAATCACAATCGCAAGTTCGTAAATGAATAATTGAGGTGTTTCATGAATTAGCAACATGTGATATGCGATATTGCAATATTGCAAAATTTTATCACAAAATTTTTAGATTGCTTTTTTTGGAAGGAAGAGAAGGGATGTGAAGTGGGGTCCACATGAATTAACAATCCTACAAATTGGATTCTAGTCACTTTCAAATTTTGGGGTTTTGGGTTTGATAATTTGTTTTAAAATAACAAATTGGAGTAAATTACCTACATCCAAAAACATTTTTTAACTAACGTACAATTTAGTTGGATCATTTTGTAGGATCGTTAGTAAAAAATGAAAGAATTAGTAAAAATTAACTAAGAGTTAATATTTACAATGAATGACTATTTTAATTGAGAAAATTAAAATATTATATATGTTAGGCCTCTGTAATTTAGTAGAATGGCAAGACTAAATGTTGCAGAGACTACATCAAAAACCACTTTGGGACTCTAGGATCTAGCCCTCCTGAATCCAGAGAGGGATCTCTCTATAAGTGCAAAGATTGATTTATCTTTTAAGGCTTTTGGTATGATATTAGGCTAGTTATTAAGAACAAGGGTTTTTATTTGTTTGGTTGGTCAGGTATGATCTTTAATTGGATGGAATATCATAAAATGAAAGAGTTTCAAAGTGTGAAGATGCAAGTATATTGAGAAGTGTTCAACAGATAGGATTAGTGTGATGAAGCTCTAATCCATTAGGCAATGGAGTCACAAAAGGTTTTAATTGTACAAAAAATTCAAGAGTGGTCCAAGGGGAAAGTCATCTATATCAAAAGATCCTTTAGATTAAATGATGGAGTGGAACATTAAAAGTGTTGAGAAGGTGGAAAAAGCCAATAATTTCAACAAGGATTTATCAACTTTCCATACAAGAAAAGCATTTTTAAGCAACTGTTTGAAACCAGCGAAAAGATAGGGCTAACCATAAACTTCTTTAGACAAGCTTTTATTAAAGCTAACTTATCAGACAACAATCTGGTAATCACACTAGACTACTTTCAAAAATGATGAAAACAGATAAGAAAACAAAGTGTAGCTTAAGATTGGGTCAAATGTATTACAATCATAAACTGATTTTAGCATACTCTTAGGGAAACTTTCAAAACAACCTTTGGAGAAAGAACTAGAAGACAGGGCAAACCATAAACTTTTCTAGTTTAACTCTACTTAGCATGTAATAAAAATATCATTCAAGAATTTCCTTTCAAGTTTTGCACCTCAAGACATGGACAAACCAACATTCCTTGATAATTTTTACACTTAATTTAAGTCATTCCTAAATATAACAATTAATAGAAAACATATAGATAAATCTTATCAGTGAGAGTAGGGTACTTTTGACATTAATTCCTAACTCTATATTTGTTGTTCTTTATCAGAGAAAAGTGACCAAAATGGCATACATGAAAGGAGAACAATAACAGTAAGAAGTACTTCACCAATGATATAGACCAGGATCCCAAGAATTAGCTTGTATATTGATTGTCAATCCAGTTACAAACTACAAGTCTAATGTTTCATCATAGCAACAACTTCTCTTCTCAGCCTAACTTCTTCAATAACTTTAAACAGAGCTTCAGAGCTTTAGAAATTATTTACATTCAACAATGGTTCGATACTACAACTATTACATCAAAGTCCAATCACCAACCCTTTACAATGTGCTCCTCAAGGAGATTTTATAAGAAAATGAGGAGGTGGAAGAGTTTCTAGGGTTCAAGTGTCATTAATTCTATACTAAATGAAATTCCTGGCCTTGAAAACCATGCAAGGCATAAGGCAGGAATGCATTGAATTATATCTCTGTTTCATTTACTCTGTTTATGTTTTTTAGGCCTAGTGGATAAAAAGATTGACTTCAAGGCTCTTTCTTATCTTTATAATAACTTCGATGACAGTTTGAAAAAGTTCTTTTTCTTGAAATAACTTTTCAGCTGTCTTTAGGCAAATATCTCCTGAATAGGCAATAACTATGCCTTGTTTTGATTTATTTGAGGCTGCAGGTGGCTCTTTGGTAGCTTAAGAGGATTCAATTAGCCTCTGATGTGGCAATGGAGGCCTCCTTTGCCGATATTTTCACCTGTTTTACCTTAAGACATCTTTAATCTTCTTTAATCTGTGTTTAGGCTTAGATTAAGCCTTAATCTTAGTCTTCGGTCTTCATTCTGTGATATTGGCTTTATTTCTTTAAACCTGGGGATTAAAAACCTTGATTTTCAAGCTTAGGCATTAACCCCTTTACTGTTGATTTCTTCACTAATATACTTGGTTTAAGTGATGTTCACTGTGGGTTTTTTGTTTTGCAGGCACGCAGAAGGTTTACATAATATCACCGATGCTCATGAGGCACGGGAAAAATCATAGTTTTAAACCTGGTAAATCCATTTTCTTCGTCGATAATTTCCTATGGATCGTCATCCCTGGCCTTTAATTTTCTTTTAAAATTGTGGAAAAAACCTTTATAACCTGCAAAAAACACACAAAAGTTAATAAAATCCCGTGAAAAATAAGTTAAGAATGCTTTGGGCGGTTTGGGAGTGAGTTTAAATCGGAGCCATCGAATTAGAATATCCAACGGCCAAGATCATTCGATGAGGCCATTGGAGAATTGATGTAGGTCAAATGAATTGGGATCAGGGTATAACGTGATCCATTGGATTTAAAATAATTGATGGCCAAGATCGTTTGATGGAGCATTTGGGGGAAAAGGTGAAGGGAAAATGACTTAGGGTTGCAATATAATGAGATCCGTTCGATCTTAACAATCAACGGCTATGATTAAAAGTGAAATATCACTGCAGAGGGTAAGTGGTAAGGCTGAAAACCATTAGTGGTCTTCATGCGGTGTTCGAGTGTTTTTAGATTTTGGCCAAAAAAAATGTGATACCATACACTTGCTGACACCTATCCCTCCCAATACCACCCATTTCATGGTTTTTTTCGGGATTAAACTGCAGGCGCAAAAAAAAACGAGAAACACAATTCTGGCCATCGGATGAAGGGCAGCAAATCCAATGGTGTGGATCACACGCAATAGAGGGCAAGATGCATTGGCGGAAAGATGAGTGGGCCCCCGTGATGACGTGATCCCTTTGGTCGCAGGGTGAACGGCAGTTTAGATCCTGACCGTTGGATCTTGGTGAATGGACGGTCAGGATTAAAAGAGGAGAGTGGATGGGTAGGGGTTGTGGGTGGAGGGCGACGTAATCTTGGCCGTTGGTTCTTATGGATTCAACGACCGAGATCAAATAGGCAGGAAAACTTATGTTTTGTGATGCGAAAAAGGAGTGTGGTCGGGTTGTGCGTGAGCCGTCTGATCTACTTGGCGGATGGTTGGGATCACATCGGGAGATCACTCTTCACGGAAGGAGAGGAAAGGGGCCGATGGATTAAAATTTTCTGATGTAATGGTGTACTGATCGTCGGATCAAATGGATGATCAACGGTCCAGATTAAATCGGGATTGCATCGACGGAGGGCAACATGATGGATGGGCGCGATGCGATGCGATCCGAAACGTCAGATGAAGGTGAATCAACAGCTGAGGTTTTCTCCGAGGGATTGCATCAAAACTTTTGAAAGATACAAAAAAGGAATGACCCATGCGGATTTGCGATGTGATGAGCTGATGGTCGTTAATATGAAGAGATCGAATGCCCAAATTTATTTCAAATCATAACGTCGGGTTTATGAAAAACAAAGGAAAATAAGGTTCCAGAAGAGGTTTTAAGCTTTTTAACGCCTGATTGCGGGGCTCTGGGTCATTTGGAAAGGGCGAGGAGACTAGGGGTTAAAAAAGAAAAAAGGCTTATCGCATCAGAGTTTTGAAGTATAAGGAAATAATGAAATAAGAAACCCCAATTGCGATTACACGATGGGGGTTAGCTCCAGGTTATGGCTCCGGGTCACATGCAGAAAAAAGGAGTTGGGGCTTAGGCCAAAGGGGCTTAAGGCCTTAATGCAAAAATGGAGATTTTTAAGGATTTTTGAAGGATTTTTTGAGGATTTTGAGGGTTCCGATATGGGAGAAAAGGGTTTTTTAAACCAAAAAAAGAGGAACATAAGGTTTAAAAAGGGTTTTGGAATGGTTTAGAAGTCAAATGAAGGTTTTTATGGATGAATATGGAGAATGAAATGGAGAAGTGTGAAGAGGGAAAATGGAGCTTCTTTGAGCAGTCTTTCTCTTGCCAAACATCAGGTTCTTTAGGATAAAGAGGGAAACAACAGTGAAATTTAACTCAAAGGGTAAAGATCTTCATAAGACTTTAAGAACTAACAATTTGGACATGAACTGTTTCTTAAAGGCTAAAAAGGAGATTTAGCCACCATTTGACATGACAAATTTTATAGGTGGCTAACAATGGCTCCACTGCATCTTCTTGAAGGTGTCAAGAACCTCAGCTATGGATCTCTAGCTTTTCAGTAAACCAGTGCCTTATCCATTGGGCCAGCAACCTTCCTTTTCTTTTGCTGATTTTCTTTTGATCTGACAATCTTTGCAACAATTTGAAACAATGAAATTCTATCAAAACAACATCTCTACCTATCCAATCCTAATGTTCCTAACATTTTTTCTTCTTTCAGAGTTCATTTGGACTAGGAAAATCTTATCATCAATATTTTATTCTTTTGAAAAACAGGAAACTAATCTAAGTCTAATCTTATTCCTCCATGAACTTAGTTTAAACAGTTGAGTTCATAAATTTCTCTACCTAACTACTATCTGTCAGGATTAGACTGTCTGACAGACCTTTATTGTCTAAATTCTAAGACAGAAAATTAAAAAGCATCCAAGCCAAGATTAAGCAGTTTGACTTGCTATAGATCTATGGCATAAAAAAAAGCTACACATAGATTTTTATTTGCAGATAATTAAAGCAAAATGGTGAAGGCTTAAGGTCTGAAAATCAAAAACATCCTTCATTATTTCTTCAGCTCTATTTTGAATTTGTTTGAGTTGTCTTTATTTCATTCCTAGTTCAAGTTTTGGGGATATTAGAACCAGTTTTTTTTTCTATCTCTGGCTCAAGATTTGATCAAATTAGAGCCATTCTTCTTTTGAGATTCATAGGTTCAGATTTTGAGCTTGTTTGAACCTTTGTTTTTCTATCCTAATCTACCTTACTGATAAGCCAATATTGTGCTATTTGACTGATCTAATTCACTAACCTATCAGTAGTAAATTGAAAGACTAATTAGTCATGATGGGGCTGTATGACTAACTACAAGTGTGTTTTTTAGGAGTGGCATTTGAGCTTGCACACTTTCAGATTTTGTCTCTCTTTTTTGGTATGGGGCTATACCTTTCTTGTTTTTACAATCTGCCCTCTTTTATTTTCTATTGTTTTTGTATTTTTGATCTTTATAACTTTGAATGCAATGTTCAGACAATGGTAATTTACAATGGGAAAAATAAAAAGATTTGAAACTGGTATAGTCAAGAAAAATAATGTTTGAGCATCCTGCCATTTACAGGACCTCCAAAAAGTTCAGTTCCATTCAATTCCTGCAAGAAATAAGCATTGTTACCAGCAATAGAATGAATGAGATAACAACCAAGCCATAAGTTATCAGATTTTCCATGCTTGCCCTTATCTTCTCTCCTAGAATCCCACTTCAAAACTTTGTCACCAATGCTGAAATCACTGGCCTTGGTTCTTGCTTGATGTTTTCTTGCTTGTGTAGAGTTCTGTTGTAAACTTCCTCTCTTGTTTGTTGAAGATGTATAGTCTGATTAATTCTTCTTGTCATATCATTTTCCTCCAACTGTACTTCTTGGATCAACTTCATGACTAGCACTCCTAGATTGGTTGGAAAAATTGCATCTGCTCCATAAACTAGTTGGTAGGGTGACATTCCAATTGATTTCTTAAGTGTTAATCTGTCAGCCCATAGAACATGTACTAGCTTTGTGTGCCATGATTTCTTATTGTCTTCCAACAACTTTTTGATTATATTCACCAAAATTTTGTTTGAGGATTCTGCTAACCCATTACCTTGAGGGTAATAAGCAGTAGAATGGCCCAATGTAATCTGATATTTATGACAGAATTCAACCATATTTTTGGATCCAAATGTAGCAGCATTTTCAGTGATAATCTTTCTAGGACAGCCAAATCTAGATAGGATATGAGTTTCAAGGAATTTTATGATGACAGAGTCAGTGGTTTGCCTAGAAGGGATGGCTTCTATTCATTTGGTAAAGTAGTCTATTGCAGCGAGGATCCATCTATGTTGGGTAGATGAGGCTGGATGGATCTCCCCAATGAAGTCTAGACCCCACTGTTGAAAAGGAGCTTCAACAGTGATTGGTTGCAGAGGTAAGGGAATCAATTTTCTTTTTCCTTCAAAGAGTTGACATTTGTGAAAGGCAATAATCATCTTATGGACATCTTGAAAGAGGGTGGGCCAATAGTAACCAACTCTAAGGATTTTATTGGCAGTTGTCTTCCAAGAGAGGTGGCCTCCACATTATCCTTCATGAAATTCATGCTTGATCTTATCTGCATCATTCTTAGGCAAAAATTTAAGCAATAATCCACTAGCATTTTTCCAATATAGACATTTATCCAAAATGCAGTAATTAACAGCTTTCAACTTTAAAAACCTTGCATTTTTTTTAGACAAACCAAGAGGTGCATTCAAATTGAGCAACACATATAAAATATCAGTATACCAAGATGAATTCAGAAAATGATCTTCAATAGTTGGAGTTGACAACTCCTCCTGTTCATCTAAAGCATCTAACATGTTTATATCAAGAGCTTCAAAATTAGACTCAGCCATTAATCTTACTAGTCCTTGGCCTTTTATGAGCTTAGTGGGCTTGATTTCCAAATCATATTCAAGTATCACAAGCTATCCACTTTCCTCTTTTTCCATCTGGATCTTATGTTAAAATGTCTTTTACAACTGAATTTGGCACAAATGCAATTATGTGGGAATGTAAAATGTAAACTCTGAAGTCTTTTAAGGCTTTGACTAAGGCAAAGGGTTGTTTTTCTATGATATTTAACTTCAGAGATGCATCTTTTAATGTCTTACTAAAGAATGTAATTGGCTGCTCTTGTCCCTTCAAGTTTTTCTGTAATAGGACAACAACCACTGTGTGTTCTGATGCAAATGAAAAAAATGAAGAAATCCTTTGCAAAATCAGGACTAATGAGAATTGGTGTTTTGGTTAATGCTTGTTTTACTAGTTCAAATGATTTTTTTTCTTCTAAGGTTCATTTAACTCCTTCCTTTTTTAGCATATTTGTTATGTTTCTAAGGAGTTCAACTAGATTGGGTATGAACCTTCTCAAGAAATTAATCTTCCCAATGAAATATTGAAGTTCCTTGATGTTTCTAGGATGGTTGATTTGCAATATACCATCAATCCTGTTTGGGTCTATCTTTATTCCCTCTTCTGATATGATGTGTCCAAGTAGTTTACCTTCTTGGAGAACAAACATTGTTTTCTTGGGATTTAAAGATAACCCAAATTTTCTGCATTTCTTAAAGAATTTTCTCAAGTGTTCTAGGTGTTCTTCATCTGTTTTGGAAATAACAGTGATATCATCAAGGTAAATAATGATGTAGAGGCCTAATTCTTCTGAGAATGCGATATCCATGGCTCTCTGAAATGTAACACCAACATTCATTAAACCAAAGGGCATTTTCACATACATGAAAGTACCCCAAGGTGTAGTAAAGGTTGTTTTGAGTTGATCATCAGGATGTACTAATATCTGATTGTATCCTGAGAAGCCATCTAACAAAGAAATCCTTTTAGAACCAACTATCCTTTGTAAAATATGATCCATATTGGGTAAAGGGTAGTTGTCCTTCAGAGAGGCTTTGTTTAAGTTCCTAAAATCAATACAAAGCCTAATATCTCATGTTTTCTTCCTAATTGACACAAGATTAGATACCCACTCTGAATATCTAATAGGGACAATAATTTCAGCTTCATGCATTTTCTTAATTTTATTTTCCACCAGAGGTAATTGAACAGGGTTAATTCTGCGCATTTTTTGTTTAAAATGTTTTTGGTTTTCCTTAAGGGGTTATCTTATGCTGAATTATTTCTGTATCATAGGACTTTCGATCCTCATAACTCCATGAAAATACATCAGAAAATTCTCTAAACAGCTCAATGTATTTCAGTTTAATGTGAGTTGGCAAGGTTTTAGATAGTTTAATCATTTTTGGCTTTTGTTCACTTCCTATGTTACACTCTTCTACTTCAGTTTCAATGGGTTCCAGTTTTGGTTTTTTGGCAACATCATTGAAATCAAACAACTCCTCTAGTGGGAATAGTCCTTCTGGCAAGTTTTGAGTGTTAGATTGCAGCATTTCTAAGTCTAATTTTTCTAAATTTGCACTAATCTCTGTGGTATTTTCAAGTTTATTAGATAACATATTTATATCAGCAATCTTTGTAGATTTTACTTCTTCATCAAGCATATTTTCTTCAATAGGACAGTCATTTTCATACTCTGAATTTGAACTTGGTGTCTCAAATTCATTTCTAGACTGTAGGAAGTCTTCTATTTGTTTATCTCCATCAAACACTTGCTAGTATCTTTCATTGTCTGGGATAGCTGGTCTAAATTTGACTTGGGTGGTGCATTGTTTGGTTTCATAAGGTGTTAGACAAGTTTTAGCAGTAAAGGCTAAACCATTGGCAAGGACATTTTAGTTTCTTGGGACAAAGATAAGTTGGGATTCATAAAATGTTTTTAACAAGTCCATGACATCATTTCTATAGGCTCTAAGTCTGGGATGTTTGGCACTATATTCCCCATTCAGTTGCTTAATAATCAGCTCTGAATCCCCATGAACTTTTATCCTTTTGGCCCCTAATTTCTTCAATAAGTGTAGGCCTAAAAGAAGGGCTTCATACTCAGCTATGTTGTTAGAACATTGAAAATTTAACCTATAGGAATGCCCTTCAGCATAATTTTTTTCTGTGTTGTGTATCCATATTCTTGCACCTGCATTGTTCTTGGTGCAAGACCCATCAAAATTCATCCTCCAAAGAGGACTAGTTTCAGATTTTCTAGTTTGACTACTATCCTCTTTATCTTGTGTGCTTTCAGATTGTTTTTGTGAGTTAGCACTATGTTTAATTTTGTTTAGTTCCTCATTTTCTTCAATATGTTGAGGATTGTTCTTTTCTCTAGGTTGACAACCAATAGAAGACCGTTTTGTAGCCCTAGACCTGTGATTAGTTTGCTGTAATTTTCTGATTTGGCAAACTGTTTTGATGCTTTTGTCTTGTCTTCCTCCTTTTCTGTGTTTGCCACTATGTTACAGTGAGGGGTGGCCACCAAGTCAGTCAAGGTTTCTTTCTCATTGAATGTTTCATGATTGAAGAGGATAAATGAGTCAAGGTCTGTATGCATAGAATAAAGAGGAGAGTTTTCAGGTCTCTCTTGGCTACTGACCATGTATTGCATGTGGGATTCCCTATAAAGTCTTCTAGTTTGATTAAAAACAGGGATAGTAGCATATGTCATATCCATTTGCATTGTTCCTTGTAATTTAGCTCCCCAAGATCTTGATAACAGCATACCATATTTGGGGGATACATCAGCCACTACAATATCCATGACTAAACACTTGGCTGGAATTTGAGCTAAGTTTACACAAAGGTCTTTGATCAAACCTAAACATTTCACTCCACTGGTGTCAAAGGAGTATAGATCTTTGTATGGTCTGGTAATTTCAAGGCCTAGACTCTCCATTACTGCTTTGGGCATTAAGTTATGAGAGGCCCCTGAGTCATGCATAACATTGTGTAAAATTTTGTCATGAATTTTCAAACTAACATAAAATGGATGAACTGGCCCTTCTTGGTATCTTCCCTCAATCTTAGGACCAAATAAGAGCTCTGGTTGGTCATCATTGAGGTTAACAATGTCATTATTTTCTGCTATGTTGAAAGCTTTCAAAATTTGTGATCTATATACATCTTGGGTGACTAATTCAGTGCGGGGAATAGAGATTTTAATCTTGGCAACTTCCTATTCCAAACTAAAAGGCAGCTGATTTTTTACAATGTTTTTTTCAGCCTTGTTAATCACTATTTTATCGGCAAAATTAGTTTGTTGATTTCCTCTATTTACATTGGTCAAAATTGTTTTAATAGGAGCACTAGCTGAAGTACTAATGCTGCTAAGGTCTGCACTCTATTTTTCATTAATTTGAGTGCCTTTCTCTTTACTTTGATCAGAATTTACAGCCACTGTTTTGTCTTTCTATTTTACAATTTTGGGTTTATTCATAGGGTTGTTTTTTGTAGGATTGTCAGAGGTTTTAGTTTTGGGAGTTTCCTGATTCTTTTTACTCCTAAGGTCATATTCTTTTGGGGTTTCTATGATGACATTTTCCAGCTCTTGATAGTAATATTCATCCTCTAGTTTGTTATCATCATAAGGTGTGTATAGACCTTGTTTTCTATTGTAAGGAACATGAAAATTATTATCTACTCCCAACATGTTTATGTCATCTTCCTCTGTTTGCTCATTTGTTTCTTCAACCTCACTTACATAAATTTGATGAAAAGGAGGAATAATATGTTGATCGTTCTCTCTTGGTCAGTTTTGAGGTTAGTTTCTCCTAAAATTATGATTTTGATTTTGATTTATGTTTTGGGGAGCTGATTGATTCTCTCTAGCTTGAACTTTCTCAAGTATGCTCATATTTTTCATCATTTCTTCCATCATCCTTTCCATTTTAGAGCTAGATGTGGAGGGTGAATTTTCCTCCCTAAATTATACTTTCTTCTCACTTCTCATTCTGGCTCTTTTCTCCATCATATTCACTTCCACAGCTAAGGCTCCTTTCTGCATATCTTCTAGAGTCAAAGGATCTCTCTCTCTTAGCTAATAGGCCATCTCAGGATCAAATCCTTCAGGAAATTTGTTCAAGGCTAAGCCTTGTGGAGGTTTCAAGTCTAGAGGTAGTGCATTATAAACACTATTGAATCTAGTGCAATAAACTTGAACACTCTCCCCAGTGTTTCTTTTGAGATTGTTGTAGTCTGAAAGTATTTGGAGAGGGTTATTTCTAACTTCCCATTTGTTTAGGAATAACTGATGGAGAGTTTGGAGATCATTAATACTGTTAGGGGTTAAGCTTTTGAACCATTTTCTTGCTTCTCCCCCTAAACTTTGAGCAAACAATCTGAGTTTGTCAGTTTCATCATCAATCTCATTTCTATCAAAATAGTCATTCATCTTGTCCACATGTTGTGAAGCAGTAGTAGTACCACTGGAATCAAACAATGGTATCTTGGACTGATAATCCTGTGGCAGATTGACCAGAGGTAAAGGAAGGAATAGAGGGGCATACCATGTTGCCATGATAGGAAATTGTGGAAAAAGTGGGGGGTTTACAAGGGGTGGATTGAAAAGAGGGAAAATAGGCTAAAATGGGGTGTTTTGGACAATGGGTGTATGAAGAACAGATGTGGATGGACCAGCAAGAGATTTTTGAGTAGATCTAGGATGAGAGAAACCAAAATTATGAAGGAAATCCAAATTAGGTGGGGTAGTTTCTATGCTACCAAGATTTTCACCTCTATCTTGGGATGAAAGTGGAGACTCAAAATCTATCTGATCTATATCATCAAGTGACCTAGTTCTAAATGGATTTCTCAAGTCAACTTGTGAATCTTGTAGAGCTGCAAGGTTTTCGAGAATAGAATTAGCTCTTTGGATTGGTCTGACAATAGTTGAAGTTTGAGTTTTAGGAGACTTCCTAAGTATGCTTTCAGGATTATCAACTATCTCAGGAGGTTTTGGGTTAGGATAGGATCTAGTATAAATTCTTCTAGAAGCCACTATTCTATATTTTCAAACCCAATATTTAGAAAATTTTAACCAAATATGACAATCTTTAGGAGGCTAACTGATATTTAGCAAGGATAATTTAATCCTCAAAGTTTTCTTAACTGAGTTTGTATAATGTTATGGTAGTAATGGGTTTCCCAGTGGAGTCTTTAGGTCTACTTAGGATTGTGGAGTCACCAGATGGAAATTTTTAGCTCTTTTTGGAGGTAAAATTTTTTATGGTCCACCACCATATACCAATCTAAAATGTTTTGGGTTTTCTGAGTTTTTTCAGTCCTATAGGTTATGAGAGTGTACTAAATCTGTTTCAAGACTTATCTATAGTGATGAGACAAACATATTTTACTCTTATGGCTTAGCTAGCTGATTCCTTCAAGGTTTGACAAGTCTTTGGTGAGAATCCTAAGGGCTACTTAGTTTGTCACTGATTCAAATACGTCCTATCATGATTACCCTTTGCTTTGGTAGTTCTTGAAGAGAGCTACTTATACTGCACAGAATGCTGAGTGTTTTGTTTTAATGATTTTACTCAGATATGTCCCGAGTGGAGTCGCCAGAAATGTTAGGTCTCTGTAATTTAGTAGAATGGCAAGACTAAATGTTGCAGAGACTACATCAAAAACCACTTTGGGATTATAGGATCTAGCCCTCCTGAATCCAGAGGGGGATCTCTCTATAAGTGCAAATATTAATTTATATTTTAAGGCTTTTGGTATGATATTAGGCTAGTTATTAAGAACAAGGGTTTTTGTTTGTTTGGTTGGTCAGGTTTGATCTTTAATTGGATGGAATATCACAAAATGAAAGAGTTTCAAAGTGTGAAGATGCAATTATATTGAGAAGTGTTCAGCAGATAGGATTAGTGTGATGCAGCTCTAATCCATTAGGCAATGGAGTCACAAAAGGTTTTAATTGTACAAAAAATTCAAGAGTGGTCCAAGGGGCAAGTCATCTATATCAAAAGATCCTTTAGATTAAATGATGGAGTGGAAGATTAAAATTGTTGAGAAGGTGGGAAAAGCAAATAATTTCAACAAGGATTTATCAACTTTCCATACAAGAAAAGTCTTTTTAAGCAACTGTTTGAAACCATCCAAAAGACAGGGCTAACCATAAACTTCTTTGGACAAGCTTGTATTAAAGCTAACTTATCAGACAACAATCTAGTAATCACACTAGACTACTTTTAGAAAGGATGAAAATAGATAAGAAAACAAAGTGCAGCTTAAGATCAGGTCAAATGTATTACAATCATAAATTGCTTTTAGCATACTCTTAGGGAAACTTTCAAAACAACCTTTGGAGAAAGAACTAGAAGACAGGTCAAACCATAAAATTTTCTAGTTTAACTCTACTTAGCATGTAATAAAAATATCATTCAAGAATTTCCTTTCAAGTTTTTCACCTCAAGACATGGGAAAACCAACACTCCTTGATAATGTTTACACTTAATTTAAGTCATTCCTAAATATAAAAATTAGCAGAAAACATATAGATAAAGCTTATCAGTGAGAGTAGGGTACTTTTGACAGTAAATCCTAGCTCTATATTTGTTGTTCTTTATCAGAGAAAAGTGAACAAAATGGCATACATGAAAGGAGAACAATAACAGTAAGAAGTACTTCACCAATGATATAGACCACGATCCCAAGAATCAGCTTGCATATTGATTTTCAATCCAGTTACAAACTACAGGGGATAATTTTAGGGCGTTTTGGCTTTAAAGAAGCGAAATTTAAGGAGTTTACGATTTTAGAGGGAGATTTTAGCCCAAGGCATTAGGGGATTTAGATTTTAGAAAGGCGGGTACATATGAACCTGTTTTTGTGTAGTTTTGTATAAATAGCCCCAAAATTATTACAAAAATAAATAATTAACATGGTTTAGCCAAGAAAAATAAGAGCGGATAAACACGAAATGTTGCTTCGCCGTCGATTCACCGCTCTGTGATTTTATGGGGTTCCATTAACTGGGTTACTAACTTAGGGGTTTGGATGCATTCGCCCTTTGATGATCTTTGAGGTTGCGTACGCTGCGGCTGTGCGCCCGGTTTACGATTTACGTAGCCAGCCAGGAGAACGTGACGGTGTTAGAGAGAGAGTTGGTAAAGGGTTTGTTGCATTCGTTGGTGGAGATTCCTCTACATCGTTGGAAGGAGAGGGGACTTGGTCTTTGGGATGGTGGTATTCACTTACGAGACAGAAGGTGTTGGCAGCTGGAGGTATCATAATTGGACTGATCCTTACTTTCCAGCTTTCTCTTGGAAGATTTACTGGTCAGCTGACTACCTACAGCTTGCAAGTTACCACTTTGCTCATCTACCTTACATTCTCCTGCAAGTTCTGAAATCCTGGTTTCACCTACATTTTTATTGGCACGGGTAGATCTTCTCGTTGATTCCGAATTAATATTCACCAGATTTTTAGCAGAAAGGGTACCTTCAGCTTGCAAGTTACCACATTGCTCATATGCCTTGCATTCTCCTGAAAGTTTGAAACCCTAGTTTCACTTCCATTTTTCTTGGCACAAGTAGATCCTGTAGCTGATTTCAAACTAATATTCACCGGTTTTTTAGTAGAAAGGTGTGGAGAGTTTGGATTCACTGCAAGAGGGGAACTGGTTTGTGCAATTGAATTCAAATACTATGAATGACATTATGAGTGGGAGGTTGGATCTCCAGCCTGGTAGAAGTAGGGCATGAGAAGGGTAGGCATATGCCAAGGAAATGTGGTCATGCATGAAAGGGTGGTCTCGAGGGTGAAATGGAGGAACGAAGGCAGAAAGAAGACCCAAACTTGGACTCGGAGTCCACAGAAAGTCATCACTCCATGGAAGCAACTGTGGTTTCTCCATCTAGGTCACTTGGTCAAGTCAAGGCTCCGACCACCTTGGATGTGATTTCAGTCCAACTGCAACAGATCAGGGATAATTTTTTCTTCCATATGCCCCCTTAATGTGTTTCCCTGCTCCCATGTTCCTGTTTGCCGGAATCCTGGTGCAACATAGGTGAAATTCAGGTTTAAAGTTTCTGCTCTAAGGTACATTAATTATTTGAACTATGCCCTGATTTGTTATGTTTCTTTGGTCTGATTTCATGCAATGAACTCATGATAGCTAGGATTGTGGTAGGATTCCCATGAATAATAGGTCTATTGGTTTTTGGTTTACAATATTATTTTGATTGAAAATACATCTTTTGTTTGTAATCATTGTCTGTAATTCTGGTATGGCCGGAGATCACAGTTGTAGGGTTTGACTTGTTTATAGGTTGGCTTGAGGAAAGGCTCCAAATATTTTACTGAAGCACGTGCAGCAGGATTTTCAGAGGAAAATGGAACACTTGGTGAAATGACAGAGACTTTGTGTGGCAGTGACCTTGTGTTACTTTTGATATCTGATGCTGCACAGGTTGGCACAACATTCTCTATATTACGGTGGCACATTTTATATAGAATCTTTCCATTGGAGAAATAATATTGTAGTTTCTATTGTTGTGAATGCTATTGATTGGTGGGCATTTTGTACAATTAAAGCAAACCTCCTCTAATTTGATTTCTGATCTTGCAGGCAGACAATTACAAGCAAATATTTTCTACAATGAAACCAAACAGCATACTTGGTCTCTCTCATGGATTTTTACTGGGGCATTTGCAGTCCTGTGGGGATGACTTCCCCAAGAACATTAGTGTGATAGTTGTCTGTCCAAAGGGCATGGGACCATCTGTGAGACGGTTGTATGTCCAAGGCCAGGAGATTAATGGTGCAGGAATAAACTCTAGTTTTGCTGTGCATCAGGTGTTTGTACCTTGAAAATATATATTCACATTTTCAATTTTTTTTAAAAGTTCTTTGCTGCTTATGCTTTCAATGAAATCACAAACTCATTGCTATTTCAATAAGTTATGGAGTTTTCTTATGTGTGTTTGTCCAGGATGTTGATGGGAGAGCAATAGATGTTGCTTTGGGATGGTCAGTTGCTTTGGGTTCACCATTTACATTTGCAACGACCCTGGAGGATGAGTACAAGAGTGATATTTTTGGGGAGCGTGGTAACTATTATTTTAAGGACCTTTTGTTTTGTTTTATTTATAATTGGCATGCTAGGATTGAGTTGGTCTTTTATGATTTACAGGGATCTTGTTGGGAGTTGTACATGGTATAGTTGAAGCATTTTTCAGACGATATACCGAGGGTGGAATGGATGAAAAAATTGATTACAAAAATACTGTGGAAGGAATAACTGGGATCATATCAAAAACTATCTCGACAAAGGTGTTTTCTGATTTTGGTGAAACTAAAAGCAGATTTTAGGGATCTCTGTTCATTGGTTATAGAATGATCATAGGATGCTGTTTTCTACTATGGCACATTGGACATACAATTTGTCATACACTGATTTTCATTTTTATTGCTCTTGAAATGGTTTGAATTTCTTATGGTTATTCTAAATTTGAACTTATTATACAATTTGCAGGGATTGTTAGCTATATACAATTCTCTGAATGAAGGAGGAAGGAGGGATTTTGAGATGGCATACAACGCTTCATATTATCCCTGCATGGAAATTTTGTATGAGTGCTACGAGGATGTAGCTTCTGGAAATGAGATCCAAAGTGTTGTCATGGCAGGGCGTCGGTTTCTTGTAAGCTTTTTGCTTGGCTGCAACTTCATCTGGTTCAGAGCTAGAGTCTGAACTGCTGTAGTGTCAACCTTTAAACCAATAAATTCATTGTGAATTGCAGAGGTCAACTTACCAATGAAATTGTTTTCTTGTGATCCATCACTCAGTGTTTGTGGCGTACCATCTGGTTTAAGCACAACTGCTGCAGCCCATTCTGTTAACAACTCTGGCTTCTGCTTTTGCAATAACGTTAGCCATTGTAACAATCTGCCTTCAAACCCAACAATTAGCAGATTTACACTTTCTACTGCAGAGTTTCCTCCTGACATATATGTCTTATAAGCAGTAATCATTTGTTCCAACATCAATTCAATTTCCATAGCATTCTTATTTTCTATGGACCATGCACAAACTGATGTAGAAGACCATTCTTTCTGGGGATAGCTATTAGCTGTCTCAGAAATGTCAGGTGCACTAGTCCACCTAGAGGAAACATTATCAGGAATGTTTGCATGGATCTCTTCTTTTAAGACATTTATCCTAAAAGGATATTGATCAGGGTCTGGATATGTGATCAAT
This sequence comes from Pinus albicaulis, assembly GCA_034641835.2. Taxonomy (NCBI): domain Eukaryota; kingdom Viridiplantae; phylum Streptophyta; class Pinopsida; order Pinales; family Pinaceae; genus Pinus; species Pinus albicaulis. The sequence continues at coordinate 1,874,321,129 of CM076575.1, read as the reverse complement.
TCTGGCATAGCTGAAATTTCTTCTGATGTCATCTTAGCAGAGGGCAAGAAAGAGTATCTTGATTGGTCATCTGGCAACTGCAAATATTTTATCTTGAATTCTAGAGAGGGTTTGGATATAACATTTTGGCTAGAACTTGGGAAAGAAATTAGAGACATTTCTTTCTTCTGAGGTTTCTTTAAACAAGACACCTTATCAGACATATCATCAACATCTGACTTAAGTTCTATTGCAGCTCTCTCTATACTATTAGTATCTTTTCTAATCACATCAGTATCAGCATGAACTTGTATTATCATATCACTTTGTGCATTCAAAGTGACCTTCAACTGTTTGCTCTGACTTTGGATCTCAGTCAGGATTGTCTGCATGCAAGTATCAAACTTTTTTGACAAGGCAGCAATATTTTTCACAACTGGTTTGACTTGACTTCTTTGTTCATTTCCTATCAGGTTTACTTTGTAATTCAGAATCTTATGACTTTTATGGATTCCTAAGTTAGCCCAATTTAAGCCTGCAACTACAGCTCTGGAATCTAACTTATCAGAATCAACCTGCAAAGGCCTTAATTCATAAGCCATATTATTCTGATTGATCTTCAGATCTTCCCATGGGGGAAATTCTGTTGTAGTCTCTGTTGTTTCACCTGCTGCATTTGTCCAATAATGTCTACCAGCTTTTGGTTTACTACCTTCATCTTCTTGCATCATAGCAACAGTAACATCATAGCCTAAAGTATTCTGAAAGATTTCAACATATTTTCTCTTATTAGGCTTTCTACTCATTTCAACAAATTTTTGAGAGAATTCTATTGTTCCACATTTTCTGTATCCTTTTGGCAATTTCTGTTCTTTCTGTTCAGGAAGATTTCCATAGTACCACTCATACAAGGACACCCATTTATTGTTTGTTTCCATATAGCTTAGCCAATTTTTTGAGTTCTGTTCTCTGACTTTATAATTGTATTTGGCTTGGTATTGTTTCGCTAATGGATGTGTGTCAACATCATTCATAAATATTTTATGCATGGACTTATCACTTTTAACAAAAGGACTGAAACCAAACTTGTATCTTTCAAGGAACATTAATTCTTCAATTGTCAATCTATCTTCTTCAGGGACTTCTGAATTCGCTTGAACCCTTTGTTTTGATAATTCAATGTATCCTAGTCCTGGCTTTGCCTTATATTTCTTTTGTCTTACACTCTCTGCTCTTAGCATGTTAATTTCAAAGGGCTTTCTCACACACTCATATTTGTTACATTCAGGGTCAGAACATTGACTAGCAGGAGGTAGATTAAGCCTTCTATCATGAACAGGAATTGTACTTGATGGCAACTGATTCATTATTCTTGAAGAAATAACATTTTCATCTGGCCTTCTTTCATGTGTCACTGGTTCATTAACATAACCAACTGATGCATTTCTAGAAATCTTTCTTGCATTTAAAGCATCATTTTCAATTTTTCATAAACTTCTTTATCAATCTGAATCATTTTCTGAGATGACTCACCATGCTGCAATCTGCGAGAACTCTGATTATTCTGTGGGAATCTAGTAATGACTTGTCCAGGATGTTCTTCTATACAATGATTAGACAGATATTCAGGCTGTCTATGAAGGTTATTCCAGGCAGAGTTCCAGGATTCAGGGGGTCTGAGATCCTTTTTAAATATAGCCTGTGGGCTAAGAGGACTGCAATTAGAATCATACTGGATAAGTGTAACTGAAGCAGAACCTTCAGAGGGTGCTTTCAACACAGCAGGGATTGTTGTATTATAGAATCTCACACAAGTTGTGTAAAAGATAGAGAGATTCTTTGATTCAGATTCAAAATTCTCATATCCTTTAGTTTGGACTCCTAATGTTAGAACCTTCATGATATTAGAATCATCCAAAGCAACTGAGAAATTTGGATGAACGTCAAAGGAAACTGGGCCTTCAGATAATGGAGTTTGTATTCCACCTATAAGAGCTTCACTAAAAGTTTTCCACCTATTGTCTAATAAAGCACAGAATGCAAAAGTATGCAGACCTTGTCTATGTAAAGCATTCAAGCCAATCTTGACTAGACCAATATGGGCAAACTTATATCCTTTCTTTCTAGCTCTTTCAACATCTTTCAATTGTAGCAAAGTAATAGGCATCATCTGATTGATAGACAACTTTGCTTTTACAACAGACTCTGTTATTTGAACTTGAGTATAAGCTTTCAAATTAAACACACCAAGTTTCTTATAGACATCATTTGCTGACACAGGAGGCAATTTCCAATCTGGATGATGATTTTATTCTTCAAGAACTATTTCTGACTTATTTCTGACTGATATCCCTATTCTCCTTTTAATCAAAGAATAGATCATGCTCCTATTCAAGGAGACTCCTTTTACTCCCTCTCCAACATAGAGGAGATTCCCAACTTCCTTATAGAAGTCACATCCACAAGTCCTTTCATAAAAGCAGCAGCTCTCAGCTTCTATGGCTCCCTCTTTCCTCCACATCTCATTGTGCAGAGCATGCTTCCTTTCACAGAGCCATATTATTATGACAAGGCTTATTTGTTTTCCTGGTTAGGGTTTTCTGGTGGATGTAGTGTTTTTCTGTTATGCATTAGATCTATGTACACTTTCTTGTTTGTAATTTTAAAATGTTACGAAAGACACACTAGTAGATTCCATAATGAAGAGTCTATTGCTTGTAATTTTTGAAAAAATGTTATGCTCCTTTTTCATTAAAACCAGTTGGATTGCTCCAGTATTAACATTAGGGTAATTCAATGGAACTAGTATTTTCTAAAGATGATACACGAACCTTAGGAGTTTGACTGACTTCAACAGAGCAAGTATTTGCTAAAGTTGATACACAAGCCTGATGAATATGATTTTGTTTGTGCAGTGGATTTTTTGGGTGGGACCTTTTGCTGGAGCTGCATTAGCTGCTGCCTACCACCAGTACATTATGAGAGCAGCAGCCATCAAGGCCTTGGGATCGTTCCGAAGCAATGCCAATGTGTAATTAGGTGACAATGGTTGTAGGTAGCAGTTGTCTGTGTTTCAGATGTGTAGGTCTACAGTAGATTAATAATTTCTATGGACTTATGTCTAGCACTGGATGAGACCAAATAGCAGCTCAGTGAAAATTGATTTGTAAAGGGTAGCTTCTTCTCTCAGTGCCTTCATCAGAGGTTGGATTGTTGACTTCTAAGAGACATAGAGGTTGAGGGAATCTGGCTTGAATCCAGTTCTGTTGCAGAAGTGATAAGAATGCTTGTAATTTCTGTAGAGGTTAGAAGTTGTGAATGAATGAACTCATAATTATACAAAGTACAAGTTACAAGGTAAGAGGACATATTCAACAGATTGATCTTAGAAAAGAAAATGATAAAGCATAAATTTATGTAGCCCTTCTTTTATAATTTTGGTCAGGATGTGTGGTCAACTCTACTCCTAGCACAAACAATTGTAATTAATTTTTCAATGGTTACTAGCACAGACAATTGTAATCTCATTTTGAATGCTGTTTCTCTGATCATTTAGTACTCATTTGTACTTTAAACATATCATGCCTTCAATCATTTCTAAACCATAGTGGCCTACATAAAATTCTCAAGGAGGCTTAGATTTCATGAGTGCATCTCTACCAGACTCTTCACAGTGTTCACATTGACAACATGAGCCCCATCAACATTCAATGTCTTCAATTATTGGTGTACTTTATCGTTGTACCAAAAATTCTCTCGTTTGGATTCTGAGGTCTTTGATAAGTGCATCTCTTCCACCAACCATACTGGCCTACCTAAAATTCTTTACACTTGTGGACAAGGAGGTTGGATTTGAAAAGTGCTGCTCTCCTCACATTCTTCTTCTCAGTGTTTACGTGGTTATAAACATCATTGGAGAAAATGTGCCCACTCAAGAGTCAATGCCTTCAATTATTGCAATACTTTATTGGTGTACCAAAAATTCTCTTTTGGATTCTGAAGTCTGTGATAAGTCCATCTGCCCAATCAACCTTCAATGTCTTCAAGTATTGCAATAATTTACTGGTATGCCAAAATTTTCGCGTTTGGATTATGAGCTTTGTGATAACTGCATCTCTCCCACCATTTTTCTCTGCTTCCACATTCATTTCTACTGCATGGATCAAAGTTGGTAGCAGAAGGTAGGATTATATCAAATTGATTGTGTTAACCTCATTTTAAATATATCAAATTGCTTTTAAAAAAAATGAGACAATCAATAATAACAAGATTAAGATAAAGTGAACCTTGTTGTCATGGTTATCATAAGTTTATGCTGAAGAAATTATATCTTAATAAGATTAAACTTTATTAAATCAGATTCGAAAGTATCATATTATTATTAAAAGTTTCAACATTATTTTTTTAATTAATAAAGTGTATTTTAATTTATTTTATTAATCTATCTATATATATAATTTATTTTTAAATATAAATTAGTCTTATTTATGAAAATAAAATCATATTAATATAAATTAATCATTCCACACTTTCTGTTTTTTTTTGAAATTTTGAAAAACATTTAAAAGGAATTTTATTATATATCAATATTAAAATAATATGGAAAAAGGATTAATAGCTAAATTATTTTTATAAGTTATTATTATAGAGATAAGCTTTGGAATATATTATAAAAGTGTAAGGTTGCTTTTGCATTTAGAGTTATTGTGATAAGGTTATATGAGAATGATGTTGTTATGTCTAGGAATATTAAGGGTTGATAAAAAGGAATTAATTGCAATATAGAAATTAAGAAAGATTCTCCCCTATCCCTACCTTTATTGACATTCACATTGAAAAATTAGAGGCATGTTTGGAAGAAGTAGCCTTGTGGTTGCATAACCTCAGCTAGATTAATCATCCCCTTTCTTCTTTACATTAGTGATATTGTTCTTACGGACATGACTCCACCTCATTTTGAGAAGCGAGGATTATTAAGGATTTTTGTTCTAGCATAGCTATGCGAGTAAATGCTAATAAAAAAAGGTTGTAATAATCAATCGAGTAGTCTTTAGTGCGACTTTTTGAAGGCTTTTACGGTGACTTTTTACGGTGTAATTTCTCTAAATTCTGGCAAGAATTTATTGAAAAGAGAAGTTTGATTGCTAACTTTGCACAATCGAAGTGCCTTACAGGTTTTTGAGGGTGCTGAATCCATATATAGAGTCAAAAAACCAGTTTGAATAACAAAAACCAAGATTTTACCTCAAAATTTTTCACCGGATTTCGGCACCTGAAACTTCAAAAAGTCGCACTAAAGACAGCTCCATAATCAATTACAAAAAGGTAATTTATGTTAATTGTGAACGATAATAACAAATCAAAGAAAGTTATACAATAAGGTCTTGAAGTCAACCTTCATCACAATCTTAACTAGAAATACAATGTTGGGAAAATGATTAATAGAAAGTGGAAAACCAATTTTTGTCTTAGGTGCAATTGTAGGTCAACAAATTTTTGGTTTTGGGAAAAAGAAGAAGAAGCTCATATTTTAGACACCTCTTCATCTTTTTATCCTATATGGAGATGAATTTTGCTGTTGCATCATCTCTATAGAATCATAGAGGGAAATTGAGAAAATCCAAAAGTTTTTTATAGTTTATGATCTTATTAAATGCAATATACCCTATCCTATCTTATAGAAGCTAGTCTTTCACCCATTGAGAGTTTTCCTATGACTAAGTACCTAATATATAAGGACAAGACAAGTAACATGAAAACAAGTGGCTCCCTAAGATTGCTTCAAAATGCAGTCAAAATTTGGTGTGGCATAAAACTGGTTGGCATAAAGATTCTCAATCTTAGTCAAACTAGTGGAGAATAGAGGAGGCCACTCTAAAACGTGAACACCAATAAAATTGCTATTGCATATAAATTAAAGTTGAAATCATGGTGTGATAATGCAGTAGAGAATAAGAGAAAAACAAAATATTAAAAATTGGTCATTAACCATAATCCAAAGGATCAAGTGTCATATTCTTGTAGCTAGTTTTAAGAAGAAAAACATCATTACCAGAATAAAAATGAACTTTGAGGAGCTTAGGAATTGATCAAGACCTAGAATTTCATAGGATGCAAGTAAATGTCATTGCGATGTTAGAAATGTGAAGGATGAAAAACACTTCCTTTTACAATGTCTTGCTTATTCTTATTTGTGACAGGGAATGAAGCTGGATTTGATGATTTTGGGACCTATTTTCACATAGATAGCGTTTGACTAGTATTAAATGATAAATAACTAATTTAACAAGACTAATGCAAAGCATCAATGGGCTCATTCAAGTACATGAAACTACCTTGATGTCTAGTTTTGACATCTTAGAAAATTTTAATGGTATATATGTTGCTTGTGTTTGGGGAATTTTGCTGAGTTTCGAGTTTTATATTTTCTTGGAAAATAATTATTGATATTTTGAAAATGTGTGATTTTATATTGGTATTGGAAACGAAGCTAGTTTTGATCTTTGATTGGAAATGAAATCAGATTTGATGAAGTTGGGACCTATTTCTTTTCACATAGATAGTGTCATAGTATTAAATGATAAAGAACTAATTTAAGAAGTCTAACGCTAAGCAACAATGGGCTTATTCAAGTACATGAAATTGTGTTAATGTCTAGCCTTGATATCTTTGAAATTTTTAGTGGTTTGTTTGCTGCTTGTTTAGAGGATTTTGTTGAGTTTGAAATTAGTCTCTTGAATGCTTATGGTTCTCATATCATGCATATATCGATAGATCGATAGATCCAGTTCTATTATTATAATCATTATTGTTTTCTTTATATATTTGGTGGTTTGAGGAAAGATATTTAATTTCCTTTCACTTTGTGGCATGATTTCGACATCTTCACCTTTTAGAATATAGTAAAATATTTTTCTTATTATAGATTTTTCTTGGAAAAGAATTATTGAGAGTTAGGTGAAAATGCACAATGTTGTGTAGCATTAGTATGATAAATATGGGATAGTGCAAAGCATAGTTTTGAAGATTAGTCTAAGTTGACTCGTACCTAATCAACTTAGTCAAGTTGATTGTTGGTTGAACGGCTAATTGTTGGTTCAATGGACAAAAGGTCTTGCAGGCACAAATACCAAAGGGAAAAATGGAGCCCATCATGGGGTACTCTTTGTAATTCTCCACCACTGCTACCTTTCCTCAAACTCCTCTCCAACCTCAATATCAGTGCTAGTAGTAGCATGACAAACAACACTACGCTTAGTAGAACTAGAAGAACGTGTTTTCCAAACTACACGAGAACTACTTCCCTCATGAGTCACCATGTGCCATGCTTGGTCTCGGTGGTTCTCTTCCTTCTACTCCTGGTTCAATTACCATATCTTCATTGGAACCAACACTCCGAACTCCACTAGAAAACGATTCACCATTTTGTAGTAATGATTCGCCATTTGTACTGGTGATTCGCCATGATTTTACAGGATAATATAATCTGGTGAGAGATTCGCGAAAAAATTATATATACATATTATATTATTAATAAAATCGCCTTCCATTTTCTATATTATCATGAAGTTCACTATTTTTATATCTTAAATTTAGGCAAACCACAAGTCCAATGTTTCATCATAGCAACAACTTCTCTTCTCAGCTTAACTTCTTCAATAACTTTAAACAGAGCTTCAGAGCTTCAGAACTTATTTACATTCAACAATGGTTCGATACTGCAACTATTACATCAAAGTCCAATAACCAACCTTTTACAATGTGCTCCTCAAGGAGATTTTATAAGAAAATGAGGAGGTGGAAGAGTTTCTAGGGTTCAAGTGTCATTAATTCTATACTAAATGCAATTCCTAGCCTTGAAAACCATGCAAGGCAGGGATGCATTGAATTATATCTCTATTTCATTTACTCTATTTATGTTTTTTAGGTGTAGTGGATAAAAATATTGACTTCAATGCTCTTTCTTATATTTTCAATAACTCTGGTGACAGTTTGAAATAAGTTCTTTTTCTTGAAATAACTTTTCAGTTGCCTTTAGGCAAATATCTCTTGAATAGGCAATAACTATGCCTTCTTTTGATTTCTTTGAGGTTGCAGGTGGCTCTTTGGTAGCTGAAGAGGATTCAATTAGCCTCTGATGTGGTAGTGGAGGCCTCCTTTGCTGATATTTTCCCTTGTTTTACCTTAAGACATCTTTAATCTTCTTTACTCTGTGTTTAGGCTTGATTAAGCCCTGATCTTAGTTTTCGGTCTTCATTCTCTGATATTGGCTTTATTTTTTTAAACCTGGGGATTAAAAACCTTGATTTTCAGGCTTAGGCATTAATCCCTTTACTGTTGATTTCTTCACTAATATACTTGGTTTAATTGATGTTCACTATGTTTTTGTTGTTTTGCAGGCACGCAGAAGGTTTACATAATCTCACTGATGCTCATGAGGCACAGGAAAAAATCATAGTTTAAACCTTGTAAATCCCTTTTCTTCATGGATAATTGCCTGTGGATTTTCATCCCTGGACTTTCGTTTTCTTTTAAAACTGTGGAAAAAACATTTATAACCTGCAAAAAAACATGCATAAGTTAAGAATATCTCGTGAAAAATAAGTTAAGAATGTTTTGGGCGGTTTGGGAGTGAGTTTAAATCAGAGCCGTCGGATTAGATTAATCAATCCGTTGAGATTGCTCAATCAAGTCATTCGGGGAGAAGTGGGCGAAAAGTGAATGGTGGTAAGATTAAGTCAGGCCGTTTGATCTTCGAGATTGATCGACCTAAGTTGCTCGAATGGAGCATTTGGGAGAAAAGGCGAAGGGAAAATGACTTGGGGTTGCAATATAATGAGACTCGTTCGATCTTAACAATCAACGACCAAGATTAAAAGTGAAATAACACTGCGAAGGGTAGGTGGTAAGGCAGAAAACCATTAGTGGTCTTCGCGCGACGTTCGAGTGGTTTTAGATTTTGGCAAAAAAAAACGCGATACCATACACTTGCTGACACCTGTCCCTCCCAATACCACCCATTTCGCGTTTTTTTTGGGATTAAACTGCAGGCAAAAAAAAAACACGAAACATAATTCTGGCCATCAGATGAGGGGCAGTAGATCCAATGGTGCGGATCGCACGTGATAGAGGGTGAGATGCATGGACAGAAAGATGAGTGGGCCCCGGTGATGATGTGATCCCTTTGGTCGCAGGGTGAACATCGGTTTAGATCCTAACTGTTGGATCTTGGGAATGGGTGGTCAGGATTAAAAGAGGAGATCGGATGGGTAGGGGTTGTGAGTGGTGCACGATGCAATCTTGGTCGTTGGTTCTTGTGGATTCAACGGCCGAGATCAAATCGGTGGGAAAACTTATGTTTTACGATGAGACAGAGGAGTGTGGTCGAGTTGTGCGTGAGCCGTCTGATCTGCTTGGTGGACGGTTGGGATTGGATCGAGAGATCACTATTCGCAGAAGTAGAGGAAAGGGGCTGATGCTTTAAAATTTTCCAATGTGATGGTGTACTGACTGTCATATCAAATGGATGATCGACGATCCAGATTAAATCAAGGATTGCATCGACGGAGGGCAACATAATGGATGGGCGTGATGCGATGCGATCCGGTACGTCGGGTGAAGGTGAATCAACAACTGAGGTTTTCTCTAAGGGATCACATCGGAACTTTTGAAAGATACGAAAAGGAATGGCCCATGTGGATTTAACATGCGATGAGCCGATGGCCGTTGATCTGCAGAGATCGACGGCCCAGATTTATTTCAAATCATAACGTCGAGTTTGTGGGAAAAACAAAGGAAAAGGGGTTTGGGAGAGGGTTTTTAGACCTTTAGCACCCAATTGCGGGGTATGGTCCTGTGAAAAAGGCGAGGAGACCATGGGTTTAAAAGAAAAGGCTTATCATAATCGAAGTTTTAAAGTAAAAGGAAATAAGGAAATAAGAAACCCCGATTGTGATTGCACGATGGGGGTTAACTCCAGATTATGGCTCCTGGTCACATGCGGGTAAAAGGAGCTGGAGCTTAGGCCAAAGGGGCTTAAGGCCTTAATGCAAAAAGACTGATTTTTAAGGATTTTGAAGGATTTTGAGGGTTTTGATAAGGGAGAAAAGGGTTTTCTATACCAAACAAAGGGGGACATAAGGTTTAAAAAAGGTTTTGGAATGGTTTAGAATTCAAATGAAGGTTTTTATGGGTGAATATGGAGAATGAAATGGAGAAGTGTAATGAGGGAAAATGGAGCTTCTTTGAGTAGTCTTTCTTAGCAACAGTGCATTCTTTAGGATAAAGAGGAAACAACAGTGAAAATTAACCGAAAGGGTAAAGATCTTCATAAGACTTTAAGAACTAACAATTGGACATGAATTGTTTCTTAAAGCGTTAAAAAAAGAGATTTAGCCACCATTTATGAAAATTTTATAGGGGGCTAACAAGTCCCATAGTTATACAGAGCAAAAAAGAGAAGTCTGAGATCCGAGTCTGTATCGATTACAGGAGCCTAAACAATGCCTGTATCCATGGCCCATTTCCCACTCCGTTTAGTGATGAGGTCCTAGACAATGTTGCGGGAAATGAGGCGTATTCATTCACTGATGGATTCTCAGGATACCATCAGGTACGAATAGTAGAGGAAGATAAGAAAAAGACAACATTCACCACCGAATGGGGCTCTTTCGCATATAATGTGATGCCATTCGGCTTGAAAAATGCACCTGCAGTTTTTTCTTGTATCGTGATAGCTGCTTTCCGGGAGTACATCCACAAGTTCTTAGAAGTCTACATGGATGACTGGATAGTCTACAACCTATTAAAAGACCATGCAACTTTATTGAGAATAATATTTGATAGGTGTAGGCAACTTCAGATTTCGTTGAAACTAAAGAAGTGTATCTTTACAGTACCGTTTGGAACACTCTTAGGACACTTGGTATGTACCCAAGGAGTCTGCGTGGACCCAGCTAAGGTAGCAGTGATAGTCAACATGGAGGCACCATAAATGTTAAAACAACTTAGATCATTGTTGGACCACACAGGTTACTACCGGCGATTTATCCACAATTATGCAAAGATAACAATGTAATATCCCAAAATCGGGACTACTAGCAAGGCATGCCTGAAAAACGCATTTTTCAGGAATGGCTACTACAGGATTTGAAACCAAAACCTGGATCCCTTAGATCAATGTATCTAAGACCGAAATCCAAGAGGAGGCTCAAAATAAATCCCTCTAGGTGGGTTAAATAGGTCTCCCACACCTAGTTGTCTTGAAAAAGTGCCCCATGAAGGGTCTACAACAATTCTTGAACAAGAGATGGAATAACAACGTTATTTTTATTAGCTATGAGACCAGAAAATGTAAATAGCCTTCCCTTTGATATTATAGCAGCAAATGTATACAATGACTTGAGGATCAATCACTCAAGCTAGGCAATTAAAGCCTCAACAGAACATGTCTAAGAAATTGAAGAACACTAATACACAAAATTTACACAAGGCTATGTCAGCACAGTTTATAGGAGACACTACAACATGCTGAATGAAAATACAAAGATATAACAATATATGGCTCAAGAAATGTGGGGGAGAAAGCTCTCAACCCATGAAAACAATAGTACAACAATCCTTAGAAGGATTGGCTGAAATATATACAAATTGGCAAAACTATAGAAATGCCAGAGTTGCAGTGTAGCAGCTACAACTCAGAAAATGGATGGAGATGGCTGAAGATGATGCACAATCTGAAATATACCTCCTCTAATAGATCTCTCAAGTGATAGGCTGATCCTAACACTGAAGATCTCACCCTCCAAAAGAGTGGTGCAAATCCCCACTGCAAATACACACTAGAATAACGCAGTCAAGGAGAGGGACTGCGTTGTAGTAGATGGGAGATGCTTGGCTTGATGCCAAGATATGCAAATCAGCTCTGAAACCTTCCTTACTAACTTTCCCGAGGAATAGAAGCTCCCTCCTCTGAAAGATGAGCCAAGGAAATGGTTTTGTGGAACCCTCCACTGCAACACTTGCAACACAACGTTATACTTTAGCAGAAATAACGTTGTAGCTGAAGGAAGTGGTTTGGCCTTGAGCCTAGATGTGGAGAAATGAAGTGCAATCCTTCAAGAGGCCTCTCAAGAAGGGGGAGGAATCCTAAATAGGAATCCCACTGCAACTCTGCTAAACAGCCCGAGAATGCAAAGAGCCTACATAGACCAAAATCAAATACTCAAACATAATCCTCTATGGCTGCCTCTTCCTCCTTTTATGCAAATGAAAACCTTCTTGCCTTGGACCCCACACATTAGGGTTTCCTCCACTAAGTGATCTTCCTCCCATTCAAACTGCGTTGTCTTCCCAAGAAATCCACACCCTCTTTGGCAGCGCTGTTGACTTGGTCAAACATGACCTTGTCCTCATGCATTTGCCCCTTTTCACACTAGAAGGTGAAAAATAACGCTGCTCTATTGATCCCTTTCACACTATGAGGTATTTTATTCCTACTTATGGGTCTCCTCACCCATTTTATTCACCTCCTAGATGATATAAGAAAAATCAATGTTCCAATTAGCTTCTTGCTAATTTTGGGAACATTACGGTCCCCCCCTCTCAAAGATTGCTTGTCCTCAAGCAAGTGCAAGGATAGAACTAAGTTATTTATCCTCCTCTCCCTATAGCATCCATGTATGATGAACTCCTCCAAGTAAAAATATGTTATCTCATCAATCAAATCTCCACATTGCTCCTCCTCAGCATGCAAGTTAGCTATCAAGCTATCATCATGTAAAGGTGAAATACTCAAGAGGATAGAAAAGTGATGTCTAGAGGTCCCTTTGGGGAATGGGATCTGAAATCTAATGGGAACTATCTCCCCTATATGGATCCTCCATCCCCAAGCTATTAGCCATGCAAAATGAGTCACCTTCCAACTAGGCAACTCCTGAAGATGCTCCTCCACCTTGTGCTCCGACAATGTAGGTGGGCTGAAAATCTGATCTTGGTAGACAAAATAGTCTACCCCACGCTGTCATCCTCTCCACTTAAGATAAGTGTAGAGTGTATGCTGATATTGGGATGCAATAATGTTGCCCTCAAGTGGCAGGAAGAAAATGGGATCCTCAAAGATCTCCTCTCCAACGTGATGAATCATGCTAGCCCAAATATACCCATATATGATAAGCTGGAGATCATCATCATATGGCATCACATCCATTATATGGCTCACCCCATAAGAAAACAAATGTGTTTTTTATGGTGACCATACCATCTCCCATGCTCCCCTTAGAACATGTAGTGCAAAAAGTGTGGGAGGGTTCTCCCTCAAAGGACACATCCACCCAATGTGTCTCTCAAGGACGGATAAGTCGTTCTGCATTCATTTACCTCGACTTCCCAAGTGTCCTATGGATAGCTAGAAACAAACAAACAACTAAATCTATCTTTCTCTAGATATTTTGCGATTTATAATTAAATACTATAAAGGCTCAACGATCCTACCTTTGATCCAATGCTTGTTCGTAGTAGTAATCCTTCAGTCCCCCGAAAGAGTTTCCTTCGAAGATCTGCAATCACAAACAAGAAAACATCAAATAACACCTGCATAGCATGTATTCATAAATCATATCCATTATGGTGATCAAGGAATCCACAAAATAAACTAATCAATTGACAGCTTATTTAGAAAAACGGATTTATTTGTATTAACTTAAATAAGAAAAGCCTTACAACCTTGTCCGCCTTGATGTTGTATAGGTCTTCCTGGGGTCCGGAACAGGCGTTTCCTTTACTATGACAAGCCTTGAACTCTTCCAACCTAGATACATACAGGTATGTAATCCTTCCCACATAAAATCTCAGCTAAAAGGGTCTGAGTTTCAACAGCACTTCGACTCCAATAATACTAAAAGCTTCAACTCATCAATTTTAACCCTTTGAGGCTGCCCTATGCCTCTTTTTATAGTGAAAGAGAGGAAGTTACATCTCCATACAAGAAGGGATAGAATCCTCCTTCAAAGGGATTAGCTCCTTACATCAAGGGGTTAGCTCCTTATTGGATGGGATGCATGGACATGAAAGGAGCAGAATTTCCACCACAGGAATGTTTCTAGAAGCTTCTAAAAATGACTTAAACTGAGCTTCTATATTTTACTTGTGCCTTTTCTTATCTTTTATAGGGGTCTGCACTTTTAATAAATAGAAAGTGCATTTGGCTACGCATGATTTATAGCCAAAAAGTGCGGGACCACAGGCAATACTAAGAGAAAGTGCAAAGCCGGAGTTTTAAGGCTTTTATGAGCATTTCTCTTAGTTTCAAGGCTTGAATTTTAGGAACTTGGATATTATAGACTTCTAAGGGAGTACTAAAATGTCATGGTGACAAATTTCAGTTTAAAAAATTGCCCCCTAAAGTGTGAAGTCTAAGAATATTCGAAGAGTGATGTGCTTTATCATTTCAAGGATCAGCCCGTGGACACCCCAGTCAGAACCTTGTAAAAACATTCAACACAACACATATCTGTATATACATCATCGCTGAGGTAGGCATTCCCATACTCAGATCAAAAACTAACTAAACTTGTTCTGATACAGAAATGATTTTAATATTACATCAATAGTGTAGACACAACATGGTCGCAGACATCTGTAATGAATAGTCTATTGCATAATGAATAATAAAACTCCTCACAGCCTGGATGGTGGAAACTAGATCCAGGGTCTTGATTTCTGCTTCCCGAACTAGTACAATTCTAACCATGCGATTAAATGTGTTGAAGTCGAACATGGTAGAAACCACTTGATTACCAGTCAATGATGTGAAATGTTAACAAGTGTGAGAGAAACCACCAATAATGACAATGGCTCTCAAAGTACTCAGTACAATCCACGAAATGCGAATAAGTGATTTGAAGTCAAACATTTCACGGAATCATTCGATCGAAGGTCAATGATGCAACCTGTTGTCGAAGGCGAGAAACCTACCATTAAGGCATGCAGATTTCAAGGTACTGACGGATTCTAGATCAACTTCCTAGATGATGAGCTGTCGTCGATAAAAAGTGATCCGTCGTAAGAAAGCTCATGACACGAAACCATAGATCAAGTTTTGAAGAATTTTTTTGCAAGGACTGACTCAGGGATGGTCAACGCGAATGGAGACAAGTGTTGCAGATGAATGGTTTGTTTGAATTTCCTCTTGAACACATAACGACACTGTAGATGGTTTGGTGACAGTTTCCCTAAGCTAATACCCAGAAACCGGCTGAAGACTTTCAATGTGGTTTGATTGACTGATAGGCAAAGGATTTCTCAACCCAGGTGGAAGTGTGACAGAAAGTGTCGTGTTCAAGAGTGGTATAATGCTTTTAAAAATCAAAGTGTAACAAATGAATATGTTTTTCTCTCTTTTCCCCCACCATTTCTGGCAAGTACCTCTTTATTTTTGACAAGCTTGAGGAGGATAACATTTGCTTGTTTATAAGCTCATCCTTTGGATGAGTCCAACTTAGTTTAAAATCGAACCCTAAGAAGGAGTGGTCCATTCCTGTTTGTAATCGATAGGTCCTTTACTGTTAAATTTTAACGAGTCCAGTATAGGAGAAACTCGGTGTTTTTCATTTTTAGGGAGTCAGAAGAAAAACTTAAGAAAACTCCATGGGTGTTCTTTTTCGTAAATTTAGTCTCTCAGGCCCGAAAAAGGATAAAATAATGCAAGAGAGAACTCTATTGACCATGATTAGTCAACGTATACCTTTTTCGTAAATAGTCCATTTCAGTCCGGAAAAGGGGTAAACTTATACTGAAGGGACGACCGTTCATTTACTTTAACGAGTTCGAATAGTCAAGTACTCGACAATCTTTTCATTTTTAGAGAGTCTGAAAAGGGCTTAAAAGAGGACTCCATGGTTTCACTTTTTTGTAATTTTTTTAAAGAGCCCAAAAAAGTGATAAAAGTTTACTCTTCATCAAAAATGACCATTTTTCCTGAAAAATCCGTTATTCTGCACAAAAACTCGAAAAATTTAAACATACCTGTTTCAATAATAAAAATATTTTGAAAAACTGACTTTTTAAAGTGAAAAATAAACAAATTTAAAATTCATCTATTCGAAAAAACTTATAAAAAGGAGTTTTTCAAGTTCATTTTTACCGTTTGAGTTTGGAGTGAAGTTTTAAGAGCTCTTGGAAAAAAACGCTTCGGAGAAGATTCTGGGCAAACCAACCATCAGAATCGAAAAACGTCTATTTCAGGTAATCCACAACCTCCTTATCTTACTTTTCATCCGTTCAATTTTTTAAATTAGGGTCAGAATTTCATTTTTGGGAGGAAAATATGTTGAAAAGTTCGCTCTCGGGGGTTCGCACCTAATACATTAGGTACCTGCGGACCTCGACATTTTTCTACAAAGAAAAATGTCAGGGCCCCACACTTTTAACACAGGGCCCGTGCGTATCTACGTATATCCCTGAGTGTAAAGTGCAGAGGCACCGTAACAAATTTAAAAACATACTTTCTTCCTAAATTACCCAAATTTTTTTCTTCGAAGTGATTCTAAACCTTCATTTTACTTGTTGTAGGATATCTACAATGCTTATTTGGCGAGAACGGGAGCATGGAGAGGTAGATGAAGCAACAATAGATCATCAACCTACTTTGCAAGCTTTAAGAGTATGCGGGCTTTACAAATTTTGGGCTATCAGTGGCATGAGAGCTCAAGTGGATCTTCTTACTTGGCTGGTAAATAAATGGGATGTTCAGGACCAATGTTTCGTGATCAGAGGTCACCAGCTCGAGATTGAGCTAGAAGACATCTATTTTTTGACTATTTTGTAAAGGAGAGGCGAACCATTATCTCTATTTGGGGCTAAGCTAGGTGGCCAGCCTGTTTCCAGCCTACAATTAGAGTTCTGTAATGATGAAGCCAATCCCCAAGACAAACGGATTGACATAAAAACTATCATCTGTCCCTAGCTAAAAGTGATCACTTTTACCATTGTCAAGTTGTGTGAAAGTGCAGCTTTGCATGTAGCCACTGGATCTCAGATGCGCATAGTAGTAGATTGCTTTCGAGGCACCATATTCAATTGGTGTCAGGCAGTGTTGGAAAATGTGAAAGGCCAACTTACCAGAGCAAAGAATGGGAAGCTAAAAAACTTTGGATATGGGTCCATTGTAGTCACCTTTGCTCTAGAGAGGATCCCCATGTTAGCCCTGTAGCATATTCCTGTTGATGCTAGTCGACCTCAAGAGCCTAGGATGGTTCGTTGGATTTCTTTGACGACCTACCACAACGAAGGTGGGGAGATTGTTCGATTTCCTTTGACATATTTTCGTTGGCTAGAATGCCAAATTTTTGTTATAGAGGATTTTCCTTATGCTGGCATGGATTTTTGTAGTGACCAAGAAATGCCCCTTCCTCCAGGAGCTCAGTGGGACGAGTCAGGTAAAAAATCTTTTTTGACATGTTCTAATTTCTAATTTTTATTTTGTTTTTAAATTTTCCAAAACTAATAACAAAATTTCAAATGTAGATGTGGGTCTGAGTCGACCAGCCATTCTCCGCCCCTTTGATCGGAGGAAAAGCGATGCAGTAACAGCACCACCACCCCCACAGGATCAGACTACAGAGATCCTGACTGATTTAGAGCACCATTTGGAGTGGCTTACTATAGATATTCCTGAGACCACCAAAGATGATATCCCGCTCCGTCTACAGAGATATGTCATTGGTGTTCCAAGACCATTCAAGAGGTTTTTGACTAGGGTGGCACGAGCAGTGGTGTATTATCATGATCATCACCACGGATAGTGGATGATTGACTTGTAGACTCATTTTTGTATCACTTTTTCCCAATCATAAGGTGTTTTGAGCCTATGATCGAAGACGATGTACTATTTTTTTGAACACTACATCTATACTATGATATACTATTATTTCCAGTTTACCTGTTCAATCATGAAATGTTGATTTGTTATTTTGTTATCGCAAATGTCTATTTATAACATTAGAAGCAATTGCATCTGCTAATGTATTTAAATTTCTTGGAATGTGTTGATACTCAATATAATCGAACTCTCGTTCCAAGAGACGAACCCTTAAAAATAATCTTAATAATACTGGATTTCTAATGGCATATACTCGATTTAACTGTAATACAACGAGTTCAGAATCTAACTGAACGATCAAACTCTGAATTCCAAATGAAATGGATTCCGATAATAATTCAATAACTGCACTATATTCAGCAATATTGTTCGTCGTTTGACCGAGACTTACCCCATGCAACGATACTAACTCGTTAGTGGGTGAGTAAATACCCCAAGCCGGAAGAGATGTTTCGTGTATTACGACAAGCGCCATCAGCAAAACCAATATACGTTTGAAAGGATGTCGACATCTGTGATATCAAAAGTATCCAGATAAGCGGGAATAATAGTAAGAGCACACTTACGCTAGGCACATGTTTCTAATCTATAGCACACCAGCTAAAAAGTAACTAATATACAGAGAAGATCTCCACACGAAGTTAAGCATAATATCTCTTCAGATAAAGTCCATTTCTGGGTTTACCCAAAGAGACTCCGTCAAAATCAATCAATTCATAGGCCCTTTTTGCAAGTTGTCGCTTGACAATGTAAGGACCATGCCACATGGGTTCAAATTTCCCAGCCCCTAGTTTATCATTGGCTTGATCATAAATCAAAACTAGGTCTCCTTCTGAAAAATTACGAGGGGTAACACTTCTATCATACTGAGCTTTCATTCTTTTCGCATGAGTCTCGGTAGCTAATGCAGCGGTGCACCGATTCTCATCTAATTGAGCCAAGTATAAAAAATGTTTCTCCTCTTCAGAAGTGGCTGGTAGTAACTCTATGGCTAGTTGGAGTGACGACATCTCACATTCAATGGTTAATATTGCTTCTAAACCATAAATTAGTTGAAAATGGGTAAAAACTGTCGATGTTTTTCCTGACGTTCGATATGCCCAAAGTGCTGAAAAGAGCATGGTATGCCAATTCGACTTATGAATTCCAATGATTCGTTTGATCATGGTGACTAAAAATTTATTAATTTATTCAACTAAACCATTAGCCTGTGGATAATATGGTGTAGAATTATCATGGCGCAGGCCAAGTTGGTCCGTTAACTCGGTCATGATGATATTCCAAAAATGGCTCCCGTGATCAGTAATTATCGCTTGGGGTACACCGAAACGAGCAATCACATGATTGAATACGAAAGTTGCTATAGTTTTTCCACCTGCCGCAAATGTGGGCATCGCCTCGGCCCATTTGATAAAATAATCTACTGCTAGAATAATATACCCATGCCCCCCAGCCGAGTGAGGGTTACATGTAATGAAGTCAATGCCCCATTTTGCAAAAGGACCGATAGCAATTATAGGGTGAAGAGGAGAAAGTGGTGCACGCATTTTTCGATCGAATATTTGAAAATTATGACATTTTCGGACCGCATAAATACAATCTTTAAATAAGGACGGCCAGAAATAACCTGCGTGCAATATCTTTTGGGTTGTGGCGTACCCAAACATATGACCGCCACATGCTCCAGAGTGACAGTCATTTAAAACCTTTTCGGCTTCTTCATGGGTTAGACAATGTCGAAAAACTGGGTCCGCACCACGACGGTATAGTGTGTCACCAACAATATGATATTTTTGAGACTGGAAACGTATTTTGCGTCGTTGCGACTGTGAAAGCTCAAGCCGAAAAGATTGGGTCTGAAGATAAACAATAATATCTCCATACCAAGGATCAATGGTACTAATAAGAAACAAGGATTCATCTGCAATTGGTTGTTCTGTATCAGTACGTGGGAAATCACACATAAGTTCAGAAAATATCAATGATTTCTTGGATTTGGACTTTTCAAACTTCAAATCAAACTCCTGCAGGATAACAATCCATTTGGAGTATTTGCCCCCTAGCAATTGTTTGGTCAAAATGTACATCATAGGATTACAATCAGAGATCACTGTCGTTTTGCGTAAAAGTATGTAGTGATGAAAACGTTGGACAACTTGAACATCTGCCAAGGCCAATTTCTCCACATGTGAGTATTTGATTTCAGTCAGATGCAAATTTCGACTAAGATAGTAAATCACATGTTCACTATGGAATTCATCTTGTTGAACTAAAACCATTCCTATCGTGGAATCGGAAGTGGCGAGGTACAAAAAGTAATCTTGGTTGTAGTTGGGAGGATGTAGTAATAATGCATGGGTCAACGCGTTCTTCAGAGCATCAAAAGATCTGTTAGCGACCTCGTCCCAAAAGAAAGGAATGTTCTGTTTCAACAACCTAGTGAAACCTTTCGTTAACTCGGCGTAGTTAGGAATGAATCGACGTAAAAAGTTTGCTTTCCCTTGCAAACTCTGGAGTTGAAGAAGAGTAGAAGGAGGAGGTAAATTGATGATTTCCTCAACCTTCGATGGATCAACACGAATGCCTACCTTTTAGACAATAAATCCCAGCAATCGCCCGGATTGTATGTAGAAAACACATTTGTGAGGATTCAGGCGAATCTTATAATGCCTACATTGTATAAAGATGGCTCGTAAATGAGTAATATGATCTTCTCTACGTGAAGAATGAGCAGGAAAATCATCGAGGTAGGGTTGCACAATGTGCTTAATGTTGTGAAATGCATAAGACATGGCCCTTTGAAAAGTGGCGCCAGCGTTATTAAGGCCAAAAGGTAGTTTGCGATAAGAAAAAGTGCCCCATGGACAAATGAAAGCCGTTTTAGGTTGATCTGCAGGGAGTGTGTTTATTTGATTGTAGCCAGAAAATCCATCCATGAACAAGAACATTTCACTTCCAGCACAATCATCGATAATTTGATTGATGTAAGGGGTTGGATAATTGTCTTTTGGACAAGCCTGATTTATATCCCTATAGTCGATACATACTCATATTGTTCCTTGTTTTTTATTGACCGGAACAATATTAGATACCCAGTCCTTTAACGGGATCAGATAAATAAAACCTGCATGAAGTAATTTTTCAACTTCTTCTTTGATAACAACAACTTTTCTCGGATGTATCTGACGTAATCTCTGTATAATGGGTTTAACATCCGGGTATGTCTTAATTTCATGAAAAACAATTGACGGATCGATTCCTGGCATTTCCTCATATGACCAGGCAAAAATGTCACGGAATTATTGAAATAGGGCTTTAAATGCTTGGATTCCATCTGGCGTACAAGAAGCACCTATATGAATGTTTTCAACAATTCCAGGTTTTACTGAAATGTCAAGAGGAACCGTTGCAGAAATATTTTCTAAATTCAATTCAAAATCGATATGTGAGACAGGATTCTGAGGTTCTTTGACGTAATCAGTGGTAAAAATGGAGGAAAAATCATTCTCAAAATGATCGAGATCAGGTAAAAACGAAGACTTATGATGAAGATCTTCCCATGGTAACTCATCTACCGACAAGAATACTTGAGCAGGATCCGGAATTGGTGTTGAAGCTAAAATCGATATTGAAAATGACTCCTGACTAATCACATTCATTGGATCAGACTCAGTTGAAGGAGTATCAGAAAATGACTGTACATTTTGATATGCTAATTCAAAAGGACTCAAAGGCATCGGGCCATCGAAAGAATCCAATTCCGATTTTGAAGGTACTATCCAAGGATCATCAAAGGACATAGTACTTGACGAAATCATATTTATATTAGCAATAGGAAGTTGTATGTTGGGAGCAGGTAGGGAAAAAGTTCCCAGTAAAGCTGAATCTTTAATCAAACCTACTCCGACATCCTTATAAGGGGTAGTCGATTTTCTGATATGTTGGATGCTATCAGTAGAGGCTGGGTCGGATGAATAATATGAGAGCTGATCTATCTTAACGATATTTCCTTTATGAGGAAACATGATGAAACAAAAGATCGATGATACAACAACAGTCATAGCGTAAGACCAATTACGACCCAGGAGAAGGTTGTAATCCAGAGGGGCATCAACCACTTCCAAATATAGATTAACCATTTTTCCTTCGACCTTTATTGGTAGATCTTGTAAGATACCATATGGCTGAAAACCTCTTCCATCAAAAGCTTTAAGAATAGTTGGTGATTGGTTAATTGTCGAAGAACCAAGTGATTTCCAACATTTTAACGACATAATACACGTAGAAGCCCCTTCATCAACAACAGTACGAAAGATACGCTTGTTTTTGACTATTACCATAATCTGAAAAGCCATTTGATGGGGTAGGCGGGGTGAAAAATTGTCTAAATAGAAGATCATGAGATTCAAATCCTGAAGATCTACGGCTCCTAAGGCTGACAAAAACAATTTTCTTTGGGCTGGGCATGATTGCAATACTTCCAAAGCCGACATTGCTGAAGGGGAAATTGCCAAATCTTCAACAATATTGTAATTCTGAGCAGCTCTCGCATGTGGATTGAAAGCTGATTTACAAAGTACACCTTTTGCAGGTGGTTTAATCACTAAGTCAGGATTTTGTTTCTTGATCTGTAATGGATCATAAACTGAAGGAGATGTAGTCGATGTAGAATTGGATGTTTCTACTTCTTTACCAATATTTTTACTACCATAATCTTGTGATCACATCGCAACCATCAAGATATCCTCAACCGTATTGGAGGAAGATCCAACCATGTTACTATCTTAAGCAGGAAAGGGATCCTTCAAGACAACAGGTATAGGTGAACCCTTAACGAATTTTGATACCTCGGCTCTATGCGGACACTCTTTTGTAAAATGATCCTGGTCATAAAGATAAGACAAGGATATCAAGGTTTGCGTTTTTCGTTAGTTGGTTCAGTTGTATCATTTTTCTCTTTTGAAGATTTTTTCTTTTTATTCTTACCTTTATTCTTACCACCAGTTTTAGATTTGGTTGTAGATGACTCTACAATGTTAATATCTAGGGAATCTTCTTGGGAAGAATCTCCTTTGGGTGAATCAGGTAAAGTGATAATAGGAGAAGTGGTCTTGGAAGACTTCTTCTTACTTTTACCAGTGCTAACAAAACCAATTACACCATCAGCGGCATGAGATCCAGAAGTAGTTGCAATTAATTGACCAGGTCTTGGTAAATTAGGGATTTTATCATACAGAGTACCTGACTGAGTATATACAAGGTCAAGGTATTGAGCTTAAGCAATGACTTGATCTTCCGTAACAATGCCTCCTTTGGCCACATCTTCAGTAATTTTGGGCAATAATGATTTAATAAACCATTCAGCCAAAATTTGATCAGGAATAAAGACTTTCACTAAATGCCTTCTACGTCTCCACTCATGAATATGATCAGATATGTATGTGGACGTAGACTGTTTTAATGAAGTCAACAATTCTGTGCCGTTGTCGTATCTGATAGGCAACTGAAAATGGGTTAAGAAAGCAGTAGCTAGCGTGTTAAAATTATTAAAAGAGCCGCATGGTAACTCAATGTACCATTTGGCGGCTAGACCAATGAGAGTTCTCTGAAAAAGATGTAATCAAATCGAATCATCGACTAGTGAATTGGATGCGCACCAGAGGTGATAAGTCATAACGTGATTAGATGGGTCCTCTCCTGACTTACCTTCAAATTTCAGAATATCACTGGGTAACTTGTTAGGCATCGACGGTCAATATGGAAGATAAAAAATGGGATCGTTCGTAAGGCGCAATAGATCCGGTAAATCTAAAGTTGCTATGAATGGTAACCAATGGCTAGGGTCTTGATAACCTTGTGTGATCAAACCAGTGCCAGGAGGAGGATATCCAGGATACCCAGGAATTGGATGTGCATTTTTAATCGTGAAACCTCCTGGGTAACTAGGATTAACCTAATTATACTGGGGTTGTTGAGGTATTTGATAAGTATACCTAGTGTACGGCTAATACTGATATGCTGGATTTTGTGTAGTCTGACCAATTTGATACTGTCCCTGGTACGGTTGATAAGTAAACTGTGGTTGACTAGAGACAATTGTACTAGTACCAGCTTGTCACGTAGGCATCTGGACCGTAGTCTGAATTGTAGGTCCTGACTGTGGCACAGAGGCTTGAGGAATTTGCACTGATGCAGGGATAGAAGAAACTGGAGCTACAGATACTCCAGAAATAGGTGTTGTAGTTTGAACAGAAGTTGCAGTAGCTGCAGCAGTTTGAGGCGGAGTCTGAGGTGTACTAGGCCCAGGCTGCTCAACTGAACCAGGTGCAGGGACTTGAACAGTAGGCTAGACAGGTTGTTGGGTTGGACCAGAAACTAAAGGCTGTCCAGGTTGATTAGGTAACTGCACGTTAGGTTGCATAGTCTGTTGAATTTGAGATGGATTCCAGACCATGTTCATTCCGGGGTATTGACCCGTAGAAGGTTGTGCATATGAAGGACCATAGCCTGGTTGAACGTAGGGTTGATAATTAAGTGGTAAATTTCCAGATTCTTGTAAAAATGATTGACCGGAAGGTGGTTGGAAACCTTGAGTTGGGTACTGACCTTGAGGTTGATAACCTTGAGGCACGTACTGAATCTGGGGTTGATAAGGACCCTGAGGAATATACTGAGTCTGGGGTTGACCTTGGGGTATGTACTATCCTTGAGGTTGATAACCTTGAGGTATGTACTGTCCTTGAGGTTGTTCCCCAGGTAAATAATATTGTCCTACAGTTTGTCCTGGTAAAAATTACCTTTAAGTTGCCCCCCAGGCGGTAACTGACTACCTTGAGGTTGCCCTCCAGGCGGTAACTGACTACCTTGTAAAGGGGTTGTCCCCGGTGTGTGACTACATGAGGAGGTTGCCATCTGGGTGATCGCGACTACCTTGAGGTTGAGGATTTGGAATATTACCAGACATCATAAAAATTTTCTCTGCATTCAACATTTCAGTTTTAGCTCCATTAATACTAGATGATAACACTTGTTCAGTTGGTCGAGGAGTTTCTCTTGAGAAAGTACCAGAGAGTGACTGGTACCCCGAAGGAACAGAAGGACCATCGTATAAAAATGTTTCCGGTGATTGGGAAAATATAGATGACTCACCTGACATAATTGATGAAGGATAATAACCTCTTGGTGTATGATGAAAAGAAATTCGGGGTGGTGAAAAACTAAGACCCGAGTTTTCTAAAAAATCTTTCAATGATAAATACCAAGCATCACTTCTAAAAGGATTGTAGAATATTGATTCACACTCCCTAAGATTCAAAGTCTGTTGGGTTTCGGGAAGAGTTACGTCTTCGTCTGGACCAACAAGTTCTTCAATAGATATGAGGTCAGAAGGAAGATTTTCAGTAATGATATGTCTTACCCTAGGTGAACCAGGATCACTAGAAGTTGGAGTAACAAATCCTAAAGATGGTTCCAATACAGCAAGTTCAGTGTCAGGCTCAAAATTTTTGGGTTCTTCAGCTAATTCACTGGAAGGAGAAATACTACCAGTAACTTCAGAAACTGAAATCGGCTCTTGAATATGCTCTGTTGTTTGTAATTGATAATCAGGATGAACAACTATAGATGACTCTCCTGCTTCTGTTGATATAATTTTACTGTCACTAGGCGATACTAGAGCTCGCAGCCCTTCAAGTTGGCTTGGTGTATACTCAAGGGGCTTCCCCTGGAGTCTACGCGATTGTCTTGGTAATTCAGCAACGATTAAAAATTATTAATCACACGCAATCAAATAAAATTTCAATGAAAACTCCTAGAGTCGCTAAGGAAACAAGCAAATGAATCACATGCCTAAAAATCTAGGAGATCAAACCACACACAAACAGTAACTTCCCACACTAAAAACACTAGTTGGTTATGGAATCCCATCATCGTTGTATTTAATGTAGAAAGAGCGATTGGAAATAGTTACCTTGACAAGCTACTTAATAAAAACGAGCTAGTGCAAGTTTGTTTTGGGGAATATCACCACCAGAGGTTACGCTGGGTTACTACCTCCACGGAAGCGGGGGCATGCTACTTAAGAAGGACTCACACAACCATGCACGTTCGAGAAAAACTAAATAGAATAGAATGAGAAAGTTACCGTGGGTCCTACGGTTGATGTAGATCCGCGGGGTCCAAACCCCGGCAAGCGAATCCTTCCTTCTTAACTTTGAAATACAAGAAGAAGAAACAAGCATGAAGAGCGGGTTGTATGGCATATATCTACCATTCTAAGTATTGGTAAATCCATATAAACTAGTTGCACCACTATAGCAGATACTTAAATAACATTTTTTCCACATACATATAAGCATACACTAACACGTTTATTTCGGGAACAGCATGGTACTTCTATATTATAAATAGCATGTACAAAAGTAACGAGTGGAGAGATCACCTGATCCTTCCAAGGCCTTCGCAGACCGTCGTCCGGATCCGTCCAGCCCTTGCCTCGCTAAGACTCCTTCCAAACTGGTGCATACGAGATAACATATAAAGGGATGTGTATCTCAAGGAAACAAGGGTTTCCTACAATGAACTGGGAAAGTGCAGGAGGCACGGGGAATCGGACTTGGATAGGGAATACCAACAGAGTATAATATCAATAATTCTCTCTCTCCCTTAGGCCATACACATGAGGGCTTTTTATAGTCCCTCCAAGTAGTTTCAGCAGTTGGAAGCAGTTGGCCACGGGCTGGGGTGGTTGAACTACCTGAGTAACCATCAACCCAGCGCGAAATTAGGGATTTTTTATATATTTTTTAATCATTTTAATGGCATACGCGGAAAAGTGCAGCTGGACTCGCGTATACACGCGGAAAATTATGGCCATAGTCGCGTATGGGGATTTTTAGACTGTTTTTAAGTGAATTTGTCCAAGTCTGTAGGAATGGGTGCCCAAAAAGCCATAAAGCAATCATGAATCATATGAAGGTGAGAAATGATGCTATAACAGATGCCCCCTAATATATGAGGTCAAAAGGGGTACATGATGGCCGAAATGTATTATGCACATAGAAAGAACTTTGCAAGGACAAGAGAGGACTTCACCAGATTTCAGCCTGCCAAAAACCAATGAAAGAAAACAGAGAGTCAACTCATGCTGAGGCGGGCATACCCATGCTCAGTAAAAAATACATCATATCGAAAGTACAGAATAGATCCAAAATGTATATAAGTATAGCTGAACTGAAAGTACACAACGAATCATCTGAGCATGGCCCGGAAGTACAAGTCAGAATCAATGTCTAAGTATCACATATAGAAAGCTGATCAATGATGTTGAAACTGAATGTCTGATCATATAAATGTGAGATCTCCAAATCTGGATCATAAGAATTGGAGATGAAGCGGTACAATCACGCAACTCGGGGGCCAACATATAGAATGTTGCTGTACTGACACTGCAACATATAAGGGTGAATGGCATCACTGGCAGAAACTGAATGGACTGTCAAAAGTGAACCGAGAAATGCTGATGCAACTCGAGGTCTTCACCGATCACTATGGCACAATTCTACACAATGGGAATAAATGAGTTGAAGTTGACCATGTGAGAAATCATTGGATTACCGGTCAATGATGTATACCGTTAACCAACGCGAGACAACCCACCAATAATGAAAATGAGCGTCAAGGTGCCCCAGTACAATCTGAAAAGTGCGAATGAATGAGTTGAAGTCGAACACTTGAAAGAATCTACCAATTAGGAGGCAATGATGAATCCCCACTGTCGATAGCGAAGAGTCTGCCACTGATGACTGCAAACCCTAAGGTACTGACAAAAAGACTCTATATCTTGTTCCCAGAGCAATGAGTCAGAGTCGATGGGAAAAGATCTGCTGGAAGGAAGGCATTAAGGCATCCCACATCAGTCCAGCGCGAGTGTAACCCGCAGGCCAAGATTTGGAAGGAATCGGACGAAGTAGAGTGATGGAACCAAAAACCGAAGTACGTTTCTGACGTGCACAAGATGAAGCTAGCGCACGGAAGAAACCCTCTGAACCAACCAATAATGAAAACTGACACAGAGGTGAGAAATCCACCGATAGGGTCAAATGGAAATCAAGGTACTGCACGAATCCCAAGTGTGATAATGTGTGCTGACATCGAACACAGGGGAAACCACTCAGTCAAAGACCCATGATGATGATCAAATGCTGAGCACGAGGTCACCTATCAATGATGGAAATAGGCCCAAGGTGTGGCTCTAGGTTTGCTCTCAGAGCAATGTGTCATAGTCGATAAGAGACAAACCCGCCAGGAAGAAGTCAATGGGGACCTTCTCAAACCAGCACGAGCAGAAGACCAAAACATCTGATGTGATAGAACATGATACTGACAAGACCGGGAAGGCCGACTGAATAATGAGTCAAGAGACACCGCAGAATGGCCGACTCAGGCTAGACTTCCCTTGAACAAAAACACGACTCATGATGACCATGGCAGTAAAAAGTGACACTGTATAAGTCTGTTATGCAGGAGGCACAACAAACTCTCCATATGATTGGAAGAGATAACCAACCGGGGGAGAACTGACAAGTGAAACATGGTAAAGGCTGAACCTAGGTCAAAACTAAAACCATCCCAAATGAAGGAGATATATATAAGTATATGTGCTTTGTTCAAGGGCGACAAACTGACTCTGTATTGCCATCAAAACAACGAAGATACATCCCGTTCCCGCTCTTTTTGTTATATTTGATTTTTTTTGTCTTTTTCATATAATAAGCCTGAAAAAGAATAAAAGAATGCTATGGTACAATGGATAGAATGAGTATCAAGAAAGCAGATGCACTAGTTCCTGGGATTGGAACAATCCTATGCTCAATGCAAGGTGGCGAAAACTGGTCAGTGATACTCAGAGGAACGTTCCATCCATGGGTACAAAGGTGTCAAGTCGTGATAGCTAGGTGCATGCAATGGTTAACTTGTACAGAAAGTCAAGGTCAAAAGTTGGCTTAAACATCGAGTCCAAATGAAGCCGGCTAAAGGCCAGGATAAACAAGTAGCCAATATGCAATGCGGTAATACAACTTAACGACACCAGGGAGCCTCTAGGGTATAAGCCAGAAAAATGATAAGTGATGAAGGAGAAGAATGAAGCTTCAACACAAAAGACATGGCGGGACTAAAGAGGACTCCCGAGCCTACATAAAAAGCAGCATGGGCAACAAATGATAGCGAGGAACTAACTAGGAAGCCCATGTAAAGGAAGGCTCTACCATCAAGTCATGATTAAATAATCGGCGAGTGAAATGGGTGTAATACTCATGACCTGATGGGATCGACCCTATGGCAAGTGATCAGTATGGAGGCTAGAATGGAAAATGCAACGGAAAGTGATTTCCCTAACCTATATGCCAGTGAAGATCATATACCTGCCGTGACGAGTCGGTAATCATGGATCAAAAACCGGAAAAAATCTCAAAATCGTCAAAATGTACCTGAAAACATACCAAACTGGGCACTTCCAAGCATCCGAGTTATGCAGCTTAAGATAGATCGAAAAAATAAGCATAAGGAATTTTTGCGAAAATTTTCAATTTTTTAGCCATAAATAGACAAATTACCTCATATTTGGTTCATTATTGCATTGCTGATCTGGAAAAAAGTGCTCTGGAGCAAAAAACTTCTTTCGTCAAATCAGGAACAACCGACCGTCGAAACGCGCTGAAACTTCAGGTAGGCTCCTAAATCATCCTGTTTATTCATTTTGTCCATTTGGAATTTAAAATTAAGTGATTTTTAGCTTTAAAACCCTTGCTAAAATATGCGGACTTGCGCATACGCGGGTTCATTAAAGGAAACTCGCGTATACACGCGACTGTGCAAAGGAAAAACCGCGTATGCGCAGGTCCGAATCCAAAAAAGCGTGGCTAATGCATAATTTGATGAAATTTGACAGGATGAAAATCTCATGGAGGGAACGTGAGCATAGCGCAATTGACCAAGAGGTCATGCAAGATCGCGCAGCGCAAAATATCCTTCGGAATTGCGGATTGTTCAAATTCTTCAAAATGCCAAATATGAAAAGCAATGTGCGGTTGCTAGAAATGCTCGTAAATTACTGGGAACCAGATCAGGATTGCTTCATCATTGATCAGATGCCAATACGCATTGAAGTGGAAGACATATATTTCATTACTGGACTCTCCCGGAGGGGAGAACCAGTAGACTTGCACGGGAAGCCCCTGGGAGGGTTAACCGTGGAAGACGATGTCCACGTTTATTGCGTAGGGGGTTCCAAAAAGGTTGGAATTCAGATTGCAATTAAAGATGTGAGGGATTTGCACATGAAAATACTCCTTTTCACCATCAGCAGAGTGGCAGGATCTGCCTCCCTACATCAGGCGTCCAGGATGCAAATGAGCATAGCAGTAGAATGTTTTACTCATGTGTATGATTGGTGCACAGCCCTATTACTGAACATGAAACAACAGTTGACCTCAATCCGCCAAGCAAAGACCAAACATTTTGGCTACGGTACAATTTTGACAACATTCTTCTTTGAGAAGATACCAGCATTGAGACCCAGAGTCATCTCTACCATCAGTAGCCCGCGGGACCCAAGAATTGCCCGTTGGGCGGACATGATGAAGAGACTGGGGGGTAGTGAAGTACCCCGAACCACATGGGACGATGAGTTCTTCCTTTGGTGGGGAGAACAAATCATCGCAGTGGACGACTATCCCTATGCCGGGATGGACTTCCGTGGAGATCCAGATCTAGTTCTTCCACCAGGCACAGCATGGGGCACAGTCGGTAAGTTTGCAAAATTTTTTGACTTATATAATTTTTTTGGATTTTTTCAAATATGTATGAAAAAATGAAAAACAAACATGTTTTTGATTGGATTCATAATGAATGACAATTTAAAATGATCATGATTCAAATGTTGGACCAGTTCGACCTGAGGGTCTCCCGTGCCACAAGCGTCGCAGGGGCGAAGCAGAGACAGTGGATTCAGACAGGACTCTCCAGGCCGTGCAGAGGAACTTGGAGGGACTAACCCGCCAAATACCTATGGCTGCCATGGAGGATCTACCGGAAGCCATCCAAAGACGGGTGGTAGGAGTGCGCCGAGACTGGGTTAGATTATTCTGCCGAGTTGCCATCGTGGTCACGTTCTATAGGAACACGACTTCTGGGCAGGGACCTTAGGAGTAGACAGATATTATGTATTAGATGACTGTATATTCTTTTTTGAGACTGAACATGATGGGGGCATAAGCCCAAGTTTTGTACGACCTTATGGATCCAAATTTTGTAAAGTTTTTGAACACTCTGATGATATATATACAACGATATTTGATGTGATGTGATAAATGTATCAAAATGTATGATGTTTTTGATGATTAAAATTTTATTGTATGGAATGATTAATATGCCAATCCAATGCTTGATTAGCTAATGAGTTAGCAAACCAATTGGCAGCTCGAGGAATATGAATGAAAGTTAAAAATTGAAATGACCTTTGTAACAAACGTACCCTCAAGAACAATCGTAATAAAAATGGATCTCGTACCCGATAAGTATTGTTCAACTACGACACCACCAGCTGAGAGTCCAAGAAAACTACCAACGAATCAACACCCAAAGATATTGCCTCCGAGAGTAGATGAACAACTGCAGTGTATTCTGCTATATTATTGGAAGCGGGACCAATGCAGACCCCTCTTGATACTAACAGCTGACCGGATGGATAATGAAGCACCCAAGCCGCGGAAGCTAAGTTCCGGGTGTGTCTACTAGCACCATCGGCGAAACCAAAATGACTCATGACATCCAACACAACCTGCCAAAGCAGATCAAAAAACATCACCAACTCATCAAAGATCGAAAATCAACCAGATATGTACAAAACAAAAAACTACTATATACAAAAGCAACATGCCAGGCCGAAGCCTAGGCATAATACTTCTTCAAATAGAGCCCATTTCGGGGCTCCGGCAACTCGTTCCCTTCGAAATCAACCAAGGTGTAAGCTCCTTTCTTAAGGACTTTTTTAACGATATAGGGGCCATACCACATAGACTTAAACTTTCCTGCCCCCAGGGCATCCTTTTCTTGGGCATAGACCAAAATAAGGTCACCTTCCGAAAAGACCCTAGGCTTGACCGCCTTATCGTACTAAACTTTTACTCGGTTTTTATGCGCTTCATTCATCGTGGCGGCATCTCGACGCTGCTCATCGAGATGTTCCAGATGAAGAAGCCGTTCTGCCAGACTAGAAGTGTCAGGAAGAAGTTCAACAACTAATTTAAGAGAAGGAATCTCGCATTCAATAGGAAATACGGATTCTACCCCATGGACTAACTGAAACGGAGTAAATCCAGTTGCAGTTTTCACTGACGTCCTGTATGCCCAAAGTGCAGGATATAGCATAATATGCCAGTTGGATCTATGTTTATCAATTGTCCTTTGAAGAATTGTCTTCAAGGATTTATTCACGGCTTCTACTTGCCCATTGGCCTGAGGATAATATGGAGATGAATGCTCCTGCCGGAAACCCAATTTGAGAGCCAACTCAGCCATCATACTATTCTAAAAGTGACTGCCATGGTCAGTGACAATCTCTCTAGGTATACCGAAACGAGAAATAACTTGGTTGAAAAAGAACAGAGCTGCAGTCTCACCATCGTTCCCAAAAGTAGGCATAGCCTCGACCCACTTCGTGAAGTAGTCTACTGCTACGATAATGTACTTGTGACCTTTTGCCGAAGGCGGGTTACAAGTAGTAAAATCCATACCCCACTTTGTAAAGGGTCCGACAGTAACGACTGGAAAAAGCGGAGCTGGATGAGCGCGCATTTTTCGAGTATACACCTGACAAGGATGACACTTCTTGACCGATTCAACACAATCTTTGAAAATCGAGGGCCAAAAGTATCCTGCACGCAAAATCTTTTGAGCTATAGCAAGCCCAGATAAATGACCCCCACAAGCTCCACTGTGAGAATCATTCAGCACAGCCTCGGCTTCTTCGAAAGTTAAGCAGCGTCTTAGGATTGAATCAACCCCTCGACGGTATAGAGCATCACCAATAATCAAATAGTTCTTGGCCAAGTGACGCAGCTTACGACGCTCATCTTTCGAAAAAGAGGAGGGAAACTTCGCAGTCTGGAGATACACAATGATATCCCCGTACCAAGGATCCTGTGAAGAGATAAGAAACAAGTGTTCATCCGGAAAGGACTCATCATAGATCATCTCTTCCCCACAGGGCAACTCGGAGATCAATTCCGCAAAAACTAATGATTTCTTGGATTTGGCAGACATGAACTCGAGATCAAATTCCTGTAGAATCACAATCCATCTATTATATTTGCCCCCAATCACTCGCCTGCTGAGGACAAACTGAAATGGATTGGCAGCTGCCAAAACATAAGTTTTGCGAAGAATAATGTAATGTCGGAGTCGCTGCACAGCATGAACTGCTGCTAAGGCTAACTTTTCTATCGGAGTGTACCTAAGTTCAGGTCCTACCAGTCCTCGACTAAGGTAGTAAATAACATGCTCAGCAAGAGCATCATCTTCTTGAACCAGAACCATACCAATGGTAGATTCTGCTGCTGCCAGATACAAAAGGGAGTCTCTGCTATAATCAGGTGGACTCAGTAAAGGAGCAGAGGTCAATTCTTTTTTCAAAGCATCGAATGAGCATTGAGCGTAGTCGTCCCAAAGAAAAGGAACTCCTTTCTTCAAAAGTCTCATAAATCCCTTTGTCACTTCAGCATAATTGACGATAAACCTCCGAATAAAATTAGACTTTCCCTGAAGACTTTGAAGCTGACGGATGGAGGACGGGGGAGGCAACCGAAGTATTGCCTCAACCTTGAAGGGATCTACCCTTATCCCTTCCCTAGACACAATGAATCCCAATAGCCGACCGGATGTAACCGCGAAAACACACTTGTTCGGATTCAATCGAATTTTATAAAAATGACATCTTTCAAATATTTTCCGGAGGTGACCAGGATGATCCATCCTCTTTCGAGAATGAGCAGCTAAATCATCTAAGTATGCCTCGATAATATTTTTGATGTCGTGGAAGGCATAAGACATGGCCCGCTGAAAGGTAGCCCCAACATTTTTAAGACCAAAAGGCATTTTCTTATATGCAAACGTACCCCAGGGACAAATAAATGCGGTCTTATGTTGATCTTCTGGACGGATAGTAATTTGATTATAACCAGAGAAACCGTCCATGAAGGAAAAAATCTCGTTACCGGCACACTCGTCAATAATCTGATCGATGAAAGGTGTGGGGTAATTATCTTTAGGACACGCCTTATTCAGGTCTCTGAAATCGATGCACACTCGAATTGTTCCTTGCTTTTTATCTACCGGAACGGGATTTGAAACCCATTCAGTCAGAGGAACTGGGAAAATGAATCCCACCTTAAGCAGCTTTTCAACTTCAGCTTTGATAGCTGCTTCCTTCCTAGGATTAACCGGACGAAGTTTTTGCCTGACCGGCTTAGCGTTTTCATACGTCTTGATCTCATGCTGGACGATAGATGGGTCTATGCCAGGCATTTCCTCATAAGACCAAGCAAAAACATCCCTATACTCTTTGAAGAGGTCGGTATAGATTTGAACTTCTTCACGGGAACATTCAGCTCCAATGAAAACGTTCTCGATAATGTTGGGATTCCTGGAGATGTTCACCGGGATAGTCGGAGAGATCACAGCCATGTTCCCTTCAGCATAAACCTGTGTTGGTGCTAAGGGGCTCAAGACTGGGTGAACAGGTCCAGGAGACTGAGGACTTGGAAAACTTGTTTCGACTTCGCTCAAGTCAGGTAGGAAGTAAGACCGATGATGCAAATCATCCCACGGTCTATCCATACCTGTCATCGCTTCCAGGATGGCCTCTTCAGATGGAAGAGTGGTATCTAGACAATCCTGGGTAGAAGAAGAAGTAAGCGTCCAAGCCGGAGCCACATCACCATCCAACTCTTCCGGTGAAAGAGGAGCTGGGACGGTTTCTGCAGAGTCAACAATAGACTGATATGCAATCTCAGCTGCAGAAATCGGGAATGCCATTCCACCCACTTGACCTTCCTCTAATGTGGCAGTAGGAGAAGGTAAGGTCCAAGGGTCCGAAAAATAATGAGTTTGAAAGAACTCTCTTCGAAGGGGAGCCTTGGAGGATGAAATAGCATTAATATGAACCTTAGGAGGAGGAAGATCGAAAGTACCCATCAAGGAGGAATACATTCCAACTCCTAAATTCTCAACAGGCGCCTTAGTATTATCCAACTTAGGAACAGATGAGTCAGAAGGCGCATCCAGGTCTACAGGAGGACAGTCCAGTTGATCCACTGTGACAATCCTCCCTTCGTGGGGGAAACATACAATTTGAAATAATGAGGATGCAATAGCATCCATCTCATAAATCCAGTTCCTCCCCAACAGAAGGTTGTAGTCCAAGGCTGCATCCACTACCTCAACCTCTATATCAACAGTTTTTCCCCCAACACAGATGGGCAAAGCTGGGACAATACCATGGGGTCTGTGAGAATGACCATCGAACGCAGTAAGAACAGTGCTAGATGGAACAGCTTTGGGAGATCCAAGTGTCTTCCAACATGCGAGAGACATCACGCATGTAGAAGCACCCTCATCAACAACCGTTCGAAAGATATTTCACTTCCGATACGACGATTTAATGTGAAATGCCATGTGATGAGGAAGTCTCTTCTTAAAATTATTCATATCAAAAGTAATCAGAAGAGAATTTTTCGGATCAATAGCCCCAATGGCAGTGAGCAAAGCACTGCGCTGAGCCGGACAAGACTGGAGTACCTCTAAAGCTAACATAGCACAAGGACTCTGCGCCAGATCTTCCACAATCGAGTAGTTCTGGGCAGCCCTAGCATTTGGATTAATCGTTGATCGCTTAGAAGATGCTTTGGGCATCCGAGGCATAGACTCAACAGTAGGCTTCGTAATGTGAAGCGGCTCAGTAGCATCAGGAACTTCCTTAGCTTTCAAAGACTCTTCTCTGCCATAATCACGGGATCTCGTAGCGATATCCGCGTGAGCACTCATCATAAAAATGTTTGATGGAATTTCCCCTTCCTGGGTGCCCCCAGAGGAAGCCCCAGGATTTTGGTTCGCGCCAACAACTAATTGCTGCCCTTGGGGAAAAGGGTTTGTTAGCACAGCCTGGGAACTAGAAGAACCCTGCTGGGATAACAGGCGCTGAGCATCCTGAATTTTAGGGCAAAGGTGCGTGAGATGGTCTCCAGCACAAAGCTTGCACGGAAACTTCACTTTATTTTTCTCCTTTTGACCCTCACCAACACGCTCGTTGGTTTTATTTGCATTTCCCTTCCCGTTCTTGCCCTTCTTCTTGTTATTTCGTCCCTTCTTCTTCCCATCGGATTATTGATTTCCTTTGGGATCAGAAGCTTGGACAGCATTTATGGACAAAGACTGGGAAGGTGATGACTCGGCAGGCACAACCTGACTAGAAGGAACAGATTGTAAAGACAACTGCTGCAGTTGAGAAAGCAGGCTGGCTGCACCACTATTGATCGATCCGACAATCCCATCACCATGCGGACTGGGCTTAGTTTTCGATAAATCCAATTTGGAGCGAGGAGCATTGGGCAAATATTTATAAAGGACCCCAGACTGAGAATAGATCAGTTCCAGCTGCTGGGCCCTAAAAATGGCCTGCTCCTCAGAAAATACCCCAGATAGGGATACATCTTTTGAAATATCTGACTGCAGAGATTTCAGAAACCATTCGAGAAGGAATTCTCCTGGAATATGAGCTTTGATAAGCCTCTTCCTTCTCCTCCATTCCTGAATGTGATCAGAAATGTGCGTTGCCTCATCCTGCTTAAAATTAGCCAGGAGTTCAGTCCCAGCCTCATATCTGACAGGCAACTGGAAATGGTTTAGAAATGTGACAGCCAGTTCTCCAAATGTAGCAAAACTGCCCCCAGTGAGCTCGATATACCATTTGGCAGCATTTCCAGTTAGGGTGCGTTGAAATAATCTCAACCTAATCGAATCATCGATTAGGGAGTTCGAAGAACACCATAAGTGGAAAGTGGTGATGTGGTCAGCCGGATCCTCTCCATTCTTACCTTCAAACTTTGGAATATCTAAAGGAAGTTTGGTCGGGACCGGAGGCCACCCCGGACTATAACGAATCGGATCATTAGTCAACTTCGACAGATCTGGCAAGTTTAACGTTGCCAGAAAAGGTAAGCGAGGCGGAGCTTGAGGATTCCATCCTTGATGGGATGGATTCCCAACATTCTGAAAAGAATAGCCTGGATTTGATGAGGCACCAGGCTGCCAGAAAGGACTCGTAGAAAACGGAGAAGAACCTCCTCCCCACGTCGAGTTACCAAAGCCCAGACCAGTTCCCCCCGCTGAAGTGTTAAATGAAGAGGAGAGCCCCTGATAGGGGTTCCAAGCATTAGACAAAGGAGAAAAGGTCTGATATGCACTCGACGAAGGGAAATAAGCATTCCCTTGATGACCTGCGAAGAACTGGTTCCCTGCCCCAGCCGTAGTAAACACAGGATTCCATCACGTAAAAGTAGTCGAACTTTTCCCCCCAGACCAAGGGTTGAAACTCTGGGTCTGGGACGTAAACGGAAATGACCCTAAAGAAGGATTGGAACTGGGAATGTGCCCAGTCCCAAAGGGGAAACCCTTAAACGAAGCTGATCCACTAGCCATGTTAGACATGGGCGTAGATTCAGCTGAAGCAGCAGAAAAGGAAAAAGAGGGATTTCCACTAATGGACATCCCTGAACAGAAGGGACCAGAATGAGAAGCATGTGCTTGGGTGAACCCAGAGCCAAACACAGCAGCACTAGAAGCAATCGAAGATGAAGCAATAGTGCCCCTTGCTTCAACAGAAGCAGAAGTCTGAATGCCTGCAGCACTCACGGTAGAAGCCACGTTCCCAGTCGTGGCCATCGAAAGATAAGAATGATACGGAAGATCTGGCGGTCTCTCCGACTCAGGTTCGATGTACTGAACAACGAACGGATAATCAGGAAGAAGAGGAGATGGACCTGTAGCAGGAGGCTCAGGTACGTCTTCGATTTGAAAATCTTCTTCCTGAGGAAACAAAACTCGCGAGGTGAGCGGAACGCTCCTCTCGGGACCGACACCAGAATCAGCTATGAAACCTTCAGACCTTTGTGGAGGATATCTCTCCACTGCGTCAGACGCCACAGGGTGGTAACCACCTGCTAAATCACTCCTACGCCTTCTCGAAGAAGACTCTGGACTCTCGGGAGATAACCCCAGGATTCTCCTCGATCGTCGAGGCGCTTGATCAGCCACTTTTATAGATTTTAAATTAGACTCAAAAAGTGAAAAGCTAGGCAAGCTAGGAGCAAAGAGCACTCACTAAAAGAAAAATCCCTGAGATACAATCAAGCAAATAGCCTCCAAGTATTTCCGCTCCGGGTGATGAGGACCGGACACCAAAATACAGGAAAGCGAAATATAGGACCTCCCGAAAGCAGTCTGGGATGATTAGGGCCCAGAACAACTAGCGAAGGTATCAGAAACAGTTACGCCGACCTCCTAGATGGCCTTTGCCGGCTGGCTTTGGCTGCGAGGCACCCCGAAATCTTGCTTTGAAAGTGATGGCGTGCACTTACCAGTGCCCACAGAATTGTTCCCCCGCGGTCTGTGTGGAACCTAGGAGTGGAAACTATGGGCACCAATCCGTGTCAGAAGCCGGGCAGAACGGTCTTGAGGTCAGATTCAGCTAATCGGAGAGGGGGTATCCCTCTTCTCAGCCTTCACTTCCCCTCGCGCTTGACTCTCTGGAGGAGAGCTTTCCCGGTCCACCTAACGGAGTTGGATTTCGCTCAATTAATCAACTTCTATGTTTGTTTGAGCGGCCTTGGAGAGTTAACTCTCCACTCACCTATTCCAAGGCCCTA